>CM062296.1:27478328-28078328 GCA_031216915.1 Pictodentalium vernedei
AATTTGCCATGGAACTGCTGCCACATGGTAGATATCACCACCTGAAAGTCTGCTATGGCATAAGTAACCAACCAGATTTTAGACAATAAAATACCTTAAATTTAGTTTAACCCTTTACCTAACATGAAAAGCAGACGACACTTGCAAAAAAAAATCTTGAATAACTAATTTTTTTCATTTTTTGTCTCAAAAACATAGGTTATGACCCCTCGTTGGAACGAGCTCGACGAGCTCGTTCCAACGAGGGGTCATAACCTATGTTTTTGAGACAAAAAATGAAAATATTTTGAAAATTAATATGCGATTTTTGAGAATAGCGCTGGCCGGTTTTGACGGTACGTTGGGTAAAGGGTTAAACAAAATTTATTTGTTCAACATTTCTAGAGATACAAAGTACAACATTGTTGATGGTGGATCCGACAGAAAGCTAAAGAGCTTATAAAAGGTCGTTTCCACGTTTGTCGTTTACAATATAACGATATAATCGGATTAATGACACTCATACAGTTACGTTTATATTGTTTAAACCATGGAAATTAACATGAGAGGTACTGTAGGAAAAAAGAGAATATTGGAATGAAGAAAGAAAGCAAGAAGCCAACCTGGGTGTAAACTGATCCGGTAACTCATCTAGTATTACAGAGAATACAAGTAGACTGTAGTCACAGCATACATACAAGTTGGATATGAACTGTGCATAGGGAAGCCGTCCACGTTCTTACACATACACATACATATATACACAGATACATATATATACACACGCATATATATACATGCATACAAACACATACAAGCACGCACGTACGCACGCACACATACATACATACTTAACATACATACGCACGCACATAAACGCACACACAAACATATATATTTACATACATATGCATACATTCATGCACTCTCACGTGCGCGTGCATGCACGTATCTATATACACTTACTAGAAGCGCTTTGAAGCTATAGTATAATCCTGGACAAGGTCAACGACTGAACGATTTTCTTCGTTACTCAAAAATTCGGAGCCATAGAGTAAGACTGAAACATTTGGAGTAAAATATAGTTGACCAATGGTACGGTTACGAATATTAAAGTAAAGAGGGCACATTAACAGAAAGTGCTCAGTCGACTCGATCTCACCACACTGGCAATAGGGTGAGAGTGATATATGATTGGCATATAGGTGTGAATTGAGATTACTACATCCCAAGCGCAACCGACAATGATATATCTGTGCTGAACGACATTTTGCATTACTGAAAAACGATGGCGGCCGTCGATTATTATGATTTAAATAACTCTTAAAATTACTATAAGAACTATTCTCTCCAACAGGGAGTGGTATTCTATTCCATAATTTAGTTACTGCCGGGATGAAAGAAGATTGTTATAAATTGGTTCGACAAAAAGGAATCCTGAGGTTACCACTTGAACGATGATTATGATCCGTATTGTTCGCCGATACTGGGGGTGGGACCTTACTAACAATGTATCGGGGCGTTATGCAATGGTACATCTTGAAAAAATGCATTAGTTTGTGTTTTCCACGCCTGTCCTGAAGGGTATCCCAGTAGGTTTCGAAGTATAATAGGGCTTTGCTGGCACTGACAGTTCCCCCGGTAACAACCCTAGCTGCAGCAACTTGAATTTTCTCTATATTAACAATGTCTCTTTCATTGCAGTTATCCCAAACCGTATCGGCATATTCCAGTAGGGGTCTTACGAATGCAAAGTAATTTTTTTTCCAGAACACATCTATCAAGTATGAATTTGTACTTTCGCATTAAGTCTACACGTGTCCAGGCTTTAGCGCAGATATAATCAATGTGATTAGTCCAGGTACAAGTAGAATTCAATATAACACCTAAATGCTTGTGACTATCAACTTCGGCAATTTGCGTATTAGAAACCAACAAGGGTGGATGAGAACGGGGATTAGTTTTCCGAGATATGAGAAGACTTTCAGTTCTTTTGTGGATTGAATTCGACCAGCCATAATCTAGCCCAATTTTCTATTGTCGCCAGATCGCAATTGATTACATTAGCTGTTTGGGCAGGATTTTCAACAATAAGATAAAGAGATGTGTCGTCTGCAAAGAGGAGCACTCGTTTGCTATGACAACCCGCTGGGATCTATCAGAGAGATATGATCTGAGAAAATCCAGTAATTCCCCCTAATTCCAACCTTCTCCAATTTGTAAAGCAATCCGACGTGCCAGACTTTATCAAACGCTTTACTAACATCACAGAAGACCACTCTGACCCCCTTGCCATCATCCAGAGCACGACAGAATTCGTTGTATATACCTGATAGTTGGAGAACTGTATATTCCCGAGGTGTAAAACCAGATTGAAATGGGCTAAGGGTATTATTATCACTCAGGAATTTCCATACACGCTTAAAGATGCATTTCTCAAATACCTTGCCCACACAGCTAATCAAAGATATAGGACGATAATTCGTGACTAAGTTAGAGGGAGGTTTTTTCAGAATTGGAGATACATTAGCTTTTTTCCATGCAGTTGGAAAATAACAGTTATTCAATAGGATATTAAACAAGATCGATAGTGGTTCACACAAGGACGTTTTACACTCTTTTAGTAGACGAGGGCTGACCAAATCCGGACCAGACGCATTTATTGCTGTCAGTGCTTCATAAACATCGCGGCAGTGGAGCGTTATATTATCAAGTATTTCATCGGTTGGTAGAACAGATGCTGGCAACGAGGCTTTAGAATCATCTACGCAACAAATAGTACAGAAATAACGGTTGAGCACATCAGCTTTCTCAGTGTTCGACAAATACGTTCTGTTTTGGTGAGTTATAGTTGGGATCCCTAATGAAGTATTATTTCTTATGAAAGATTTAAGGGTCTTCCACCATTGTGCTGATGAAGTCTCTGAGCTTTTCAGCACGTTTTGAACTTTAGATAAAGGGATCATTTTGGCCTTTCGTATCGCTGAAACGACCTCATTTCTCTTACGTCTGTATTTATACCATGCTTGAGGAAGACCACTCCGTTTGGCTGCACGATACAATCGTTTTCTTTGTCTGATAAGTAGTCTTATGTTATTATGAAACCATTCAGGTTGGTTAGTTCTCGAGGTTATGTATTTATTTGGGATATACTTTGATGCCAAATGGAGTATTTTATTGGTAAAATCAGATACAATAGTGTCCAGGTCGGGGTTATCAAATATTTCGTCCCATTGTTCGTTAACGATTGCATTATTTAGATCGATGTAGTTTCCTAATGCATAAGCCCAGACACGTCTCTTGAAAGCAACATGAGCTGATTTTGCGAAGTCAATTTCGATAACAAATGGTTTGTGATAGCGGATCATGTCTGGGAAGAATGGATCTAAAACTTCACACGACACCACGTTCACTGACTGAGACACGGCAAAAAGGTCGAGCAGCGTCGCTGAAGTTTCGGTAATACATGTCGGATCATTGACAAACTGGGCCAAGTTGAAACATCTGGCAATTTCTAAAAATTTGCTTCCTAGTGGCATAAGTTGATTATCATTAAAATCACCAGTAACAATAAGATCTTCAGTTTGGGTATCTTTGGCTTTTTCAATGGAGGTGGAAATAATATTCCATGTTTCGGGTGGACTATTGGGTGGGCGGTAAAACACACCCAGCAAAAGTGGCTTACCATGTTTTGTGACAACTTCAGTCCAAAGACACTCAATATTTACTAACTCAAGATCAGATCTATGTCGGAAGGCAATGCCCTCCTTGAAATATACCGCCACACCACCCCCTCGCCGGCCGGTCCTTACGTAGTGGCTCCTGAAAGCTAGGCAGAAGTACATTAGATATCGGAGTGTTATCAGTTAGCCACGTCTCGGTGAGAGCCAGAATATCAGTTCCAGCGATTCACATTTTATAATGTCTAATTTCGTTTGTACATCTACGCTTTGTACATTCAAATGGCACATTTTTAATATATTTACTCTCTTATTTGAGTCTGTAGGATTTGGGCCTGGGTTCAATTCAATATCGCCCGATAATATAATTAATACTAGCAAGAGCACTGTTAGTGCGAGATTGGGAGCCGAAAGTGTTAAATAAAAAACTCTGTCCATCACCGAAACACCTGTACCCAAATTATAATTAAAATGTGGTTCCAATGACCATGCATTTTTGTCCCCAAGCGTAACTGGACAATCGAACAAACTGAAGAATAATGCAAGCATAACAGTGAGGGCGTTGGGTAGGCTGCTTCCCTTCCAGCGCATATACATGTAGCATAATACACAGCATATTTGAAGTTTTTGGAGCTTATTTTTAATGCCGTGACAATAGACACCACTATTAAAAAAACCAATCCGACCTCTGTAGACATTTATGTTACACATTTATGTAATACCAGCATCAACCAGTCGGGAAAGTACTCGGATGATTTTGTTGTTTACAATTTTGTGGTACCGTTTCAAGTTTACATACTGGTTGGCAAGAGTAGTAAGATCTGAATAAGACTGAAAGAAGTAGTAATAGTTTGTAATAGGATGCTGCAATACAAAAAAAGAACATATTTACGTGTAAATATTGTAAACCAGTATCAAACATATATGACACTGGATGAAGTGAATGAGTTACGATAGGCTGCAATGGAAGCTATTAATGTGGGCAGGTTATACATCACTGGCCTAGACTACCATTCATATCTATGTACATAAACCATCAGGCATCTGACTGCGAAATACAAGGATATGTCAGATCTTCATTAATGGAATTGGGACAATTAAAGGAGTGGATTAACTCCGTTGGTCTTCGGGAACACCCCAGTGGATAGACAAACCAATAAGATACCAGTCCATTTGTGAAATACAAAGTATGACAAGCAAGTATTCAACATCACAGGTAGACGTCACGCTGTGTTAACCTAGTAAGAACGATGCAAACAATGGAATGCCATTCTCGTGCTTCAGATACACCCCAGTGTGCAGAACAAGCCTTTATTGTACTATATCTTGTTTGATAGAGCTCAAGGAGCTCTGTCAAACAAGATATAATAGATTAAATGCCTGTATGGGATATACTGAGGCCAAACAGGTCAAAAACAAATAATTTCTCAGCATATCACACATTGTTTTATTCAAATAACAGAAGTTTACTCCATAACCTCTGTGCTATTAACAGGTAACATTTGTACTGAAGGTTTGGTAAATGGTTTGTGTTTGGAAGTTATATCCAATTAACAAGGTTATTAAATGAAGAAATATTCAAATAACTGGGTTCCACTGTATAAGAGATTAAATGGATGTATTGAATGTGTAGATTCCAAATAAGATAGTACCTTGTTCCTCTCCGGAGATGATTTAAAGCTCTAGAATCACCCAACCAATTTTATAGCCTATTTGTTAGGTGATTTTCGACCAAACTCTGTCATTATACTTGATTCCTACCCCACTCCTACCCCCCCCCCCCCCCCCCCATTAAAATACGTTAGAAACAAATATCCAAGAGTTACTCAGTTACAGTTCCTGGAAAGTAGAGTATGTATTTTCCACAGATGCACTTCTGGCCAAAAAGGGCATGTGTTGCCCCCTTGCCACACTAGTCTCACGGCAAGGGAGCAGCTGCACCCTGGTTCCGGTGCCCTTAGGGAAATGCTTAGATTGTAAATATTTTTAAAAGTCCTTGCAAATTAACATTCTAGTCTTGAACTATTTCAAAACTGCCAATTTTTGTTTACTATTATCCATGACTTTTTTGCCCTAGCAGCACCTTTTCCCAGGAATTCACAAAAAGCTTTGTATTACAGGGAATTCCAGGAAAGTCATCATGTCTGATTTAAAAGCAAAAATATTTTGTTCAGGATCAGTGGTGGCGCCAAGGGGGGTGGGGGGTGGGTGGGGGTGGGGGTCAGAGGGGGCTACAGCCCCCCCAACCCGTCGGAGAGGTCCAGCTCCCCCCCCCCCTCCCGTCGGAGATTTTTAGTCAGTCCGTCGGTGAGTCTCGTAAACCCGACTTCACGAGAAATTTCCGACAATCGAATGTAGATATCTCGTCTTGTCAGTCTCGAACCCGTGCAGCACTGGAACTTTCATAGAGAATAGTGATTCTCACGAAATTCCTTAATGTCGTTCGTCAAACTGGCTTTATAGATGAAATATTTCCCGACCTTATTATAATATGTTTACTTTAACCCTTTACCTAAGGTAACGGCCAAAACCGGCCAGCGCTATTCTCAAAAATCGCCAATTAATTTTCATTATTCGTCGAGCTCGTTCCAACGAGGGGTCATAACCTATGTTTTTGAGACACAAAATGAAAAAAAATTAGTTATTCAAGAATTGTGTCGTCTGCTTTTCAGGTTAGGTAAAGGGTTAAATAATCAACAAACATACTCAATTTGCTTCTATTTTGGTTCTCC
The DNA here is from genome assembly GCA_031216915.1 of Pictodentalium vernedei. Classification (NCBI taxonomy): domain Eukaryota; kingdom Metazoa; phylum Mollusca; class Scaphopoda; order Dentaliida; family Dentaliidae; genus Pictodentalium; species Pictodentalium vernedei. The sequence continues at coordinate 27,484,720 of CM062296.1, forward strand.
AATTTACCAATTTTCACTCATTTTCCTTCGTTTGGGAGGTCAAATGTTATAGCCCCCCTGTCGGAGAGGTCAGCCTCCCTGTCGAGAAATCCGTGGCGCCACCCCTGTTCAGGATACAATTTATTGGTGAGCGCCTACTGGCTATCTTGAGTAAATTGCAAGGAAACATATACATGTGAACAAATAGAGACCACAGAAATTAATCTTCAACATTACCAGTCAATGGCGTGAAAGATTTCGATAAAATTTAACTAGCCAATTTCTATACCAAAGTAATCGAAATCCGAATAACATTTGGAAGTTCTTGTTTGAAAAGTGTTGCTGCTATTTTTAGAAGAAAATGGCTGATGTCGGCCATTTTTGATGGCGGTCAAAACACAAATTATAATATCCTCTTCATCTTGTCAATAAACACCATTGAATTAAGATTCATAACAGTGGTGCTAAAATAAACTGAGTTTTATTGATTTGGGTGATTTATGTTTTTTAGTCTATAGATGGGATACTTTGATAGTTGCTAATTTGCACAATTTCTGCACAAGAGAAAAACCCATATACACTGCAAAAAATATAGGTTCTCTTCAGAACCAAAACTGGTTCTAATCTTGTCCCTGAGATGGAACCAGTTCTGTTTAAACATTATTTATTTCAAATCAAATAAATTTAACAAGATTAGCATTCAATTTTAACAATTTTAACAAATACCAAATATGAAAGAATTATGACAGGTGGATCTCAAGAAGAAGATTTTAAAAGAAATTTTCTCATATTGCACTAAGTTCAACCTTGGTCTCCAATAAAGAGCCCTAATATGAACACAGGGATCCGATTTGAACAAACTTGAATTTGACCTCCCTAGAGATGTTGTATACCAAATATTAAAAGAATCTGAATATTGGATCTGAAGAAGATTTTTAAGGATTATTCCGCATATTGCACTATGTTAAAACTCTAGCTTCAATGGAGAACCCAAATATTGACCCAGGGATTCGATTTGAACCACCTTGCATCTGACCGCCCCCCCCCCCCCCCCCCCCCTCCTAGAGATGTTGTGTATTAAATATGAAAGAATTCTGACTGGTGGATCTGAAGAAGAAGGTTTTAAAAGGAATTTCCTCATATTGCACAAAGTTAAACTTTGGGTTCCAATAAAGAGCTCCAATGTCAACCCAGGGATCCGATTTGAACACAATTGAATCTGCCACCCCCCCCCCCCCCCCCCACCCCCGGGATGTTGTACACCAAATATCAACAGAATATCTATAAGTAGAAGATTTTCCCCCATATTTCACTAAGTTAATAATGTTAATAATGTGTTAACTCAGGGTCTCAATTTGAATAAACTTCAATCGGACCCCCTACAGATGTTGTATACCTAATATCAAAAGAATCGGACTGTTGGATCTGAATAAGATGATTTTTAAAGCTTATTCCCCATATTGCCCAAAGTTGATTATTCGGGCTCCTGAATTGAGAGCAAATATTAACCAAGGGGTTTAATTTGAACACACTTCTATCTGTCCTCCCCAATACGGATGATGGTGTATACCAATTATCAAAAGATTCTGATCAGTGGTTGTTAAGAAAAAAATGTAAAGATTCTGATCAGTGGTTATTGAGAAAAAATTGTTTTCAATTTTTGCAAATATGCTGACTCAGCATTTTTTCGGACAGAACAGCCGGACATAACCAATGGCAATTTTTGTTACGATTCCATTATATTGTTCCTTATGCTGCTTCATACAAAATAACAGCCCTCTATTCCCTGTGGTTTGGGAAATATGGAAGTTTTTTTTTAAAAAAACTCTACTTTTAGCCCATGGGGTTCCCACGAGGCTGTACATTTTTTTTCGGGCATCAATCAATTACTTGGGATCCACTTATCATACACATCAAATTGGGTTCAAATCGGCCCGCTGATTCTTGAAATACAAATTTTTGGCGGAGCCCAAAATGGATATGCTCCCACAGAGAGCCCAAATATTAACCTACCAACTTCCCTTGAACAACTCTTATCGTCGACACCAAAGAATGTTCCATACCAAATATCAAGGCATTCTCTCAGGTGGTTCATGAAAAGAAGTTTTAAATTTCAGGCTTTGGGGGCATTAACCTGAGCCCGAAGATGGCAGCTGCTTCATTTGAACAAAATAGAAAGGGAAAACTCCATAGATGATCTGTGCAATATATGTTTGAATTTGGCTTGATGGTTGTGAAGAAGAAGACAAGTTTCCAAAAGTTACCGGACTACAGACGACGAACGGGGGATGTCGGACGCCAACTGATTTTAACAGCTCACAATGACTTGCAGTCAGGTGAGCTAAAATGGCAGGGTTATTTCTTTACAAATCATTATATTTTTTTATTAAATGAACAGGATATTACTCAATAATCTGTATGTAATTAACAGGTATCACTTTTACTGAATACATGGTAAACGGTTTGTTTGGAAGTTATATTCAATTATTACCAGTTTCGTGGGTGTTCTCTTGTATATTAACCCTTTACCTAACCTGAAAAGCAGACGACACATGCAAACAAAATTCTTGAATAACTCATTTTTTTCATTTTTTGTCTCAAAAACATAGGTTATAACCCCTCATTGGAACGAGCTCATCGAGCTCGTTCCAATGAGGGGTCATAACCTATGTTTTTGAGACAAAAAAATGAAAAAAATAATGAAAATTAAGTGGCGATGTTTTGTGAATAGCGCTGGCCGGTTTTGGCCGTTACGTTGGGTAAAGGGTTAATGGAATTCAGCAGGGCTGTAAAACCTAATAATTCTTTACGCTGGCGCTGCGGACGTTAATAAAAACAAAATTCAGTAACAGCCCGTCGCCCGCTTCTGGTCATGGTAATAACAGTAATAACATGATTTTGTCGGGCGTCCCAGTTTATTAACGGCCCTCTGGGACTATATAACAACCCTCTGCTTATTAACGACCCTCGACGAAGACCCTCGACTTCGTCTCGAGCCGATAATAAACTCTCGGGCTGTTATTCATTCCTCTTGGGCCGTTAATAAGCCGTAACGCCCTCCAAACTCATGTTATTGTTATATTAACGGCCCAAAAGGAATGAAAAACAGCCCAGGGGTTTATTACCGGCCCGAGACGAAGTCGAGTGCCGTTAATAAGACAGCGGGCTGTTGTTCGTTATCCAAGGGTCGTTAATATACCCGGACGCCAGACAAATTCCTGCTATTACTATTATTACCTTGAATGGAAGCGGACGGCGGTCTGTTAATGAATTTTGTTTTCATTAACGCCCACCACCCGCTTCCGCTTGCATGTCGTCATGAATTATTGAGTTTTTACCCCCTTCCCACCCCCACAACCCAACCCCCCGCTAACCGTTGTTAATATCCCAGTAAACGCCCACTAAAGTGGTTGGTAATAATGGAATTTAGCAGGGCAGTAAAACTCCGCAATTCATGGTGTCATTCAAAGGAAGTGGGGAGTGGGCCATTGATGAAAATAAAATTCATTAACAGCACGCTATCCACTGCTGATCATGGTAATGATAAAAATAAGAAGATTTTGTTGAATGTCCCGGATTCTAAATTTTTCTAGAGTTATGAATAACAGCAATGTGGCTTATTGCTCGACTTCATCTCAAGCTGGTAATAAAACCTCTGCCCGCCATCCATTCCTCTTGGGCCGTTAATAAAAAGTAACACCTTCCAAATTCATGCTATATTACATGATTAACAGAGTTATTCAATCAAGTGGGCTTTACTGGCGGACGTGACAATCATTACTTATTCCCAGTTCCTTATTCGACATTCGTTATCAACCGTATATATTTGTGACGGGACGTTTAACAAGTGTTCAGATGTTTTCCAACAGTTGTACACAGTGCACGCTTTCATTGGCAACAAGATGTGCCCATTAGTTTTTGGTCTGTTGCCAAATAAATCCCAGGTAACAAATGAACGCTTCTTTCGCCTTCTTGTGGACAATTCTAGGATGGGAGGAACCATTTTGATACGGTTGGACCCCGTACCACTAACCACATCGAAGGGTGGAACAGAAAGCTGAGTCTTTTTATTGCTGGCTCCCAACCCAACTTGTATCGCATGATTGACTTCATTAAGAAGGAACAAGCTTACCAGGAAGCAACGGTATTACAACTGAATGCTGGTGGGAGACTTCAACCACGGAAGAAAAAGTAGAGGAAAATTGACAATTCCATTGATCACTTGAAGAGAAAGTTTCTCAGTGGTGATATAAGGACTACTACGCTATTTAGATTCTGTATCACATCTAACTGGATATTGAAGTGGTATGTATTATATTTATTATTATTGTATTTATTATACGGCAGTAGAAAACTTAATATCAATCAATCAATTTGTCAATTTTACAAGTAAACCTTGTACTTTATTAGATAACGACTATAGTCGGCAACTCTTTGATCACAAGGTAGTTCACACCTTATTCCGAAACAATGCCAACCGGCTAAGTGAGATGACCCCGTTTCTACACAATAGTTCTTTTAAAATATGTCAAATGAACACTAACCTTTGTTTATCATTAATATCTAGGTGTCTCAGTATAAACATATGTTCATCATCATTGTCAATACTCAATAACGTGGCACCATGATTCTGAAAAATTAATTTTATTGAAATAGTAAACCTAATTGTGACCACAACATGGAGATACAGTCAAGTTTGTTGAATCGTTCAAACCCATGTTGCCCATTTTCAAGGACTTCCACCCCAAGAACTGGTGACTAAGTTCTATTTTAACCCTTTTACCCAACGTAACGACCAAAACCGGTCAGCACTATTCTCAAAAATCGCCAATTAATTTTCATTATTTTTTCATTTTTAGTCTCAAAAACATAGGTTATGACCCCTCGTTGGAACGAGCTCGCCGAGCTCGTTCCAACGAGGGCTCATAACCTATGTTTGCTTCTTGTGCTTTCGGCATAGAACTGATCTTGATGTGAATGACACTGAGTGTATCTGGGCCGAAGTGTTCATGACCCATGATAAGTCGCTGCTGCTAGGAATATTTTACCGCCCACCCAATAGCCCCTCAGATGTTTGGGATAAAATTACGGCGTCTATTGACAAAGCCAAAGATACCTTAATTTCAGACAGAATTATTACTGGTGACTTCAACGACAACCAATATGGTTCTCCCAAGGGTCGCTTCCAGGAACTAAGTAATTATTTCAATCTTAGACAGCTTGTGGAAGAGCCAACATGCTTTACCGAATCATCTGCATCTCTAATTGACCTATTTGCTGTTAGTAATACTGTATATGTACTGGAATGTGAAGTCCTAGAACCACTTGTACCTAACATGACTCGTTATCATTTTTCCAATTTGTATTGCTATTGAATTCAAGAAAGAAAAGCCTAAAAACTTTAAGAGACGCATATCGGGTTGTATGCAGAGGGAAACTTTGACTGTCTAAACACAGCATACAATAACGTAGACTGGGAAAGATTGCTTGATCATTCGTGCCCGGACACTATAGTATCCACCTTCACCGATCAATTACTTGAAACAGCATCTAAATTTATTCCCAACAAACTGATAACCTCCAGGGCTAACCAGCCCAAATGGATGCACAACCAAATTCGGTTATTGATAAGGCAAAGAACACGATTATATCGTAGAGCAAAGCGCACTGGTCAACAGCACGACTGGGCGAGATATAAGCACAAACGAAATAAAGTCGTATCAGCTGTTAGGAAAGCCAAATCTACATACATATCGAAAGTCCAATCAGAACTAAGTTGTCCGGAAACACCCTCGTCCGCGTGGTGGAAAACATTAAATATGGGTTATATACACATGGTGTTTGTAAAAAATCTTTTATCGCGACTCGAGCGTTTTCGGGGGCTACATAGCTACGAGTCGCGCAGCGACTCGTAGCTATATAGCCCCCGAAAACGCTCTCGTCGCGATAAAAGATTTTTTACAAACACCATGTGTATATAACCCTTTTATCTACACCCCACCTCCCCCACTCCCGTAATAAAACAAGTTTTGATTAACAAATGCAGACCACTGAAAATAATCTAGCCTTCAACCAGATAATCACTAATGTGAAAAATATCTGGTTATTTGTACTTTCCGACGTTTGACGTCACATTTTGAAAAATGTTGAAGAAACTGAATTCCCAGTGACGTTTGAACGTCAGGATAATTAAAGTCTCGAAGGGTGAAATAATCTCATTTGAAAAAGTGTAAGTTACTAATTTTTACTCTTTTCCGTCAAATTTTATTTTTACAATTCAGTAAGTTTAATTAATGACCTTCTTTTTTATTCAATACATTTCGATAAATACGCCCCGTTTTATTTGTTTCGATCCGCGGCAGCGATAATTAGTTATTCAAAGTGTTGAATGAAATAGTACGTCATGCAAATGAGATGGGCGTGAACGTTGTATTCTTGCGATATCACGTGACTTTTATTCTTACTGCAGTAACGATAAAATATTTTTTATTGACGGCGAGTTTTCGATAACGATAAAAGATAAAACGTTACTGTTTTTACGTATAAAGTAGATAAAAACATTTATCTGTAAAAATATCCCCGGAATCCCTACTATAAGTCACCTTAACAAACTCTATTCAACCAATCTCGAAAAGGCGGAAGTGTTCAATGAATACTTCTGTTCCATTTCGACATTGGATGACACTAATGCACCCTTGCCAGATCCGCTCCTGCCTCCCCTTCAAACGCTTGACAAGATAACACTTGAAAGCAAGGAAGTGTACGAAGTAATCAAGAGTATTAAGGTATCGAAGGCATCTGGTCCCGATCTCATAAGTCCCAGGCTTTTAAAAGGATGTAGTCACTCATTGTGTGACCCACTTACGGCCCTCTTCAATAGGTTTAGATAACTGTTATTTTCCAAATTTATGGAAAAAAGCCAATGTGACACCGGTGTTGAAAAAGAACCCGTCTAATGTAGTTACTAACTATCGCCCAATATCTTTGCTTAGCTGTACTGGTAAAGTACTTGAAAAATGTGTCTTCAAACGATTATGGCATTTTCTATGTGATAACAATATACTGAGCCAGTTCCAGTCTGGTTTTACCCCAGGTGACTCTACGGTCCTACAACTGACAGACCTCTATGATGAATTCTGTCATGCTCTTGATGAAGGAAAAGAAGTAAGAGTTATCTTTTGTGATGTTAGCAAGGCATTTGATAAAGTTTGGCATGTTGGTCTTATCCACAAGCTCGAGAGAATAGGAATATCTGGTGACTTGCTTTGTTTCCTAAAATCTTACCTTTCTGATCGGTACAAGCGCGTCCTTGTAGCCTCTGAGGCATCCCCTTGGAAACCAATAACGTCTGGTGTCCCGCAGGGATCGATCCTTGGTCCCCTGTTATTCCTGATTTACATCAACGATATTACTGAAAACCTACTTCGCAGTATACGTTTATTTGCAGATGATACATCCCCTTTATCTTATAATTGAGAATCCTGACCAAGGTGCCATCATACTCAACCGTGATTTAGCCACAATTGAACACTGGGCTAAAACTTGGCTCGTTGAGTTCAACCCCCTTAAAACGGAAACCATGATCATATCACGTAAAAGTGATGTCCCGGTGCACCCACCAATATATTTAAGCGGAACTCAAATCTATGAGGTGAGTAGCCATAAGCATCTGGGTGTAATTTTGAATAAAGGTTGTACATGGAACGACCATATCGATCATGTGTGCGCTAAAGCCTGGACACGTATTGACATGCCCAGGACCCACAAGTCTACACTTGACCGGAAAGTCCTTGAAAAGATATACTTCGCATTAGTCTGACCTCTTTTAGAATGCGCTGACTCTGTCTGGGACAACTGCTCAGCAACTCAAGCTGCGGACCTGGAGAAAATACAAGTAGCTGCAGCAAGGATAGTTACTGGCGCCACTGTGAGCTGCAGTAAAGACCTTCTCTACACAGAAACCCAATGGGATCCACTGGAAGAAAGACGCCGAAAGCACAAGCTCATCCAATTTTTCAAGATGTATCATAAATTAACACCTCCATATATCTCCAATAAGGTGCCACCAATTATTTCATCTATTACCCAAAGCCACAATCTCCGATCCGAAAATAACCACCGTGCTCCCTTTTGTCAAACCAATTTATATAAGTCCTCGTTTATCCCGGAAGTTACCGACCAGTGGAATGGATTACCCCCCTAAGTAAGAGAAAATTGTTCCCTCATAAACTTTAAGACGTTTATAAATGGTGCGAACCAACGACCACCAATTTTTTATTATGGAGCCAAATCCCGTGCTGTCCAAATTTATCATTGCAGGTTACGCCTGCATTGCAGTAATATCAACGCCCACTTATACTATAACCTTCTCTCAACATCTCCACGTTGCCAGTGTGGGGACCTCGAAACTACTGAGCACTATCTTGTGCACTGCCCAATCTTTAACGATGCTCGTGATTCCACAATCAATGCATTGCCATTTACTCTTGAGCTCTCCACACTCTTATTTGGATCCGAACGACTAAATAATAGCGAAAATCTTCTTGTCTTCAGAGCCGTGCAGGACAATATCATACTGAGTGGACGCTTTCAATAAGTAGCGGTGCACTCTTAGACTCTCCCGGTGTTGATTGTCACACAAATGGGCCACCGTTACCGATACACTATTGAGGCTGCCATATTGAATATTCTTTGGTAGCGAACATTCAATTCAGGTTGTCCCCTCGTTTCCTACTTAACCTCTTGCCCAATGTACCGCCAGTGTAACCCATAAAAATCGCCATCTAAATTAAATCCTTTTATATTTTCAATTTTTGTCTCGGGAACATGGCTTATGACCCCCATTGGAATGAGCTCGACGAGCTCGTTCCAGTGATGTACCGTGAGCCGTGTTCTAGAGACTGTCATTGAAATTTCCAGTTATTGAAACATTTTTTCTTCGCGTGTCGCCTGCTACATGTGTTGGGCAAGGGGTTAAGTTTCCCTTTCGTTTCCATTCTCTCATTCTCTCTACTGCTCTCCTTACCCTCTCTGTCTTCTATCTTTAAACAATATTTTACTTAGTGTTTGCAGCTACTATCAAACTTCGTCAGTATTCCAGAGGAGACGGCTTATAAAAGCTTAAAGCTAACTGCTGAATCCTTTCAACAAATCTCGTTCTTGACTCATTACTTTAATGCAAATCATTGTACTGCGCACTCTGTATGACAGCCATGTTGTAGTTTATTATATGTATGCATCATACTTTTTCATGAATAAATATTGTTTAAATTAAACCCATGTTGCCCATTCTCAAGGACTTCCACCCCAAGAACTGGTGACTAAGTTCTATTTTAACCATTTTACCCAACGTAACGACCAAAACCGGTCAGCACTATTCTCAAAAATCGCCAATTAATTTTCATTATTTTTTCATTTTTAGTCTCAAAAACATAGGTTATGACCCCTCGTTGGAACGAGCTGAGCTCGTTCCAACGAGGGGTCATAACCTATGTTTTTGAGACTAAAAATGAAAAAAAATAGTTATTCAAGAATTTTTTTTTTGCAAGTGTCGTCTGCTTTTCATGTTATATAAAGGGTTGAAAGTAAAACGGAACTTGTTTACATCAGTAAACATGCACTTCTTGAACTTCACTTCACAGGGTTCAACCCTGTTAATTGGCGACGGGTGACGACAGTGCCGAAGGAAATGTCGAAGATAAATAATTTTTCCTCGGCAATATTTATTTATTTATTTATTTATTTATTTATTTATGTTTTTAATGTCATTTATTTATGCACAATGGCTAATCATGGCCGTGACAGTTTTACGGATGGAGGAAGCCGGAGTACCCGGAGAGAACCACCGAGCAACGACGAGCAGCTGCCAGCTCCCCAACATCGTAACTCCGCACTGCAGCACAGGCAGGGTTAGATTGGTTGAAGACATGCGCACCACCGACGTGCAGTACGCCTTAGTACACGGCGCCATCGTGCCCCCACGCGGGCAACGGAGATGAAGTGTCTTGCCCAAGGACACAACGCGGTTGCGGCAGGTGGGATTCGAACCGAGGACCTCTTGGCTTGCAGCCAGCACCTCCACCTACTGAGCCACCGCGCTCCCTTCCTCGGCAATAAATCTGAAAAATTAAAAAAAAAATCACCATGACTGTTAAGTGAACATTCAGGTTTGATTTTGGAATTAACGTATTTCCTCAGTTTGAGGCTCAGTAGCGTTTTCGTGTTATAGTGTCAGACACAGAGGAATGGCCCTTTAGTTAATCACTTCACTCGTCTTCATCTGGGTCCTGCCAGTTATTTTTTTATTGCTGAACTACATCGTCTACAACAGACCAGGAGGTTTCCTCTGTAATTGGCACTGTGAAAGATTACTGGGGGTCAAAACAGCATTTTTCAACCGAAGTAGTGGTTAGAAATGAAAAAAGTGTCGGATTCACCCGACCAGCACTGACTGGCAACAGCGGGCAAACCCCTGGTTCGTTCCAATTTGCGTGGGCATAGGTGGAAATGTTCATTTTGCAGATCTTTTGACCCACCCACCCTCTCCAGCATATGTTTTCCGTGGCATTTTTCGGACCCACCCCGTTTTCAAACATTTTTATACTTAAAACTTCAGCGCTCGAACACCAACTCGAAATGCGTAATGCACACATGCAAAACTGTATAATTATTTCACACGTAGCTGCCAATTAGGACAGATGTCACTATATAAATACATGCAGTTACACATATGTGAATGAGTCATACTTTATAACACAGTACTGTCATGATGAGCATGACTCAGTCAAAGAGACCATCACGCCACAACCGGTGACACCTGCCGAGTACCTGAACCTGTTCCTCCTTCAACACGAGTAGACATGTGGAAATTAGTCATTTACAGTCACTGAGGGTCGAAAGGGGCTTGTTCCCCATACCGCCCTGCGCGCCTTCGGCGCGTTAAACCATTCCATTCGACTGAGCATGAGACCAGAGTTATTAAGAAGCAATGTCTCTATTGAGACTGGTTGAGGCGCAGAGTCAAAGTGACCGATTCTGTGCGTGTATCATATAAACTTATCATATCATGTGTGCCATCACAGTGAATTGTAATGTTTTGGTTATTCGCGCACATATTTATGCCATGACCGATCTCCACCATTTCAGTCTATTTTAGCTCATTCAAATATTTTCCCAATTTTGTCGCTGATATGCAGTGATATGCACTTTAAACGGTCTAGTTTCTGTAAATCAAGGTAAGGCTGCACGGCATTTCGATAAACCGATATATACCGGTATTCAAACCAATATCGATTGAACACCGGTGTAATTAGAAAAATATCGGTTTATCGTCATTATTTATTTACCAACAATTTAATTTTCAAGATGTCTTGAGTTTTTTAACTGTAGCTCAGAATGAATAATATTATCACTTTACCCAAGGAATCGACCTCATGTGCCCACGTAATATACAAACTCAGCATTTCGAAAAATAATTTTCAAAAATTTCAACAAAACTATATCATGTGACCCCTCATTGGAACGAGTTCAACGAGCTCGTTCCAATGAAGGGGTCACATGATATTGTTTTGTAGAAATTTCTGGAAAAATTTTATTTAAAATAATAAATTTTGATACCGTCTGCGTTGTGTAAAGGTTTTTCGAACCGCATCATCAAGGCATGCTGATTCGTTCTGTTGTGATGTTTCAAGTCTCGAGTGTGGTACTTATGTTCAGATATCTGAACAGTTTTCGATATAGCAGTATACCGCGGTATTTTTTAAATACCGATACCAGTATTCTGTTTTGAATATCGTGCAGCCCCAAATCAAGGCATATGCAGGCATACGCGAGCACTGTGCCTGCTGTGCCCATAATTAATTTACTGCTGCCTATACCGTAACCGTGTATATGTTGCAAATATTGGTTGAGTAAACCCTGTGTTTTTGTTTTTGTTAACCCTTTTCCTAACGTACGGCCAAAACCGGCCAGCGCTATTCTCAAAAATCGCCAATTAATTTTCATTATTTTTTTCATTTTTTGTCTCAAAAACATAGGTTATGACCCCTCGTTGGAACGATCTCGACGAGCTCGTTCCAACGAGGGGTTATAACCTATGTTTTTGAGACAAAAAATGAAAAAAATTAGTTATTCAAGAATGATTTTTGCAAGTGTCGTCTGCTTTTCAGGTTGGGTAAAGGGTTAAGGCATCTGCATAGCACGATAGCCAACAAAAAAATTTTTTATTTTTAATAAATCATACTTTTTTGTTTATGTTGAAATAAAAATTAATATTTTGAATTTTTCATTTTGAAATATCAGCCCCACCTAACTATTATGACTCATTGGACAGTATTGTATTATGCTTCATTTTAAAGGATGTTCCATGACAATCTTGAATATGAGTGAATTATGTTACGAATGGATATTTTAGTCGACTTTAGAAGAAAACTGTCGGACAATTTTTTTTTCTGTTCAATATCGAACACTCACCCCCATCCTCAAGTCTGTTTTTGGTGAAATTCTCCAACATTTTTCATATTAGGGGTAACGTTTGTTAACCCTTTACCCAACGTAACGGCCAAAACCGGCCAGCGCTATTCTCAAATATCGCCAATTAATTTTCATTATTGTTTCATTTTTTGTCTCAAAAACATAGGTTACGACCCCTCGTTGGAACGAGCTCGTTCCAACGAGGGGTCATAACCTATGTTTTTGAGACAAAAAATGAAAAAATTAGTTATTCAAGATTTTTTTTTTGCAAGTGTCGTCTGCTTTTCACGTTAGGTAAAGGGTTAATAATGCTTCTAAATGAGGTTTTAGAGTCAATTGTGACATTTTGTTACTGTTTGGGGGCACAAAAATTGCCTTAACAGTGGAAAAGAAAAAAATGCATTAACTGTTTACACTCAAATTGTTTGGGCACTTGACCCCTCTCCCCCACACACACCTTTGTTCACACAATTCCCCCCCCCCCGGATCTCCAGGTATTTCTTTTGTGATTATGTTGCAGATAATTCACATCTGAAACTAATAATAATAATAATATAATAACATTTCGGCCGGCCGCTGATTTGTCGCGGTTCTCGTATGAGAAGGCCTTGGTTACCCATGTTCTACCAACTGCCTCCCTATTTCCACCCTTCTTTTCCCCTCCCAACACTGGGGGACGAACTGATTGATGACATCCCTTGCCCCGTTCTTCCCAATCTCTCCGATTAGTATATTAACCCTCCCCTTTGAGTCGCCCCCTAACCACGTGTCCTTCATTCGCCCATCCCACTTCACCATTATACTCCCCGTGAATCTTGTTCTTTAGACTGGTATTTTGGGCATTCTATAAGAAAGTGTTCCAGGGTCTCCACCACGCCCAAGTTACACATCTGACACTCCTTTTCACTGTTTTCCCCAATTTTTCCCCTCAGCTCCAGGGACCGCGACCTCAGCTTGAACAACAGTGACCCCCAAAGGTGCCATCAAGGAACTCTTCAAAACCAGGCTTCTCTGAATCCCGAAATGAAAGCCATAAAAATAATGCTGATTCAAAAACTGCCGAAGCAAAAGGTTTTTGCAGGGACACGATCATTTTACCATGGCATTTGTTTTACTGACGCAAATTTGTTCAGTTAGTAGCACCGGGGGTTGATATCTAATAATGGTTATTGTAGGGCACTGCAAATTTCAGATATCGGATTTTATCATATGATTCGTCCGTTTTATTCACTTTAAAACATTTGATATTTTGTTTTCATATTGATCAGTGATAAATAAAGCCTTCCGTCATTTTCATTGGTCAATTTCAAAACTAGACAATTTGACTGGCTGAACAAACTAAAACTGGGCCACATTTTCATAATTTGCATAATTAGAGTTGGGAACTTTTATTGGTCAATTTCAAAACTGGACAATTTGATTGGCTAAACAAAATACAGCTGGGTAACATTTGCATAATTACAGGAGGGAGAATTTACATTATCTGTCCTATTTAGGGTTGGTTATATTGTATTACCTACAAGAAAAACGCCATTCATTTTTTTTATATTTTCACTTTTTGCTTCCAAAACATAGGTTATGATCCCTCATTGGAACGAGCTCGACGAGCTCCTGCCAATGAGGGGTCATAACCTATGTTTTGGAAGCAAAAAATGAAAATTTCTAGTTATACGAGGATGTTTTTTTTCCAAGTGCCGTCTGCAACTCAAGTTAGGTGATCTGTTAAAAAGTCATACTAAGTAGCTGATTTGTGCGTGTGTGTGTCATATGATAAATAGAATATGAAATGAGTGTTTTTCTCATATAATATTTATGAAACTCGTCCGAATTTTCCGTTTGGCTCGCCAGAGTCTCGCCCAAACGGAAAATTCTTAAACTCGTTTCATAAATATTATATGAGAAAAACACTCATTCCATATCCTCTATGAATCAAATCCCAAACTGATTCAGTAGAAAGCAAATCATATCTTATCTCACGTTATAAATATTGCACCTTCTTGTTGCAGTAAATATTTCTAGTCTCCGCTGAGAACTATTTTCATCTGTTTGACGTGACAGCCATTACCAATATCCAGTTCTTTATTCGTCATTCGTTATCAGCCGATAAAATCGCTTGATAACGAATGCCGAATAAGAGAATTGGAATGAACAATGGTTATCACGTCTGTGAATCAATCAAAGAATCACAATGTACACATGCATCAGAATGCAATAAAAGTAGTTTTGGGAGTAGAACCTCTAAGAAAAGTTTAAATGGACTATAAGGCGCTAAGTTTTAAAAAAAAATATCGGTGACGTGACAGCCGTTACTTATTCCCAGTTCCTTATTCGACATTAGTTATCAACCGATAAAGTCTGTTGATAACGAATGTCGAAGAGAGTTGGAATGAGCAACGGTTGTCACGTCTGTGAATCAATCAAAGAACCACAATATACATGTGCACCAGAATGGAATGAAAGTAGTTTTGGAAGTAGAACCTTCAAGAAGACATTAAATAGACAATAAGGCACTAATTTAAAAAAAAGTATCGGGTCCGTGATTGATAATGAATGTTGAATAAGGAAATAGGAATAAGTAACGGTTGTCACGCCTGCAAAAAAATATTGTCTCTCAGATTTTGCTTATTGTAAAAGAGATTGTTTAAAAGAGGCTCCAAATCGGCCTTAATCGCTCACCTGATAAAAGTGTTTAAAGAAGGGGTTAATGTCACATTCAGCATCTACATGTTAAAATAGTCATCTAATTTTGCTAAGGGAATATGGTGGTGGAGAAGGGTCTATTGGGCGAATTGTTAATTGCGTCAAATCAGTCAAACCTCTTCAAAACTCATTTTGAAGCAAAGAGAAAATAAAACGCTCAGTGGGTCCTCCCAGGATGAAAGTTTATTCCCTTTGTATAGAATCACTCAAAATCCCCCAAATGTTGTTCTCATGCCAAAAAATGGACCCCATCTCTCAGGTCAGAAGTTGCCTGGTGGGTACCCATTTGAACAAACTTTAATCCAATGTATTCACATTTACATCAAACTAAAGTTTAATACAATCAGTTCTGTGTTGCATCGCCACATGCCATTAAAACAAATAGTGAATTCCCTATTAGGTTCTGTGTTAAACTTCAAACCCCTCTGGTACCGGTACCCAACACAATCAGTCAAGCATAACGTTTTCAACAAACTTTAATCAATGGTAACCCGCGTAAGCAGCCATCATGTGACGTCCTCTCCATAGTGATGTGTGATGTTAGTGCGCATGCACAGCGCGTGTTGTTAGGCTGATACGTGTTTCCGTCGTCCATTTTGTATACTGGAGGCCGCCATCTTGGTTTCTATGGTAGCACGTGGTTGCTATGTGACCCAAAACCTTCTAATAGGACAAGGGTATGTTCGAAGGGTATGTTCCTTTGTACGGGAGTAATTTCCCGATTCGTAGAATTACCGCAAACAACCCGAAAAGTTTTACTGTTTCGAATTCTTTCAGAATTCTCTGCTTCTGTCTAGGCATGCAATAGTTTTCGTCTACTTAGGTATATTCCTTTGTCCCGGTGTATACTCCAGTAGAGTAGAAGAGTCTATCAGCTGGAACAGCGTTGCTTATTATTACTATATTTATCTGTTCTGGTCTGTTCTTGTTAGTTCTGACCCTATTCCGAGTACTCTTGTACTCTTGTTGTTTCATTTACATAGATTACCCAATCACTTCACTCTCCCGATGCTAACTAACCAATCACACTGCTTCATCCCCCGTAATCTCTATGCAGAGTTATCTCCCCTTATTACAATGAAGTCCTATCCGTGTCTCATCACCTCTATATCCAACGGCCACGTCCCATGGAAGCCCTTTTTGTGAAACGTCTCTGGTTATGGAATCCCTTTTTAGTTGGATGAGGCCATGTGGGCTTTGACAAATCCCTCAATGAGGCCTCATTTACTATCCCTCTTAACCTTATTTTTTCAGGCCATGAGGGCCATGCACAAATCCCTCAATGAGGCCTCATTTACTGTCCCTCTTAACCTCATTTGAGGATATCTATGGCCTGGTATTGTATTACTTGAGGATATTTTTTGAAAACGCGTGTGGCTATGGAATCCCTTTTTAGTCGTATGAGGCCATGAGAGCTATGTAAAAACCCTCTATGAGGCCCCATTTATTATCCCTCATAGCCTTATTTTGTTTTGAGGCCATAAGGGCCATGAAAAAATCCCTCAGTGAGGCCTCATTTACTATCCCTCGTACCATCATCTCGGTATTTAACAGACATATCCCAGGCAATCCCGGTTTCCTAATTTTCATTTTGAACGGACGGTTGACCCAGCTCCGAAATCTGTTGAACGGCCGGTTCTCATTTCAACTGACCACAATGAACAGACGATAGACGCATCGAGTTCCACATTTTGTGTTGAAATTAAGCAATTCTGAACAGCATATCCGTTTTTCCCGCTATGTTTTGTTTCGAACTCTAGTGATGCATTAGTAGTATGTAATGTGGTTTTGAGGCCCTATTTGGGAGATCTCATCTATTTGGGGACCCCGCAGGGGACCGTGGAAGGGAGAGCCAGAGGGGAAGTGAAGTAGTAGGAGATGTGGAAATCCGGTTGTAGAAACCACAGGTTTTTACGACAAGTAGCCTCTAGTCCCCACCAGACCCAAATAGTCCCCACCAGACCCCACTACTTCCCACCAGTCCTCAAATCACCAACCAAAAAAACCCCAAACAAACCCGACTATATGTGATATGGATTCTTCAAGAATATTTTGCAGCACGTAGTGCAAAAGGACCGCCATACCTTTCACATAGCCTTCATGGACTCATACGACTAAAAAAGCCCTACTTACGGAATCCCTTTTTAATAATCCCTTTTTGGAATCCCTTTTTTCTGAAATGAGTCTAAGAGTCCTTCGAGGAATCACTCGAACGAGCAATTGCTCGTTAGCTCATTTGCTCGATGGGATTCGAGTCGTTCGAGCAATATATGCGAGTCACTCGAGGTAAGACGGAATCCCACTTATGGAATCCCTTTTGGGGAATCCCATTTGTGGAAACCCTTTTTCGAAAACGGCTGTGGCCATGGAATCCCTTTTTTCTGAAATGAGTCTAAGAGTCGTTCGAGGAGTCACTCGAACGAGCAATTGCTCGTTGGCTCATTTGCTCGATGGGATTCGAGTCGTTCGAGCAATATATGCGAGTCACTCGAGGTAAGACGGAATCCCACTTATGGAATCCCTTTTGTGGAATCCCATTTGTGGAATCCCTTTCTCGAAAACGCCTGTGGCTATGGAATCCCTTTTTTTCTGAAATGAGTCTAAGAGTCGTTCGAGGAGTCACTCGAACGAGCAATTGCTCATTGGCTCATTTGCTCGATGGGATTCGAGTCATTCGAGCAATATATGCGAGTCACTCGAGGTAAGACGGAATCCCACTTATGGAATCCCTTTTGTGGAATCCCATTTGTGGAATCCCTTTCTCGAAAACGCCTGTGGCTATGGAATCCCTTTTTTCTAAAATGAGTCTAAGAGTCGTTCGAGGAGTCACTCGTACGAGCAATTGCTCATTGGCTCATTTGCTCGATGGGATTCGAGTCACTCGAGCAATATATGCGAGTCACTCGAGGTAAGACGGAATCCCACTTATGGAATCCCTTTTGTGGAATCCCATTTGTGGAATCCCTTTCTCGAAAACGCCTGTGGCTATGGAATCCCTTTTTCTGAAACGAGTCCAAGAGTCGTTCGAGGAGTCACTCGAACGAGCTATTGCTCGTTGGCTCATTTGCTCGATGGGATTCGAGTTGTTCGAGCAATATATGCGAGTCACTCGAGGTAAGACGGAATCCCACTTATGGAATCCCTTTTGTGGAATCCCATTTGTGGAATCCCTTTTTCGAAAACGTCTGTGGCTATAGAATCCCTTTTTTCTGAAATGAGTCTAAGAGCCGTTCGATGAGTCACTCGAACGAGCAATTGCTCGTTGGCTCATTTGCTCGATGGGATTCGAGTTGTTCCAGCAATATATGCGAGTCACTCGAGGTAAGACGGAATCCTACTGATGGAATCCCTTTTGTGGAATCCCATTTGTGGAATCCCTTTTTCGAAAACGCCTGTGGCTATGGAATCCCTTTTTTTCTGAAATGTGTCTAAGAGTCGTTCGAGGAGTCACTCGAACGAGCTATTGCTCGTTGGCTCATTTGCTCGATGGGATTCGAGTCGTTCGAGCAATATATGCGAGTCACTCGAGGTAAGACGGAATCCCACTTATGGAATCCCTTTTGTGGAATCCCATTTGTGGAATCCCTTTTTCGAAAACGTCTGTGGCTATAGAATCCCTTTTTTCTGAAATGAGTCTAAGAGCCGTTCGAGGAGTCACTCGAACGAGCAATTGCTCGTTGGCTCATTTGCTCGATGGGATTCGAGTTGTTCGAGCAATATATGCGAGTCACTCGAGGTAAGACGGAATCCCACTGATGGAATCCCTTTTGTGGAATCCCATTTGTGGAATCCCTTTTTCGAAAACGCCTGTGGCTATGGAATCCCTTTTTTCTGAAATGTGTCTAAGAGTCGTTCGAGGAGTCACTCGAACGAGTAATTACTCGATAGCTCATTTGCTCGATGGGATTCGAGTCGTTCGAGCAATATGCCGAGTCACTCGATCGAGCAATTACTCTAAAGCTCATTTGCTCGATGGGATTCGAGTCATTCGAGCAATGACTTATCAGTAACTGCTCGATAGCTTATTAATTGCCTTCAACGGTCCCCTGCGGGGTCCCCCGATGAGACCCCCCAAATAGGGCCTCAAAACCACATTACATACTACTTGCATTTATTGTACAAAGTAGCATTTAATTCAGTACTATATAATCTCATTATTTTTCTGAAATCTTGACCGCTATCATAAGTAGAAAACAAATTGTGTATTGTAACGGGGGGGGGGGGGGGGGGGGGAGGCCACCAAAAATTTGCAAGACGTGACGTGGGGGGTGGGTGGGTCTCTTGAGTGCGCCAAAAATGTGCATTTCCAACTTGTGCAATTTTTTTAAATTTTTTAAAAATATATCAATATATCAGCTAATATATACCATCATTTGTGTTTGAAACCTTAAAGATGATGTTGTACATCACACTCTTAACATAAATACAACACCAGGAGGCTTTATATGTGAGAATATTGGGCTTAAACTGGGAAAATGTCACACGTTAGTAGAGGGTGGGTGTCTTGTTCGAAATGTAGAAAATGTGCAGACAATATTTTGGGAACAATTCAAATGAAAATTTGTTCTCGTATATGTACACCTGCTCTGGCCAAGCCTGATAATGAACAGCTTTTCATTTGTAGATTTGGGCCCACAGCAGCCCACAGAGGTTTAAATTGGTGGTACCAGTTTAACCCTTTACCTAACATGAAAAGCAGACGACACTTGCCAAAAAATGACTGAATAACTATTTTTTTTCATTTTTTGTCTTAAAAATATAGGTTATGACCTAGCTCGTTCCAATGAGGGGTCATAACGTTTGTTTTTGAGACAAAAATGAAAAAATAATAAAAATTAATTGGCGGTTTTGGAGAATAGCGCTGACCGGTTTTGGCCGTTACGTTGGGTAAAGGGTTAAGAACATTATGAAACCCCCTAAAGACAGCTGTGCCTACTAAGTTTATAAGTTTATTTTGGATTTTAATGGGAGAGTGGGGGTGGGGGGGGGGGGTGCGTGTCTGAGAACGGTAGTAGAAAATTTGCACGTAGGTGTGGGTGGGTGTAAAAAGGAGCTGAATAAAAAATAGGACGTCACGTCTTGCAAATATTTAATGCCGCCCCCCCCCCCCCCCCCTGATTGTAAAATTAATTTTCTGTGCTTTGTGAGTGTACACTTTTGTATTCTCTTTCCAACACTGTCACATACACCTCACCCCCACCACACACCCACACCCTCCCTCCCTTAGATACACCTACACCCTCTAACGGGAGGAAGCACGCACACGTTAAGAAGTAGATTAAATTAAACCTATTTTATTTAGATTGTATCCTTTCCTTAAAATACAGTTGGAAATTACAAAGTATGTTTACATATGCTTAAGGGGGCGTGGTGGTTCAGTAAGTAGAGGTGCAGGATGCAAGCCGAGAGGTCCGCGGTTTGAATCCCACCTGCGGCAACCGCGTTGTGTCCTTGGGCAAGACACTTCACCCCCATTGCCCACGAGGGGGCACGGTGGCGTTGTGTACTAAGGACACTGCATGTCGATGGTGCTCTTGTCTTCAACCAATGCTAACCCTGCTTGTGTGGACTTAGCATGTTGGGGGGATGACAATTGTTCGCCGTTGCGGTGGTTCACTTCGGGTATTCGAGATAATGATTAGTCACTGTGCATAAATATGTTACCGCCAACACAAACAAAGATGGCTATTGATTTTATAAGTCAACAGCTTAAGATAAAGACAATTTAACAGCTGGTGAACGGATAGCTCTCACGAAACTTCGAAAAAATAAGAAATTAGTAATTAAACCAGCCGACAAAGGTGGGTCGGTAGTTGTTCTATCTCGGGATAATTATATAAAGGAAGCCATGAGACAACTCAACAATACTAAACACTTTGAGAAAATAGATTCACTTATTTGGCACAGTAATGTCGAAAAATTCAATAAGATCTTAAAATTTCTCCTTGACGAAGGTCACAAAACCAAATTCAATTGAAATATTTAACAGCTAAGCTCGGTGCTCAAACAAGACAATTTTACATCCTTCCAAAGATCCACAAGGACCGTTCTTCATGGACGGATGACTTAACTCCACCCGGGAGGCCAATTGTAACAAATTGTAACTCAGAATCTTATGCGATCTCGGAACCAATTGATTATCATCTTAAACCTACAGCAAATAGACATCCCAGCTATCTAAAAAATACACAGGATTTCCTGTCAAACATTTCGAAATTGAAAATATCGAAAAATGCAATTCTGGCTACTTTGGATATCGACAGTACGTACACGAACATTGATATTGATAAAGGTGTTAAATCAGTTAAAAATGCATTTAAAAATATCCGGTTGCAAAACTCCCAGATGAACAAATTTTGGATCTTTTAGAGCTGAGATTAAAAGGTAATGACTTTCAATTCAATGGAGAATACTTTCTACAAATAATGGGTTGTCCAATGGGCAAAAGATTCAGTCCTAATTTTGCAAGCATTTATGTAGCAGAATGGGATGAAAATGCCTTAAGCAAATGAGCAAAGCATCCTCTCGTATATCCCAGATATTTAGATGACATTTTTATTATTTGGGAACATTCAAAAGAAGATTTTGATGAATGTTTAGAAATTTTGAACAATCATGATCCAAATATTAAATTGAAAGCTACTATCAGTGAAAATTCTGTTGATTTTCTCGATGTGACCGTGTATAAAGGCAAGCAATTTCAGGCGTCCGGTCATTTAGATTATAAAGTATATTTTAAACCAACTGATTCACATCAATTGTTGCACACAAAATCATTTCATCCTCAACATACATTTAAAGGTATCATCAAATCACAGCTCATTCGTTTCCACCGCAATTCAAGTGATAAGATAAATTTCAGTGAGGCTTGTCCTACTATATTTGGCGCTCTCAGATCGAGGTTGTACTCACTGCACTTTTTGCGTAGCCTGAAATCTCAAACTCTGAAAAAGGCTCGAAAGTCCCGCTGAAACTACTGATTTCGAACCACTGAAGATTGAACACAACAGACCGTTGCAGAATGGTAGTGGCGCGGTGTTTAATTGCAAAAGGCCTCATTGCAGATTGCATACTTTTATGCCTGATCAGAAAGAGGAATTTTCCTCCGAACAAGCGAAAAATCATTATCAGATCCGTAACCCCCTCCATTGAGATTCGAGGCGAGGGACTATACTGTAAAACACTCGTGCGCATTCGCGCACTCGTGTTTGTACAACGTCCCTCACCTCTCATGATTTCACGTAACCAGTTCAGTCAAGCGATTACTCTCTATATATTAACATAAATAATTCCAATCTTATTGGTCTCTACCACTCTTAAAAAACACAGTTAAAGTTTCCAAACAATGTTGATGATGAGTCGTTACTAACTGTTACTCCTGTGTAGTGTTCAGTACTGGTATCCACCCAATTACATCATCAAGGAATGCCTTCTAGAGATCGATCCCTTTAATCCTTTACCCAACGCAGACGTTATCAAAATATATTATTTTAAAAACCATTTTTTAAAATTTTTCAAAAAAAATTCAACAAAACCATATCATGTGACCCCTCTTTGGAACGAGCTCGATGAGCTCGTTCCAAAGAGGGGGTCACATGATATGGTTTTGTTGAAATTTTTCGAAAAATAATATTTTTTCATCTGCTGAATTTGCATATTACGCGGACGGATGCGGGCGATTCGTTGGGTAAAGGGTTAAGATGCCCAGAATTTGATTCATTCAAGATTTATTTCGAATTCGAATAACATATCCAATTCGATTCGAGAATCTATTTGAATCGAAAATTTGTGATTCACAGAGCCCTGTTGGATCTCTTTGAAATCTTACTTGGATATCCAGCATCATACGCCCTTTTGGACACATATTAAATTATTCTGCCCATTCATTCAACTCACGAGTTATGCCCCTTTTTCTGATGAGACATAGACATTTTTGTCCGTGCAAGTCTATAATTTTGTTGACAGAAGTCCGATCTTAATTAAATCTAACATGGTTGTCCGACATCACATGACTTTTTAGACACCAAGTTAGGCTGCCTACACATTTTACTTGTGACATAGCCCCCATCCCTCGAATTAACACGATTACTTTCTATATATTAAACTTTATTTTGGACTGACTCAGTGATAAGTATTTCTGTTTATTTTTCTTCAAGCCATACAATGTAAAAGGTATTGTATTATTTTCTTTTTGTATTATTTTATTAAATTAAATTTCAGCCTAGGTAATTTGAAGTTATTATTAGTTACCCCGTGTCTGATCACGTGGTACGGGTTTTTACCTACCCGAAGCCAGCCGTATCCCATAAGGCCGAAGGGGATACGGCTGGCTTCGGGTAGGTATTATGGGATACGGCTGGCTTCGGGTAGGTAAACAACCCGTACCACGTGATCAGACACGGGGTAACGAATTTATCTATTGACTTTCCGTTTTAGAAGTACAATCTATTCCATGTGTGAACATACACAGCATGAGATCTTTTATCTTCCACTGTTGAGCCATACAGGTTTCTGTGGATTTTTTGTGCAAAAGAGTTTTTGTGAAAATATGCCGATATGATTAGTATAAAAAAATTACTGAATTTCTTTTTTGTCTCAAAAACATAGCTTATGAACTCCACATTGGAGGGTACTCGACAAGCTCATTCTAATAATGGGTCATGAGCTATATTTTGGAGATAAAAAATTAAAATATAATACATGTACACTGTAAAAATGGAATGACGCGTCTTCTACGGGGTATGGACAATTTGTAGATTTCGGAACGAGACTTCCACTGGGTATGGGAAATTTGTCAGCGGCTGGGCGGACGTATCGTGGGTTTCAATGAATATGGTCTTATACCCCGTATCTGTCAACCAATCAAATAAAAAAATTCTCTTTAGTCAATAGATAATGTTGATTCTCAGATTTCCTTCTTTTATCATTATTCTTACTACACACCGTAACAGAAATGTTGGGGAGGGGAGGGGAGGGGCAAGAAAGAAAACAAAAGGTTGTAACTTTGGACCAACTACCAAAATATTCATATTTTATCCACTGTTTTTCTTCCACACACCCTCTCCTACAGTCTTATCATGATCCACCTAAACCTGACCTGAATGTAAATCTAAGAACGTTTTGTGCACTCAATTGGTATTTCTATCTATAACTCACCTGGCATTCTTCCTGTGCCTCATAGAAAGTCCTTGTTGGATAAAAAACAAAATGGTAACACCTTTCAGCATAGGTCTCCCATTCTGATGGACATTCTGTAAGAAAAAAGAAAAGAAAATTGAATTCATCTTTGTTAAAATGTGACTTTTAGTTCATGTACGCAATACAATTAACTTCTGTGATCTGTGTACTGTTCTCCTTTCTCCACGACTAGAGTAGACCAGTTGACCCTTTATCAAATGAATCTGACGCATTTGCACTAGTAATATACAATTCAGCAGTTGAAAAAAATATATTTTTCAAAAAAGCTCAACAAAAACAATGTCATATGAACCCCTCATTGGAAGGATCTCACCAAGCTCGTTCCAGTGATGGGATCACATGATGCGGTTTTGTTGAATTCTTTTGAAAAACAATATTTAAAATAATAAATTTTGATATCGTCTGAGGTTGGTAATGTTTTGCTTGAAAAATGTTCTTGGTGCTTTAGATACACAATTCAGGTTAACTGTTGAGTATGGTTAACTGCAGTCTCTGTAAAACTCCTTGTTCACAGACTAACAATCCGACCTCCACAACAGGGAAGGGCATGGAAACGATTAACCCTTTACCCAACGAATCGGCCGCATCCGCCCGCGTTATGTGCAAATTCAGCAGTTGAAAAAATATTATTTTTCAAAAAATTTCAACAAAACTATATCATGTGACCCCTCGTTGGAACGAGCTCGTCGAGCTCGTTCAAACGAGGGGTCACATGATATGTTTTTGTTGAAATTTGTTGAAAAAATTCAAAAATTGATATTTAAAATAATAAATTTTGATATCGTCTGCATTGGGTAAAGGGTTAAAGCTTCGTACACATGTGCACGATTATCCGATAACGACAATGCGGCAACGACAATACGACAACGGTTAAGAAATCGATCGCAGGAAACTGAATTGATCTGTACACATGAATGCGTAACGTTTACGACAATGCTTTAAGACTATCCGGCAATACGATACGATGATCCGTCTGGTATTGGAATCGGTTCGGGATCAATTTTTTCAAGGTGTTCGACAAAAATCATGCGTTTATATTACGTCACACCAGTACACGTCGTGCTTTTTTATTACTTGTGGAGTTCAGTGTATTGCTCTTTTGCAAACAAGATGCCCCGCAAGTCCGAACTTACGCCAGAAGACGTTTTTCTTTCATTTCGATTATTTATTTATTTATTGATGTTTAAGGTCACATATTTATGCACAATGGCTAATCATGACCGTGACAGTTTTACGGGTGGAGGAAGCCGGAGTACCCGGAGAGAACCACCGAGCAACGGCGAGCAGCTGCCATCTCCCCAACATCGTAACTCCGCACTGCAGCACAGACAGGGTTAGATTGGTTGAAGACATGCGTACCTCGACGTGCAGTACGCCTTAGTACACGGCGTCATCGTGCCCCCACACGGGCAATGGAGATGAAGTGTCTTGCCCATTTCATTTCGATACCCCAGGCAAGTGCAAGTACATATATGGTGAAGTCCTCGTCGTCCATTGCGAAAAGAAATATTCACATGTCGCAGCAGCTTTTATACTTATAGCCGTTCAGATTTTATACTTGTAGCCGTAGTCATGTATACACCAAAAACGCATTACCGTTGTGGTTGCCGTTGTAGAATTGTCGTTGCCGCATTGTCGTAATCGGATAATCGTGCACATGTGTACGAAGCTTAAGGGGTCATCCAACCTAACTTTGGTCAATTTGTTGACATTTTTCCCAATGCCTCAGAAACAGATAAGAGAAGTAAGGAAAGGCAAATTATATATCAAAATAATGAGTAAAGTGCATAGAAAAGGTACATATAATTTTTTTCAGGAAAAAAAGTGAATTTTATGATTTTGATGAACATTAATTTGCAAAATTGCATAAGCAACGAACCGGTAAAGCCACAAAATGATCGGTAATTCGAAAGCCTTGTCTTCAATGTAATGATAACATACTACAGACTCGGTGAAAGCATTTTTATGACACACACTCTGGTGTGTTTTGATGTTGGAATGCAATACAACCAACACAAATTTTGGATGTTCCGGATGTGGCCATGTTACACTGATGTTTATTCCGGTCATGTGATTACAATGTGGTTCTTGCAGAAATACTCATTTTGGGCGATCGTCAGAATGAAAGGACGTGATCACGCCCTTTATTTGCTCGAGACAATGTATGAGCGGATTTGCAAACAGGTTACAGCAAATACTTGAGCTGTTAATGTCATAACTGCAAAATATGGTTCGAAATTCCATCACGTGTTTACAGGCCGTATGAACTTTTTTGTTGACAAAAAATCTGAATTATTGCGCACTAAAAAGACAACACATGAACCACTTGTAACAAAATAACCGAGTGTATAAAATCGGGACGATACACATAAAATAAGGCAATATTCATAACAAAGTAAGCAGAATGCTTCTGAAATCAATTTTTCTTGAAGTATATTCCAAGTGACCTGGAACTATATTGAGCGTGTTGATTTCCCCCGATGTTGTGAAGTTATTTACTTCCTAGTAACCATGGAATTTGTCGCGGCTCTGTTTGAAGTCTGCAAAGGACCGATTGAAGATGAGTTGAAAATGATGCATTCGCGCTTTTAGATAAGGTGCGATTGGGCGATGCCGTGAATTTAGTTTTTTCTTGCAACCAACTATACTGACACAAGCGTCGATCAGTGTCTTTTGTCATCGTTTTACTCTGACAAATGTGACAAATCTCCTTCACCGGAAACTATCTCCCAATTAGCATATCATAATAAACATAACCGCTATCAGCGTGACCGTGTGGTCAAAACCCAAACGAATTATCGAATCCACGGTCAAAATTAGCCGCAACTGGCATTTGAACAAACGAAATATTCGCAATTTCTTCATTATCCATGCCGAGCTACTTTTTAACCAGACCACATGCGTTCAGTTTCGTTTGTCGGCGTCAAACTGATATTGTTTGTGGTAATAATAGTACGAGAAGGCGAAAGAAGCCAAATATTTTCCCATCATCTATAAATTAATTAAAATTTATAATTCCTTTTATTTTACTGAAATTATGAATTGATAAGCTGGGTGTGTTGTGATTATTATGTCCCAGACCTGGAAGTTGGAAAGTCAAAGGCGCATCTAGGGACGTGGTGACCTCTGTCCTCTAACCCATACCAACATTCTCCCTTGTATCTCAACCATTGCTACTCCAATTTGAAGGATATTTAGTGTTGTGATCGAGCATCATGGGGAAACGATGCCTGTGTAGTTGCTGTAGCATGTGTTTCTTCCACACATTTTTTCCAGAGTTATGGTACTTTTTCACTCTTTTGAGTTATTAAATTTTGTTTATAACTAGTTGATTTGTTACAATTTGTTGGAAAGTGCCTGGCCCTGCTGACACCCTCAAATTTATTGCTACAAAATATTTTTGGTGAATAATTTGTTCCTATTACTTATCAAGCAACAAGCTAATGAATATTCTGTATAAAGCCACCAATCTGATGTTTGACACATTTATCGGATCTGTTATGGAGGCTTGTGGAACTCAACATGCTGATTATGGCTGAGTTTTTCTATACACCCATTAATCGATAAATTAAGTGCTATAGTTGGAAGTAAGAAGCATTTTTGCAATGTAACATTATATTTGCAGATACACTTATTTGGAGAGTTACCTGCCTGATAGTGTTTGGTACATGTGTGTCGCCAGGATCCTCAAAAAGAAAAAAAAGAGTTAAACTTTGAGAAAAAAGGCATATGCCTTGAGTGCCGGAGGTAGAGTCATACAAGGAAAAGAGCACCCCCCCCCCCCCGGGGAATTTATTGTCAAATGGAGCTCACTTGTCACCTTTTGGGAATTGCTTTGTGTACTGCGTTCTTGAAAAAAATATGTGAGACCCTCTAGATGTGCCCTTCTGATCTCAATATGCCAATAAGCCTCCTTTGGAAAAGTACATGCCGTAATGGTTATGTATGGCTGATTTGATGTGTTTTGAATAACAATGTACTTTTAAGTACATTAGATGGTTTATTGCAGTGCCAGGTTACAGTTACCCTTATTTCTTCTCCAACAGATATCATGAGTGAATTGGTGTCCAAAAGTAATTGATAAACCAGACAAATTTAACAATTTAATCACTATCAAACTGATGCATGGGATAAAAAGGGGTTACGGTACAAGAGGTTTGTAAATAT
Source organism: Pictodentalium vernedei (assembly GCA_031216915.1). Lineage (NCBI taxonomy): Eukaryota > Metazoa > Mollusca > Scaphopoda > Dentaliida > Dentaliidae > Pictodentalium > Pictodentalium vernedei. The sequence goes on from CM062296.1 coordinate 27,513,235, forward strand.
ATTTATTCAACTACAATGTACGACTTTGCAGTGCATTCTACATAGGAGAATATCATAGTTTCTTTCCAAACCACCACAGTGACATATACATCTTTATATTGGGAGACACTCTTTTTTCCTTCCATACTTCTTCTGATGGACTCCTTCAAGTTGACCTTTGTTGAACTCCCCAAATCAAAACATAAACAAAAGAAAATGTCTGCCTTCAATCAGTGAGCACTCCACTTATAACATTTGGTCTCAATCTTTATTACTTTCATGAATTAGGAAAAGATTTCTTCGAGTACATGTATGTACTTCAATGTTTATGGACTACAGCAGTTATTTTATTTTGAGGTATTTTATTGTAAAAATTTTGTTCTCTTACTTATGCCATAGCAGACTTTCAGGTGGTGCTATTTACACATGGCAGCAGTTCCATGGCAAATTTCAATTTCCACATGTTTTATGTTTCATTCCAAGCATTTTGGTATATAATGTATTGGGGTTATTAATGTTGGGTCTTTTTTAGACTTGGAAGAAAATTGCATGAAATTTGACCAAAGTTAGGTTGGACGTCCCCTTAAGAAGTTTTACAGAGATTGGGATAATTCCATCAGGGTAGATTCACGGGCATAGAAAAAGAAAGGTTACATAGTGACCCGTTAACAGGTTACACTACGTAACATGGTGGTAACCTACAGTATAGTCGCCGTGGATTGGTCGTAATCCACGCGTGGACAGTGAGGTCCACGCATGCGTTTACCAGGTAATAAAAAGGTGTCTTCACACTAGACCAATTCCCTTTAGACCAATTCCCTTTAAGCCAATTCCCAAGAGACCAATTTGCCTTAGACCAACTGCATACTGTTATTGATTACGGGTTGATTAAGGATAATTAGGAAAACATTTATTTATAAAAGTCTGCCCAACGTCTATAAAATATCGACAAGCCAGAAAATGAGCAGACTATCATCTGAATAATGAGGTCCCCAGATGGTGAATTTAGTGATGCTACCCTGCACAGCAGGGTAGCATCACTACATTAACCATCTGTGAACCTCAACCTGAATCAAGGTCTCACACATAAACAGAAAGAGGTACCCAGAGGACAATCTGGCCCACTGTATGGGATAGCATCAGCAAATTCACTCTCTGAGGACCTCATTCTGCAAATAACAGACTGCTTATTTTCAGGCTTGAATATCAATAACATTAAACCCGTTTATAAATATTTATAAATATATCAAATTATTGATATAGAATTATTTAAAAGTAGAACACACCAGTTGGTCTAAGAGGAATTGGTCTTTTGGGAATTGGCCTCGTGGGGATTGGTCAAAAGGGAATTGGTCTAGTGGGAATGAACAAATAAAAATCATCATCAGCAAACTTTTAATTCATGAAGCACCGGTTTGTACCCGGTTTGTACCCGATGTTTCATCAATTAAACGTTTGGTGATTATTCTTATTGTCATTGGAATCAAATATTATTGCGTCCGTGGCAATATTGCCCCCCCCCCCCCACCCCCGTGGAAAGTGACTAGTCCACGGTGGCCGTTTTATACACCTAAACGTGATGTGATGCTTTTCTGTTTTTAACACCAACTGTGCTATTTACATCATAACCTGATTTCTACAAAATAAATAGCAACAGCTAACACGCGATGTCGCTTTAGCGAGATCTCGAATTAAAGTCATTCCAATTCCCAGCGTAACGTGGTGGTAACGTATACCAAATTATGATGTGATGTTTCTCTGTTTTCAGTACCATTATGCTGTTTACATCATAACATAATTTCTACCAAAATAAACAGCAATACTTAACACTTGATGTTGCTCTGGCGAGATCGCTTATGAAAGTTATCCAACAGAGTTGAAATGACTCATAGCGATCGTCAGCCTAATTAAAGTTATCCGACAGAGTTAGAATGACTTGTAGCGATAGTTAGCCTTATTAAAGTTATCCAACAGAGTCGGAATGAGTTATAGCGATCGTCAGCCTTACTGAAGTTATCCAACAGATCCAGAATGACTTATAGCGATCGCCAGCCTTATTAAAGTTATCCAACAGAGTTGAAATGACTTATAGCGATCGTCAGCCTTATTAAAGTTATCCAACAGAGTTAGAATGACTTATAGCTATCGTCAGCCTTATTAAAGTTACCCAGCAGAGTTGGAATGACTTATAGCTATCGTCAGCCTTATTAAAGTTACCCAGCAGAGTTGGAATGACTTATAGCGACCGTCAGCCTTATTAAACTCATCCAGCAGGGTTAGAATGACTTATAGCGACCGTCAGCCTTATTAAACTCATCCAGCAGGGTTAGAATGACTTATAGCGATCGTCAGCCTTATTAAAGTTATCCAGCAGAGTTGGAATGACTTATAGTGATCTTCAGCCTTATTAAAGTTATCCAGCAAAGTTGGAATGACCTATAGTGGTCGTCAGCCTAATTAACGTCATCCAACAGAGTTGGAATGACTTATAGCGATCGTCAGCCTTATTAAAGTTATCCAACAGAGTTGGAATGACTTATAGCGATCGTCAGCCTTATTAAAGTTATCCAACAGAGTTAGAATGACTTATAACGATCGTCAGCCTTATTAAAGTTATCCAACACAGTTAGAATGACTTATAGCGATCGTCAGCCTTATTAAAGTTATCCAACACAGTTAGAATGACTTATAGCGATCGTCAGCCTTATTAAAGTTATCCAACAGAGTTAGAATGACTTATAGCGATCGTCAGCCTTATTAAAGTTATCCAACAGAGTTGGAATGACTTATAGCGATCGTCAGCCTTATTAAAGTTATCCAGCAGAGTTAGAATGACTTATTGCTATCGTCAGCCTTATTAAAGTTATCTAGCAGAGTTGGAATGACTTATAGCTATCGTCAGCCTTATTAAAGTCATCAAACAGAGTTGGAATGACTTATAGCGATCGCCAGCCTTATGAAAGTTATCCAACAGAGTTGAAATGACTTATAGCGCTCGTCAGCCTTATTAAAGTTATCCAGCAAAGTTGGAATGACTTATAGCGATCGTCAGCCTTACTAAAGTTATCCATCAAAGCTGGAATGACTTAGAGCGATCGTTAGCCTTATAAAAGTCATCCAGCAGAGTTGGAATGACTTATAGCGATCGCCAGCCTTATTAAAGTCATCAAACAGAGTTGGAATGACTTATAGCGATCGCCAGCCTTATGAAAGTTATCCAACAGAGTTGGAGTGACTTATAGCGATCGTCAGCCTTATGAAAGTTATCCAGCAGAGTGGGAATGACTTATTGCGATCGTCAGCCTTATTAAAGTTAATCAACAGAGTTGGAATGACGTATAGCGATTGTCAGCCTTATGAAAGTTATCCAACACAGTTAGAATGACTTATAGCGATCGTCAGCCTTATTAAAGTTATCCAACAGAGTTGGAATGACGTATAGCGATTGTCAGCCTTATGAAAGTTATCCAACACAGTTAGAATGACATATAGCGATCGTCAGCCTTATTAAAGTTATCCAGCAGAGTTAGAATGACTTATAGCGATCGTCAGCCTTATTAAAGTTATCCAACACAGTTAGAATGACTTATAGCGATCGTCAGCCTTATTAAAGTTATCCAGCAGAGTTGGAATGACGTATAGCGATTGTCAGCCTTATGAAAGTTATCCAACACAGTTAGAATGACATATAGCGATCGTCAGCCTTATTAAAGTTATCCAACAGAGTTAGAATGACTTATAGCGATCGTCAGCCTTATTAAAGTGATCCAACAGAGTTGGAATGACTTATAGCGATCGTCAGCCTTATTAAAGTTATCCAGCAGAGTTGGAATGACGTATAGCGATTGTCAGCCTTATGAAAGTTATCCAACACAGTTAGAATGACTTATAGCGATCGTCAGCCTTATTAAAGTTATCCAACACAGTTAGAATGACTTATAGCGATCGTCAGCGTTATTAAAGTTATCCACACAGTTAGAATGACTTATAGCGATCGTCAGCCTTATTAAAGTTATCCAACAGAGTTAGAATGACTTATAGCGGTCGTCAGCCTTATTAAAGTTATCCAACAGAGTTGGAATGACTTATAGCTATCGTCAGCCTTATTAAAGTTATCCAGCAGAGTTAGAATGACTTATTGCTATCGTCAGCCTTATTAAAGTTATCTAGCAGAGTTGGAATGACTTATAGCTATCGTCAGCCTTATTAAAGTTATCCAGCAGAGTTGGAATGACTTATAGCGATCGCCAGCCTTATTAAAGTCATCAAACAAAGTTGGAATGACTTATAGCGATCGCCAGCCTTATGAAAGTTATCCAACAGAGTTGAAATGACTTATAGCGCTCGTCAGCCTTATTAAAGTTATCCAGCAAAGTTGGAATGACTTATAGCGATCGTCAGCCTTATTAAAGTTATCCATCAAAGCTGGAATGACTTATAGCGATCGTTAGCCTTATTAAAGTCATCCAGCGGAGTTGGAATGACTTATAGCGATCGCCAGCCTTATTAAAGTCATCAAACAGAGTTGGAATGACTAATAGCGATCGCCAGCCTTATGAAAGTTATCCAACAGAGTTGGAATGACTTATAGTGATCGTCAGCCTTATGAAAGTTATCCAGCAGAGTTGGAATGACTTATAGCGATCGTCAGCCTTATTAAAGTTATCCAACAGAGTTGGAATGACTTATAGTGATCGTCAGCCTTATGAAAGTTATCCAGCAGAGTTGGAATGACTTATAGCGATCGTCAGCCTTATTAAAGTTATCCAACAGAGTTGGAATGACGTATAGCGATTGTCAGCCTTATGAAAGTTATCCAACACAGTTGGAATGACTTATAGCGATCGTCAGCCTTATTAAAGTTATCCAACAGAGTTGGAATGACGTATAGCGATTGTCAGCCTTATGAAAGTTATTCAGCAAAGTTGGAATGACCTATAGTGGTCGTCAGCCTTATTAACGTCATCCAACAGAGTTGAAATGACTTATAGCGATCGTCAGCCTTATTAAAGTTATCCAGCAGAGTTAGAATGACTTATAGCGACCGTCAGCCTTATTAAAGTTATCCAACAGAGTTGGAATGACGTATAGCGATTGTCAGCATTATGAAAGTTATCCAACACAGTTAGAACGACTTATAGCGATCGTCAGCCTTATTAAAGTTATCCAACAGAGTTGGAATGACGTATAGCGATTGTCAGCCTTATGAAAGTTATCCAACGCAGTTAGAATGACTTATAGCGATCGTCAGCCTTATTAAAGTTATCCAGCAGAGCTGGAATGACTTATAGCGATCGCCAGCTTTATTAAAGTCATCAAACAGAGTTGGAATGACTTATAGCGATGGCCAGCCTTACGAAAGTTATCCAACAGAGTTGAAATGACTTATAGCGCTCGTCAGCCTTATTAAAGTTATCCAGCAAAGTTGGAATGACTTATAGCGATCGTCAGACTTATTAAAGTTATCCATCAAAGCTGGAATGACTTATAGCGATCGTTAGCCTTATTAAAGTCATCCAGCAGAGTTGGAATGACTTATACTGATCGCCAGCCTTATTAAAGTCATCAAACAGAGTTGGAATGACTTATAGCGATCGCCAGCCTTATTAAAGTTATCCAACAGAGTTGGAATGACTTATAGCGATCGTCAGCTTTATTAAAGTTATCCAACAGAGTTGGAATGACGTATAGCGATTGTCAGCCTTATGAAAGTTATCCAACACAGTTAGAATGACTTATAGCGATCGTCAGCCTTATTAAAGTTATCCAACAGAGTTGGAATGACGTATAGCGATTGTTAGCCTTATTAAAGTTATCCAACGCAGTTAGAATGACTTATAGCGATCGTCAGCCTTATTAAAGTTATCCAGCAGAGTTGGAATGACTTATAGCGATCGCCAGCTTTATTAAAGTCATCAAACAGAGTTGGAATGACTTATAGCGATCGCCAGCCTTATGAAAGTTATCCAACAGAGTTGAAATGACTTATAGCGCTCGTCAGCCTTATTAAAGTTATCCAGCAAAGTTGGAATGACTTATAGCGATCGTCAGCCTTATTAAAGTTATCCATCAAAGCAGGAATGACTTATAGCGATCGTTAGCCTTACTAAAGTCATCCAGCAGAGTTGGAATGACTTATAGCGATCGCCAGCCTTATTAAAGTCATCAAACAGAGTTGGAATGACTTATAGCGATCGCCAGCCTTATGAAAGTTATCCAACAGAGTTGGAATGACTTATAGCGATCGTCAGCCTTATTAAAGTTATCCAACAGAGTTGGAATGACGTATAGCGATTGTCAGCCTTATGAAAGTTATCCAACACAGTTAGAATGACTTATAGCGATCGTCAGCCTTATTAAAGTTATCCAACAGAGTGGGAATGACGTATAGCGATTGTCAGCCTTATGAAAGTTATCCAACACAGTTAGAATGAATTATAGCGATCGTCAGCCTTATTAAAGTTATCCAGCAAAGTTGGAATGACCTATAGTGGTCGTCAGCCTTATTAACGTCATCCAACAGAGTTGGAATGACTTATAGCGATCGTCAGCCTTATTAAAGTTATCCTGCAGAGTTAGAATGACTTATAGCGATCGTCAGCCTTATTAAAGTTATCCAACACAGTTAGAATGACTTATAGCGATCGTCAGCCTTATTAAAGTTATCCAACACAGTTAGAATGACTTATAGCGATCGTCAGCCTTATTAAAGTTATCCAACAGAGTTAGAATGACTTATAGCGATCGTCAGCCTTATTAAAGTGATCCAACAGAGTTGGAATGACTTATAGCGATCGTCAGCCTTATTAAAGTTATCCAGCAGAGTTGGAATGACGTATAGCGATTGTCAGCCTTATGAAAGTTATCCAACACAGTTAGAATGACTTATAGCGATCGTCAGCCTTATTAAAGTTATCCAGCAAAGTTGGAATGACCTATAGTGGTCGTCAGCCTTATTAACGTCATCCAACAGAGTTGGAATGACTTATAGCGATCGTCAGCCTTATTAAAGTTATCCAGCAGAGTTAGAATGACTTATAGCGATCGTCAGCCTTATTAAAGTTATCCAACAGAGTTGGAATGACTTATAGCGATCGTCCGAGTTGTTAACGTTATCGAGCAGAGTTGGAAGGACTTATAGCGATCGTCAGCCTTATTAAAGTTATCCAACACAGTTAGAATGACTTATAGCGATCGTCAGCCTTATTAAAGTTATCCAACACAGTTAGAATGACTTATAGCGATCGTCAGCCTTATTAAAGTTATCCAACAGAGTTGGAATGACTTATAGCGATCGTCAGCCTTATTAAAGTTATCCAGCATAGTTAGAATGACTTATTGCTATCGTCAGCCTTATTAAAGTTATCTAGCAGAGTTGGAATGACTTATAGCTATCGTCAGCCTTATTAAAGTTATCCAGCAGAGTTGGAATGACTTATAGCGATCGCCAGCCTTATTAAAGTCATCAAACAGAGTTGGAATGACTTATAGCGATCGCCAGCCTTATGAAAGTTATCCAACAGAGTTGGAATGACTTATAGCGATCGTCAGCCTTATTAAAGTTATCCAGCATAGTTAGAATGACTCATTGCTATCGTCAGCCTTATTAAAGTTATCTAGCAGAGTTGGAATGACTTATAGCTATCGTCAGCCTTATTAAAGTTATCCAGCAGAGTTGGAATGACTTATAGCGATTGTCAGCCTTATTAAAGTCATCAAACAGAGTTGGAATGACTTATAGCGATCGCCAGCCTTATGAAAGTTATCCAACAGAGTTGAAATGACTTATAGCGCTCGTCAGCCTTATTAAAGTTATTCAGCAAAGTTGGAATGACTTATAGCGATCGTCAGCCTTATTAAAGTTATCCATCAAAGCTGGAATGACTTATAGCGATCGTTAGCCTTATTAAAGTCATCCAGCAGAGTTGGAATGACTTATAGCGATCGTCAGCCTTATTAAAGTCATCAAACAGAGTTGGAATGACTTATAGCGATCGCCAGCCTTATGAAAGTTATCCACCAGAGTTGGAATGACTTATAGTGATCGTCAGCCTTATGAAAGTTATCCAGCAGAGTTGGAATGACTTATAGCGATCGTCAGCCTTATTAAAGTTATCCAACAGAGTTGGAATGACGTATAGCGATTGTCAGCCTTATGAAAGTTATCCAACACAGTTAGAATGACCTATAGCGATCGTCAGCCTTATTAAAGTTATCCAGCAAAGTTGGAATGACCTACAGTGGTCGTCAGCCTTATTAACGTCATCCAACAGAGTTGGAATGACTTATAGCGATCGTCAGCCTTATTAAAGTTATCCAGCAGAGTTAGAATGACTTATAGCGATCGTCAGCCTTATTAAAGTTACCCAGCAGAGTTGGAATGACTTATAGCGATCGTCAGCCTTATTAAAGTTATCCAGCAGAGTTGGAATGACTTATAGCGATCGTCAGCCTTATTAAAGTGATCCAACAGAGTTAGAATGACTTATAGCGATCGTCAGCCTTATTAAAGTTATCCAACACAGTTAGAATGACTTATAGCGGTCGTCAGCCTTATTAAAGTTACCCAGCAGAGTTGGAATGACTTATAGCGATCGTCAGCCTTATTAAAGTTATCCAGCAGAGTTGGAATGACTTATAGCGATCGTCAGCCTTATTAAAGTGATCCAACAGAGTTAGAATGACTTATAGCGATCGTCAGCCTTATTAAAGTTATCCAACACAGTTAGAATGACTTATAGCGATCGTCAGCCTTATTAAAGTGATCCAACAGAGTTAGAATGACTTATAGCGATCGTCAGCCTTATTAAAGTTATCCAACACAGTTAGAATGACTTATAGCGATCGTCAGCCTTATTAAAGTTATCCAGCAGAGTTGGAATGACTTATAGCGATCGTCAGCCTTATTAAAGTGATCCAACAGAGTTAGAATGACTTATAGCGATCGTCAGCCTTATGAAAGTTATCCAACACAGTTAGAATGACGTATAGCGATCGTCAGCCTTATTAAAGTTATCCAACACAGTTAGAATGACTTATAGCGATCGTCAGCCTTATTAAAGTGATCCAACAGAGTTAGAATGACTTATAGCGATCGTCAGCCTTATTAAAGTTATCCAACACAGTTAGAATGACTTATAGCGATCGTCAGCCTTATTAAAGTTATCCAGCAGAGTTAGAATGACTTATAGCGATCGTCAGCCTTATTAAAGTTATCCAGCAGAGTTAGAATGACTTATAGCGATCGTCAGCCTTATTAACGTCATCCAACAGAGTTGGAATGACTTATAGCGATCGTCAGCCTTATTAAAGTTACCCAGCAGAGTTAGAATGACTTATAGCGATCGTCAGCCTTATTAAAGTTATCCAACAGAGTTGGAATGACTTATAGCGATCGTCCGAGTTGTTAACGTTATCGAGCAGAGTTGGAAGGACTTATAGCGATCGTCAGCCTGTTGTTTTTTTCTGTCAGCCACGATTGAGTGTACTTCCTCAACTCCAATTCTTTTGAAATTTGGAACACTTTTAGCCGCATTTTTCTTCTGAAACTTGTAAAATAAAAATTTGGAATTTCTCTCTCCGACTTAAGCAATGCGGGGTTTTGATGTTCTCTTTTTGTTTTTAATATCTACTGCTGTATCATGCATGGATCTTCAAACGTTTGGAAATATATTCTACAACAAAAGCCATATCTAAAATGTGATACGACCTAGTGAATTTTTAACAGTTAAGGCCGAATTGTGGGGTGACGACATTGGGTAAAAATTTTAAATGCGTCGATTGTTAAAAAAATTATTTTGGAGTAGGGCTCTAAAAATTAATGTTTTTCAGTTTTTTTTTTATTTATCGAGATTTTCATGTTTCAAATATATGGGACATTTCTCATGAAAAACGCTCATTTACTAAAAAACATAGCTTCGTATTCATAATACATACAGCTATGAAATTTCATACATTGCCCCTGTCATAGTTTCACAGTTCATCTCTCCTCAAAAACAACGCCAGTTTTACATCTTTTTAATGAACCTATGGTATCTGCCAACGTATTGATTGCCCACTATTCAAATTTTTGAGAAAAAAATTCTCTTGATAAATACACAGAACGGAACGCGTGTGTGAATGGGTTAATCGATATGACACGAGTACCAGCGTGGGAGGATAGAACGAGAGGCCGCAGGCCTCGAGTTTTACCTTCCGCGTTGGGACGACCCTGCCCCAATATCTGCTACATGTGCCACTATGATATATTACAAACAGTACGTGGAGAGTGTATTATCACTAAATCACCCACAGAGTGGAGATTCCACCCAAGCAATAATTGCAAATTTTTTGCAAAGCATAACTAGCACAAGCAAAGTTTCAGCCAATGGACCTCCGGGTTAAACCCGGAGATCCATTGGCTGAAACATTGCTTGTGTTTTTTTTTATAGATATGTACACAATTTGAAAGTTATAACTTGGGTGATAGCTCTACTCCGCGGGTGATTTAGTTACAATCCACTCTCCACGTACTATACACGTACATTTACCAATTAACAGGTAGACTCGTCGCATTTAAAAAGCCATAAGCACAACACGCAGATCATTATGACGTCAAATGTGACAAAAAGACAAAACACGCTACTCCCTCCACCTTTGTGACATCCCTACCTCTATATCTGGTAACATGTACCACTGTAGAGAGGATAGCTAGTGTTTTTGAGTGTACACCGAAAATTATATCATGCGTGACTGAGACAAATGTTTATTTTTCGCGAGCGCAAAAAACTACGCTAGATTTTCTAGTTATTATAAGCTTTTCTTTAAGAATCTGATCAGTCCTATCGATAATTCCACTCGTTTCAACCTTGAATTGATGCATCAAAGTAAACAGTGCGCATTGATACACGGAAGTAGTTTGATCAATATTCGGAACAAGTAGCATCTTGCGATTTTATTTAGCTGGCGGGCTTCAGAGATATATTCAAGGTGAATATGTGTTGAATTATAGCTGTAAATGATCGGTATATACTCAAAAAACACTCGATTTTCTTTTCATTATACGTTTTAGAACAAATTGTTCATTTCAGTTCCAGGGATAATTTGACTCGTATTCACCTTGAAGTGATGCATTGAAAACCACCATTTTGATTGATTCTGTGAAATTGAAAATTTCTATATCTTCACAATGGGTGATACGATTTCTTTCCGCATTTTTGTCAATAGTAGATCGTTTAGCGTATAATAAAACATTTTTCACAAGCTTCACTTAATAATCAGAATGGAAGCAATGCTATTTGACGTCAAATGCGATGGAGGTCCGAAAAACGCTACCCTCCTATTTGTTTACAAACCTTCCCCAAGTCTTCATAACTCGGCACTTGAGTGACATCAGACGCGACAAAAGGACTTGTTGCGGGCGTCCGTTGTGCATTTCTGTCCATATTTTAAATTATCGCAATCTTTACGTCACTTCTTTGTGTGATCATTCATTACATATTTATTAAAAACGTTATGCACTTTTTAAACCTTTACCTAATATGAAAAGCAGACCACACTTGCAAAAAAAAATTCTTGAATAATTAATTTTTTTCATTTTTTGTCTCAAAAACATAGGTTGTGACCTCGTTGGAACACGTCGAGGGGTCAAAACCTGTTTTTGAGACAAAAAATGAAAAAAATAATGAAAATTAATTGGCGATTTTTGAGAATACACACTAAAAACTAAAGTGTTAAAACTGACACTTTCAAGGTGTTAAACCATTCTAACTCTTAGGGTTTGATTTTAACACTCAAAGCGCAATGCTTTAAGCACTTAGACATTACAATCGTCAGACATCTGAAACTTGAATGGATGGCACTTTCCATGTGTCTAGCATTGGTGGTTCTTCCAGAATCGTCCATAATTTGATTTGCTCTTGGTGGGTACATAATTAAAAGGACACAACGCAGATGACGCGGATCAGGCTCGAGAGGTCGAGCCTGATCCGCGTCATCTGCGTTGTATCCTTTTAAGTGTCGCGACATTACACTTGTCAAGTGGTATTACTGTAACACCTGTCAAGTTCTGGGATACCTACACTTGAACAAAGTGCTAGTTCAGCACTTAGTAAGTGTTAAATACAGCACTTCAAGTGTAGTTTTTAACACTTTAGTTTTAGCGTTTAGTGCTGGCCGGTTCTGGCCGTTACGTTGGGTAAAGGGTTAAAGGTTAAGAAGCGTTTCCAGTAGATCAAAATGCTATTACCCTGTACGGCCGATCTCCTACAAATCACACACAAAAGTTTGAGAAGCAACTCCCAGTCTGGCCACAGTTTTCTCTCAACGGACGGTACTGTTATTTCGGCCTGAGATTCGCTCGACTTTGAATCGACAGGAAGCGACGCGAGGCACATTATTCAGCCGCTCAGTGCGTTAAAAGGCATTTAAGTTATACGCCTTCTTCTTGGGGCCCGCTCGGTGATGGGAGTGTTTCGCGGGATGATTTCTGGAAATGAGCTTGCGATTTCAAAATAATTTAGTTTGTTGTTGCTATGTATTTTGGTGGAATTTCTGTTAGGATGTAGAAGGCGTGGTATTCTATTCTCATGTGGATTTGTAACCTTTGAGTGAAGTTCGTCCGGAATAAATGTTTGGTCTCACCAAGCCTTTAGACGAGTCCAATTTATGCACAACGGCAAATATGGATCCATTGTATTATGACACAGTAGGCGAGAAAAAAAAACGCTGGAATTCACGCCTTTTTGACGTTACTTATTCCCAGTTCCTTACTAGTAATCGACATTCGTTATCAACCAATTGTATCGGTTGATAACGAAGGATAAATAATGAACTGAGAATACGTAAAGCTTGTCGCGTCTCCCCTTCTTGGAGTCTGTCTCTATTTCATTTTCCTTGAAGATTTATTGGTGTTTAAGGTCACATACTTATGCACAATGGCTAATCATGACCGTGACATTTTCACGGGTGCAGGAAGCCGGAGTTCCCGGAGAGAACCACCGAGCAACAACGAGCAGCTGCCAGCTCCCCAACATTGTAACTCCGCACTGCGGCACAGGCAGGGTTAGATTGGTTGAAGACATGCGCACCATCGACGTGCAGTACGCTTTAGTACACGGCGTCATCGTGCCCCTATGTGGACAATCGGGGTTAAGTGCCTTGCCCAAGGATACAACGCGGGAGTCCGAATCGATCGCTCAGACGATCACCAATCCGAGTACTAACCGGGCTCGACGATACTTTAACCCTTTACCTAACGTAACGGCCAAAACCGGCCAGCGCTATTCTCAAAAATCGCCAATTAATTTTCATTATTTTTTTAATTTTTTGTCTCAAAAACATAGGTTATGACCCCTCGTTGGAACGAGCTCGTTCCAACGAGGGGTCATAACCTATGTTTTTGAGACAAAAAATGAAAAAAATTAGTTATTCAAGAATTAATTTTGCGAGTGTCGTCTGCTTTTCATGTTAGGTAAAGGGTTAAAATGCACATGCCTTATTTTTAAAATCTACGATCGAGATTGTTTCGACACACCGCGAGACGATAAGCCTTTTCAATTACACAATGTAAGTTTTTACCCCTTGAACCCTGGTGGTATCTTCCATGTCAGTAGCAATAGGAAGAGTCCATATTTATTATTTAGGGGCAGACCAATTAATATTTTCAACGTGCAGCCTTAGGGCTGCACGTTGAAAATACTGATTGGTCTACACCACACATTTACCTTGCAGTCATTCCCCTTGTCACATAGTTTTGCCGTCACGCCTTTGTTAAAAGTGTGTGATATATTTCGAAGAGTTGGTTAGAGCATGTGTGATATTCAACATATATCGCCACACTTTTACCAATCAAGGAACAATGGACAGTGATTGTGTAACCTGTCAGTTCTAATACAAACACAGCCGAGAGGAAAGATTAAGGGCACCTGTGCTAAAATGTTTTGAACAGAGAAACGAGAATTTACCTGACTTTTGATTTTATTGAAAGAGTTAAAGAAAGAAATCCACACCCGGGTGTAAATGATAAATGGAACGTTTAATTTCTCGCTCAACCTTTTGAGCGCAATGACGAAACGGAAAAAATGAAGTAATATCACTTGCTTTCCATCAATCTTCATGTGTCTTGCAAGTTTGGCTTAAGAAATTAACTAATTAAACGGGAATGGACACGTGTCAGACAAGGGTTCAGTGGAGTGTTTGATTGTTCGTGTTTTCATTGTTTGTGCAAACATCAATGTGACAAGTCGGTTACAGCACAAAAACTCGTGATATTGAACATACAATCGCTCGAGCTAGTTACTCGGACAAGTCCTCGTTAACTAACTCTCGCGATTGTATATTCAATATCACTCGTTTTCTATGCTGTAACCTATACTTAATAACATTACGATGCAGCTTGTGACACTGTCGGAAAAGGGGCCTCTGGAATTAAAAGGGTTATCAATTAATACAAATGGCTAAACAATTTCATTTTTCTTGCATACTGTGAAATGGAATAATACACCTTGTTATCTTATGCAGTTATGTCACCCGATGGGAGGGGAGGTCAAAACTTGAAATGATGTCAAAATGTTGAACATGACATTAATTGAAAAATTCAAACACTCGCATATTTTTTATTTTTTGAGCTCTACATCATACCAACATTTCATGAAAATTTAGTTGAAATTTAATTTTTGTGAGGTGTGAAAAAGGTCACCCGAAAAATCGGTCGCATAACCGTTGTGAATTTTTCGGGTCTGTATCACAATTCTAGATATGTTCTCTTTAGAACCAAAACTGGTTCTAATCTTGTCCCTTGTCCCTGAGATGGAACCAGTTCTGTTTAAACAGTATTTTTTTCAAATCAAATAAATTTATAAAGATGCAGAAACCATAGTAGTAGCAGAGGGATGAAACGTGCCACATTGACCGGACCCCTGGAGTGACGTCATAGTCATGTGACGCCATAGTCATGTGACCCAGCTACGTCATGTTTGGTTGTAATGGTAGCCCGCATGTGCGGCCATGTGACGCGATTCCCATAGCGATACGTGGTGTCAGTGCGCATGATCATGCTGTTGGGGTGACACGTGTTTCAGACGTGCATTTTGTTTACAACAGGACTGGGGAGGGATGTTCTGAGGGCGCGTTTGATTGAATAGGAGTAAATCTAATTAAGAAAAAGAACCCTACAATCACTCGAAATCACCCCAAAATACTTAAAACTTGCTAAACAGGTTCGGATTCCTCTTATAAGAGTATCACATGGTTCTATAAGGTGGTTTCTATAAAAGTGGAGTGCTTTTACCAGTTCAGAGTTTTCTAAAATCCTCGGTTATTTCCTAGAATTACCCAAATGGACCCGACCATTTCTCTAATATTCCAGGTACCTGTTTGTTTGGTTCGGATTCCTGCATTCCCTGCTTATAAGAGTAGCACGTAGTGCTATATGACTGTATGGACGTTGTTCCTTTGTATAAGCGAACCTTTGCTAGTCGAATTTTCCCCAAATCTCCCTTTTCTACCTATTACAGGCGCTATTCTAGCTACTTTAACCCTAGCAGTCTATCTAGTCCTAGATATCTCTGGTTCCGACCTCTGTCCTTGTCAAAGTCATATAATCAGATTTCTTTATTTTCCGTAATCTGTACCCATACTGAGTTATCTCGCCTGTACAAAATGAAGTCCTATTTGATTCTTAAATCTGAAAGCCATTCGAGCAGGTACAAGTATTGCTCGAACGGCTAGAATCTGATTCGATTTGGCAAATTGTCGGGTCCATTTGGGTAATTCTAGGAAGCAACCGAAGATTTTAGGAAAATCGGAACTAGTAAAAGTTCTCCAGTTTAATAGAACGCACCTTATAATACTGCGTGCTACTCTTACCAAGACGATTCTCGGGGAATCCGAACACGTTTCGTTGGTTTCTAGTGATTGTCGGGCCCTTCTGGTGCCATCCCTGGAATTGACCTGTCCTGTCTCTTTGCTTCGGTTCTGAGCCTTGCCTTCCCGAACAGAGTTCTCTCCCTTGGTTAATTCTAAGACACTGTTGTTGAACTTCCTTTTTGGACAGACAGGGCAGTGGGAAATCCCATCTTGGTATTGGAAAACATTGATGCGTATACCTCTGCCACTAGTATAGTGTCTACGATCACCACCACTACCAATGCATCCCACAACTCATGTGACACCCAGCATTCATCACGGTATGATGTGACGTCACTACGCGGATATTCCACCCTGTTGGGGACGTTTTCAGTATCATATACTACTCTTATTAAAGTTTTTATTTTTGTTTTTATTTCGTTCAATGAAGAACCATAGTTATAACTCACCATAAGATGATTGCAGAGTAAAATCAAGGCGAAGCAGTTGGCTTGTCAATATGACAAAGATTTTTCCGAGTAAATTCATCCTGCCATCATCTGTAAAGAAAGTTCAGAAAATACACAGAAAGACATGCGTGTGTGAATGGGTTAATCTATATGGCACGAGTGCCAGCGCGGAATGTAAGAATGAGAGGCCACAGGCCTCGAGTTTTATCCTTCCGCGATTGCACAAGTGCCACATCGATTAACCCATTCACACACGCGTGTCGTTCTATGTTTATTACACGCCTTCATGCATATAAAAGATTATTATAAGGACACTCATCAATTCATTTGACGACTATCAACAAATAGAACACATTTTATCGAAAACCAAATTCACGAGGGGAACCCGTGCTACTATTTCGTCCTCTGAGTTCCAGTGTGTTCTATGTACACACTGGCGTGCCTACTGGCACATAGAACACACTGCAAGTCAGGGGATGATTTTCAGCTATCGCTAGCGATTGAAATTGTAATTGCATTGCACAACTGGTAGAAAATTCCAGTCAAATTTCGCTTCTATTTAAAAGTAGTCCGTCAACGATTTCCGTTCCGCACATATGTGCGGAACATATTTTCATTTTCCGCACGGTTTAGTGTTGCTGTAGATGAGGGTTTCATTGAACTGGCGTGTAATAATCAAATAGAAATACACGGTGATGTAACTTTTCATATCAAATCAAACTACAGTGGTGGAACGAGGGGACCATGGCCACCACCACCACCACCACCACCCTTAGTCTCATACCCACCCCATTGACGAAAGGGTTTTTTTCTTCGTTTTTTGTCATCCACGTTGCGGCGTTAGTAACTAGTATTACGTAGTTTAGTACCAAAGTCGAAATGTTCTATAAATAATTTCACCTTACGTTACAAGCTTAGTGGACTGTACTAAAGTAATATACGGCATAATTATACTGCAAACTTTTACCACCAAATGAGCCTGAAACTTTTCACGACGAGCCGAAATATTTACGACACCTACGACACTTGTATCTACGGCAAGGGCGCCGGAGGCTTCTGGAGGACAAGGGGGTCAAACGTATCAAAAAGGGCACTCGACTATGTGTATGAGTGAAGACCGGAAGTTTACAACGTATCCTAAATGTGACAGTCGATAGTACTGATATTATATATATATATATATGTAATCTCTGCCTTACTCAATCTATATTTCCAGCACAATAGAAAAAGGCAAATGTTTTGCCAATTTTTAAAAATATTCCGGTAACATTGTATCAAATTATCGCCTAATCTTGCTCCTGAGCTGTGTTGGTGTTCGAAAGTTGTACAGTAAAGAAAATCCGAAAATTTGATGATGCGAATTGCATTTTTACAAAGGTCCAGTCAGGTTTCGTTTCCAAAGACTCCGCAAACTTTATACAGATCGGCATCGGCAGAACTGCTCACTTATTATCTTGGTTTGACTCTTACTTGAGCAATAGCTACAAGAGCGTTGCAGTTAATACCGAATATTCTTCGTGGAGAAGTACAAGCAGCTCGGGTATTCCACAGGGCTCGATACTAAGACATATCTTTATTATCCACATAAACATCATGGCTGGACTGGTAATCTAACATTGAACACTTTGCGGGAGATACTCTCTATATCTCACTATTGAAGACCTTGCTCAATCCGCCACACGTATGTCTGATGACATAGAAAAGACTGATGTTGATCATCACAATGATTGAAGGACTTCAGTCTTACAAAAAATGAATCATTGAAAGTCATTTGAACTACATCATCCCACTCTGAAGATGTCCGGAACTGATATCAAAAAGATTACCTGGCATAAACACCTTGGCTTAATCCTAAACGACCATGGATCCTGGGGCAATCGTATTTCAGAGATTACCATTAAGGCATGAAAAAGAAAATCTATCCCAAATAAGCACAAATCCGTCCTTGATAGTGAAACACAGGAAAAAAAAATTCTTTCACATTCATACGCCCTTTACTGGAATACGAGGATACCGTACGGGACAATTGTAACGACTACGAACACACAGGGCTAGAAAAAGTACATCTTGAGGCTGCCTGTATAGTCACTGGGGCTACACGAAGTGCAAGTACAGCCTACTTGCGGAAACAGGCTGGCAAGCCCTCCGTAGTCGCAGAGAAATATATCACTGTAGACTTCGTCTGGGCTAAATGGCCACCTGTTCAATACTTTCTTTACACGTTCGCCCTTATGTGACTATGGAGAGCGTAAAACAACTCTCATTTTCTCTTCAACTGTCCTCTCTACTTGGAATAAGGAGGGACACTGGAACAACTGCCCTAAGTTATCAATATGGAAACCATACTGTACGGAAATGTTAACTTTAATACGAAACTAACTCTGATATCATCAATACATTAACCCTTTACCCAACGAATCGCCCATATCCGCCCGCGTAATACGCAAATTTAGCATCTGAAAAAATTTTATTTTTCAGAAAATTTCAACAAAACCAGAACATGTGACCCCTCTTTGGAACGAGCTCGTCGAGCTCGTTCCAATGAGGGATCACATGATATGGTTTTGTTAAAAATTTTTGAAAAATGTTAAAAAATTATTTTTCAAATAATCAATTTTGATATCCTCTGCGTTGGGTCAAGGGTTAAGGAAACTCATAGATTTGGCTGCCATTTTCGATAGTGTCCGCACCTATGCCTAAATAGACCCCCCCCCCCCCCCACCGTGGTGTAAATCTATCCAATTTGAATATTGACGGGCTTTTGATTCTAATGTAGTTTTTGTCTGGTCTTCTAGCTTCCAGCTGAACCTTCGAACACACACCCATCTCAACTGGCCAGGTACTACCCATATTTTGGCGACGATTTGTAAAGCGAGTATAGCGTGATACGAGCACTGTGATCTACAGGTTAACACGCTGGAAATGGCTGCCCTGCTCGACTCTGTTGAAGAGTGCGTTCTGGAACGCACTTTTTGATAATAGCAGTGATCACATATTGTCCATTGGGTGCAACAGATTGCCATCGACAATTCTTTAGTATTGCAGGTGGTGTTCTGGTGCATCCAACGGATGCTATTATTTTCCTTCCATATGGGAAAGCATAAGCACGATGGGCACAGTGATCTAATGACTGGCTTCCACCTGGCTCATGTGAGCCGTGGTGCCTGCCATGTGAGCCATGGTGCCTGCTAGCACTTGGCCAGTTCAACTACTCCATCCCATCCCAACTCTTTCCTTCTAATTGCAACATTCGCCATTTAACCTTTTCCATTACTATTTTGCTATCTTGGTTTTGAAAAATGTGATATTTCGTCGTGCCAGCTCAAACGTCATTTTTCTGATATAGAAAAGAGCTTACGGAAGCATCAGCTTCCTGCTGGTTCCATTTTCCAATTCACAATTTATGTTTTATCAGCGTAATCTGTAACTTTGTATACTTGTTTGGAAATAACTTGTTGTCAATCAAACCTTTTTGTTATAACTCGGATGTTGATGTCCTCTGTTGTTATGACCGGTGTAACAGGAATGGAAGTCCGTAGGAAAATTAGTCCCTCTGGACTATTATTCCGCGGAATTATAGTCCTAGGTCAAACATTTCTAGGAATAGTAGTCCAGCGGACTACTATTCCTAGAAATGTTAGACCTAGGACTATAATTCCGCGGAATAATAGTCCAGAGGGACTAATTTTCCTACGGACTTCCATTCCTGTTACACCGGCAAAGGGGAAATGAAATCCACGAATCGCGGATTTTGTCCACTCATTAATACCAGTGTTATGGCCCTTCAAGGACTTGGTAAAATGAACGTTTTGCATTAGAACTTTAGCATCGGTTGTCGGATTTTGATGTCATTTGGTATGATGATAGACGAGGATAAGGGACATGATATCCACACACCGCTAGTTGTGTCTGTACATTTCTACCAGAGCTGTGATCCTTGTTGGACTTAGAAAAATGACAAAATTAACCGTTTACATGTGAGAACCAAACTTAAGATATAATACAAGCAGGAAGACATTGACTGCAAACATAAACTTGAACATTTTATTCCGGAAACACCAATTAACAAGAAAATGGAACATTATGTGTTAAAAAGAATGTTAATTTGTATTCATGTCACTGCTACGAATGAAATTAGTGTCAAACTCTTCATTTTCAGAACCTCTGATGAGGCAAGATGGAAAACTCGCTATGTCATGTCATGAGTATCTTATGACCGGAACACTTTACATATTCTCCATTTGGTATCGCGGAACTAAATATTGAAATTAGAGTGAACTGCCTTAAAATGTTGCACTCGGAAATGGCGCAATCTCTAAAAATAAACAGCCTTGGGAAAATCCATTTTTCAATAAAAGTTTGAAACATTCTATTGACATCTTGCATTATTGTTGAATATTCCTGATAAAAAAGAGGGTGATTTGATGACTTTTGGACCTAAAAAATACAATTTACTTTTTGTGTGTTTTTGTAGGGAATCCCCTGAAAAATATGTGCACGTGACCGGTACTTCCCTTTGTGTCAGTTTTTCCCTCTTATTTGTTGCATGACCCCCTGTTTTCAGATCAGAAAAAGTTGTCGGAAGGGCTATACTTGACAGAGATATTTGAATGCCAAAATTACAGTGATGCGATCATATTTTTTCCACCTGAACGTTATAATGGTCGCCTATGGGAAAATATTTAGTTCTGTGATACCATTTACATGCATCCTTGTTCGACAGATTCCAATCCTATCTGTCCTGGCTATTACGGCTATTATTGTTGATGCTCTTCATTCAATGCTACTGTCGGGAGGCAATGATTCATATTAAACTCTGTGAAAACATAAATAAACCATGGTTATTTGGTGACTACTTGACAAATTCAGAACTTGGCACTCGGTACTGATTGGATTGCATTGCTGGTAGACAGGCAAAATATAGTCAGTTCATTTGTGATTTTTTCTGCTTATTTGGGATTGGAAATGGAGCAGAAATTCAGCCAGATAAGACGGCCATCGATTACTATTGAAGGAATAGTGCATGGCTTGGAGTTGACTACGCCCATATAGTGCATAGTGCCCAGTGAGGTGGTGTAGTTGCCGCCGCGAAGCGGAGGGAACTACACCACCTCACTGGGCACTATATGGACATAGTGAACGACAAGACACGCACTAATCCTTATATTATATCGAACACCCATCAAGAAAAACATCTGTCCGATTTGTTAATCTTTTACCAAGGTAGCAGCCCTACCAACCAGCGTTATATAGAAAAAAATACCATGAAGATTCTTCCAAAACACGGCTAACTTGGATTATTGATATGAGCAGAAGACGATTTTGAATCGGTCGGCAAGGGTAAACAAAACATTTCTCCCAAACGGAACTGTGTATTCTAGACTCGCGCAACTCGCGAATGAAAACTACAATTTTCGAAATTTGACAACGCAGTTTGATAATTTCCACACATTTGTCACACATATACATTACCGAATGGGACAGTACGGGATACAAACTCTTTTTTCAACTGATTTCCAGTATTTATTCGTGTACTGCCCAAAACATACAATTAAATAGCGAAATAATATGAGCAGCGAAAACAAACGATTTTTCATTTCCGGGCGCGTTCTCATGAAAGTTGTACCCAGGTTTGGATCATTCTCTTCGAAACGAGATATGGATCATCTTCTCAAGGAATAAAATGAACGCCTCGGAAAATGTGACTTCAACAATGGAAAAGCGATACATTTTTCAACAATGATTTCTTTCCAGGTCGTTTTGTGGATGTTGTGCCTCTGTGAATCGATATTTAAATTTAGCCTGATTAGATTTATTCGCCCAGTATGAGAAAACTGATATAGTAGTGTGCTAAAAATAGAAAACGTGTAGTGCCTGGGTGTAGTGCCTGGTCAGTTCTGTGGATGCAAACTACACGAAATAGGGGTGCAGAATTCGTCCAATCAGGTGCCTAGAAGGTCACGTGAGATATAATATAACTACATATGATGCTAATTATGCTTTAGTTATACTCATCATTTTAGACTATTCAGCTGGTTTGAAAAGCATGCTTTTCATCAGAATTTAAGCATTTGTTTAAATTGTATTACTCTCGGTCTTTCTTACAAACACAGGAATAAAAATTATATAGAGGATACCCATTGTTTTTGAGTGCGTATCGGAATTATCTCATGAGTGGCTGCAAAGGAATATTAGTTTTCACGAGCAGCTGAAAGCAGCGAGTGAAAAATTAAATTCCTTTGCAGCCACGAATGAGATAATTCCGACACTCACTCAAAAACAATAGGTATTCTTTTTATTGTATGCGTTGCGTTGTTTTTGTTGCGATTAAAAGAGGTAATGTGATGTTTTCATTGCAATCCAAAACCCGAGGTGGAGAAAATGATGACAATGTCAACAAAAATCAGCTGACGCAGCTGACCCATTTACTTATTGGCCCCGATTTTAAAATCAAACTACTGCTCAACAAAATAGTTCCACATAAATCCCCTTAGAAAATGGCTATATTGCCAGTTACACACACAAAACCAATGAACGCATGTGAAAGTGGTTTATGACATTCCCCCAAAAACAATGGGTGGCACATTTATTCAAAAGTAATAACTAAAGTGCACTCTGCATATGCACACAAACATGACACAGTTCACAAAATGTTCAATGAAGGACGAAGGAGGATTTTTCAAATGTTCAAATTGTTTTTAGCATATTTGTCAATCACTGTCACTATCGATGAGTCGGATTTTCTTCTACTTCCTTTTTGGACTATTTGCAACACTAACTTTGTTACTTTGAGACGAGCTAAAATACACATTTACCGGTGCTGCGTGAAAAAGTACGTTCGTCGGCGGAGTAATTTCGTTCTAATTTTCTCGCGTGATTCGATTAATCTACAGAGGGACATTCCTTTATATCTATCGTGACGATAGATATAAAAAAAATATCGGTTAAAAATTTCTCGCTATCTTTTAAAAAAGCATATAATAAAAAAGAAGACCTGGTAGAGTGCTATTTATTTATTTATTTATTTATTTATTTATTTATTTATTTATTTATTAAGGCTTAACAAAACATTAACAGCCAAGGTCATATCGCGTCGGTGACAGTTTTACAGGTGGAGGAAGCCGGTGTACCCGGAGAGAACCACCGACCGGCAGCTGCCAGCTCTCCAACATCGTAGCTCCACATTGCTGCACAGGCAGGGTTAGATTGGTTGAAGACATGAGCACCATCGACGTGCAGTTCGCTTTAGAACACGGCGTCATAGCGCCACCATGTGGACAATCGGGATGGTAGAGTGCTAAATTATTTTTGATCATCAGAATTTGTTCACATGTCTTTGCCTTGTTATAATTTGTGGGAGAGTGCCAATAGGCCAATAGGTACTCTCCCATAACTTATATGAAGGAAAATCCTTACAGACTAAATAATTTAACTTCAAAGATAAAGCGAAGCACATCCACTGAATATGAAGCATTTAACATGTGGTACTTGTACTTCAGAGTAAAGCCCAAATATGGGCCTTCCACCACTCTAGCAGTTAAAAGAGATAAACTACAATTTTCTCACAAACATTTCGGGTGGGTCAGCAAACAAATAAATTTAACCCTTTACCTAACCTGAAAAGCAGACGACACTTGCAAAAATAATTCTTGAATAACTAATTTTTTTCATTTTTTGTCTCAAAAACATAGGTTATGACCCCTCGTTGGAACGAGCTCGACGAGCTCGTTCCAACGAGGGGTCATAACCTATGTTTTTGAGACAAAAAATGAAAAAATAATGAAAATTAATTGGCGATGTTTGAGAATAGCGCTGGCCGGTTTTGGCCGTTACGTTGGGTAAAGGGTTAAATCAGAAAAAGTGATTTCTTGATATATGTGGTAGAGGCGGAATTTTGGGTTTAGCCTCATGTATGCATTTTCTACCAGCCCATAAGAGTTTCCCCACAGGGGAACTAGGGCATTTACCTCCAATCCACCAATAAAGGGGGGAGGCTAGACCATCCCGACAGGGGGCGGTTGCGGGGTTGAGGAGCTGCTGTCGCTCTCGCTGCATGCTACATGATTACACAACATGAGAGCGCGCAAATGTGTCAATATCCAGAAAATGTTATCATATACTATACAGCATCAGGCCAGTGCCTTTGCTTCTTGGCTTGCCTAGTTTTCTCCAGGTGACTCCATCAAAGAAGACTTGGCTGTCTGGTCTGTGGATTGTGTCTTCTGACACCCCCCCCCCCCCCCCGCCTCTGTTTGGAGCTCTCCGCAATGCACACCTCATCATTCAATCTTATTTTATCTTTTGCCTTCTGCCCGCTGTAAACATAGCCAGAGTGTAATAATGGTACATCATATGCACAGACAGAACCCACCATTGGGTGCGAGTTAGTCAACTATTACCTCATTAGTAAATAAAGTGTCTACCACACATACAAATGCATGTGCCGGGTCCCGAATGTGCGAATGTAAAAGTTTTTTACAATGATCAACTGCATTTATTCATTTATTTATTAGTGTTTAAGGTCACATACTTATGCACATTGGCTAACCGTGACAGTTTTACGGGTGGAGGAAGCCGAAGTACCCGGACAGAACCATGGAGCAACTGTCAAAGCCTCAGCATTCTAACTCTGTTCAAGCTCCGCTCAAGCAGGGTTACAGCGGTGGAAGACGTGCAGTACGCCTTAGTACACGGCGTCATCGTGCCCCATGTAGGCCACCGGGATAAAGTGCCTTGCCCAAGGACACAACGCGGGTCTCCCAGGCAGGGGTCGAACTCGGGACCTCTAGCATAGAAGTCCAACAGCCTACTACTGAGCTCCCGATCAGCTGCATAATATGTTGTTTTACTTGCCAAAATATTTAACTGGAGACATCCGAGCTTTTAGTTTGATGCTGAATCCACTTCGTTAACCCTTTACCTAACATGGAAAGCAGACTACACTTGCAAACAAAATTCTTGAACAACTATTCTTTTTTCATTTTTTGTCTCAAAAACATAGGTTATGACCCCTCTTTGGAACGAGCCCAACGAGAATGTTCCAACCAGGGGTCATAACCTATGTTTTTGAGACAAAAATAAAAAAATAATGAAAATTAATTGGAGTTTTTTGAGAATCCGCTGGCCGGTTTTTTCCGTTACGTTGGGTAAAGGGTTAATACTCGGATGCCCTTTTGTTTCGATTAATTTGTACATTATACCATGCATATTGGACTATTTTTATTCCCCTGAATGCGCATGTGTGTAAACAGTGGTAAAGATGACAATCTAAATTACTATAGCGATCTATGGGAGAAAAATGAAAAACTTTCATTTGCCACAAATTTCCCTTTTTACCATAATGGACGAACATGTGATCAAATATTTTATAACATACTTTTTAAAATGGTATCAAATACGTTTTGTTAAAATTAGTTTTTAATGGTTCCATTTTTTGTTTAACTTTTTCACTTTTTATCCCAGTGCATCACCTTATTAATTTGTCAGAAAAGACTGAGACGGATAACTTCAAAGTTCTAACTAAACATCTACTAAATCCATATGAGTCAATCTGGACGGACACAGATTTGATTAAAGCAAAAATTGATTTTCTTTGTTCTATGAACATATTCAGGGTCCGGACCGGGGTCCGTCCAATCGGGGCCGATCGGGTACACGATCAACTGCTAATGCCCCCCTCTCGTTGAAGGGGTCCGGCCCTCCCCCGGGAAAAATTATGAAATTCGAGGCAAAAAAAACCCCGCAATTTCCTTGAGTACGTTTGTGTCCATAATTTATAAGTTGTGAAAGGCATCATTAATTTGGCCACATCACTACCAAACAGAATCCGAATAAATTATGAAATACTGTTAACGATTGCTTGTATCAATATGGCAAAATAGCTACCAACAGATGAACTGTTTGGTGCAGTGTCATTTCAGTGTGAGGGCGATTGTGTCCTGTAAACACAACACATGTGGGTACACATTAAAGTGCACCTCAGATATTGCCAAAAGCGTGTGGAGTTTCGAACGAATGGGAAAAAAATAACCACGGAAAATATAAATTCTGGAAGAATTATTTTTCCCAGGCGTACGGACTATCCATGTTTCGATATTTTATTATGAGAATTGACGTGAAGTATAAATATCTAGATATTAAAATTTCTTGCCTAATGTTCCCTATAACGGGTTACCATAGGGGTGGGGTGGGGGCATGACTAGAATTTGGAGGAAAGGAGCATGCGCCCCCTCCCCACCCCCACCCTCCCCCAAAGGCTACACCACTAACGCTGCCTGAAACTTTTAACCCTCGCCCCACCGTGAAAAAAAATGAGATCCTAGTTTTCGGGTTTCCTCTTACTATAGCACATGTAATCGTGTGCTAGACTAGGTTTGAAACTTAGACTTGTGTGACACAAATGGAGGCCTGTAGTACCCGATATGGGCTGCTGGGGCCCAGCATGAGTAATTTGGAGTACCGTCACTATTAGTAGGCTTAAAGCTCGTGTTGATTAAATAAGAAGAACGGCAACTACTTGTATATTTTATTTATTGTATATTTTATTAACCCTTTACCTAACCTGAAAAGCAGACGACACTTGCAAAAATAATTCTTGAATAACTAATTTTTTTCATTTTTGTCTCAAAAACATAGGTTATGACCCAACGAGGGGTCATAACCTATGTTTGTGAGACAAAAAATGAAAAAAAAATAATGAAAATTAATTGGCGATTTTTGAGAATAGCGCTGGCCGGTTTTGGCCGTTACGTTAGGTAAAGAGTTAATTCACAAATAAATATCCAAGAAGTCTTGAGCTTTTTTAAATTATAATCACGAATGACTAATATCCTATTCCATCTGTATCATCTAAACATGCATTCGACGAAGACATTCGATGATGTAGTTGGAATATCAGCAGGGCCGAGGAGAGGAAATTCGGGTCCAGGGTTAATTGACGGGCTCTCTTTCGAAAGTGTCGGGATACTGATGCAGATGCCGAAGGCACGTGCAATGATAAGGGATTGGGAGGAGGGGGTGGGTCCCCCGAACAAAATTTTGAAATCAGTTATTAAATGGAGACTTCTGGCGGCTTTTGAGGAGGAGGAGAGGGGGGGAGGATAAAAAATCACCATATATTTTGCCCGTCTAAATGACGTTTTTAGCAGCATGTTTCAAATTTGCATGTTTATCAGTGAGTATCCAGTGACCTGGCAGTCTATTAATCCTTCACCTAATATGAAAAGCAGACGACACTTTCAAAAAAAAAATTCTTGAATAACTAATTTTTTAAATGTTTTGTCTCAAAAAAAATCTTGAATAACTAATTTTTTAAATGTTTTGTCTCAAAAACATAGGTTATGACCCCTTTTGGGGACAAAGGCCTGATCCAAGAAACCTGGGTCAAACCAGGACCCCCAAAATTCCTGGCCCCGGGATTAGCATCCCGACCACCACCCTTTTCCAGGGCCTGAATATTAGTTAGTCGGGACTTGCGCCACCACAGTGTGGACAAAACAAGTTTACAATAACACCCCTTCCCAATCGATCATCTTAGCGACACTCTGAGATTCAGATTCAATAAATTTGCAACACTTTATAACTCATTTTCCACTCACCTTTTCAAAGAACAATTAAAAATGAATACACTTTTTTTTTTAAAAAATCCGAAACAAGAGTGAATTGCCACAAAAAATAGAATAGAATATACGTGTATTTCAATTAAGTCTCTGTATAAAAATAAACAATCGTGATTTGGTCGATAGGACTATGCATGCCATCCGTGAAGGAATGTTCATAATGTCGGTGACAAGGAAAATTAACGCACTTCACTTAGTTAAAAACAACTATCAATCTTCTTGTTTGGGAGTTGGCACATACTGTCCATAATAACTCTATGAATAAATCATGATGTTTTAATTCTCCGAATTGGACCGACATGTGTACAGAGGCGGACTGACTGGAGAATTTCAAAAGGTACCCCCCCCCCCCCCCCACATTGGGGGTCACTCTGGGGCCCCAAAACCGAAGCAGCCGAACACGTGTTGGTGCATGAAAATTTTATGAAAATGACCAAAAGCTGAAATGGATCTGACTGCCGGTATACAGAAATGCTCTCTATGTGGACTGCCATTGGCAGTCCACATGGAGACATTTCAATATATAGAGATATATTCTCGTTGTCGTCATGCTCGGAAGTTTACTTCCTTCTAAGCGGCTTTCATTTTTGACTAATTCTTATTCCGTTACGTTAAGTGCCGTACCAATGTGTATATCGCATCCCATGACGCGATACACATTGGTACGGCACTTAACGTAACGGAATAAGAATTAGTCAAAAATGAAAGCCGCTTAGAAGGAAGTAAACTTCCGAGCATGACGGCAATTTGAGGAAGTTATATAAAATATTTGATGAAGTGTAGAGATATATTCGATATACCAGCAGTCTTGTCAGCATTTGATCCCTCACATGTAAGGAAACAGCGTTCTGTCAGTTTGAAAAATCAAAATTTTCTCCCATTGGGTCGAACTATAGTCGGCTCGATTGGTCCAAACCCTTCTCCCCCCCCCCCCCCCCGCCCCAGCCCGGTGCAACCATTTTTCCGAATGAGCGACAAAGATGATACAAATGTGCCATCCAAATGTCCTCCATGTGGACTGCAATTGATCGATGCACGGAAACAGCGTTCTTTCAGTTCGAAAAATCTAAATTTTCTCCGCGAGTCCGCTTCCCCCACCCCACCTCACCCCACTCCCATGTCCCAGTGACTTTTCGTAGCCCAGTGCGTCCTTACATGTATGGTATTGAATTTCTGCATTGATTATTTTGTCAATTTCAAAAACCGCTTAATATCGAATTTTCAGTAACCGCATCTACCTTACATGCCTGAACGCCATAAGCCCATTGTCGATTCGCCATCTTTGACGTTAATGATATACAAGGTCAGAGGTCGCTTCGAGTAAACACTTCGATCAGACTATCTATCTGTCAAGACTGTCATACATGCGATAGAAACAAACAAATTATCTCGTTTGAAACGAGAAAATGTGCGATTTCGATTTAATACTAATAAAGATAGAAAAATAACATACTTTCAACACCCCATTTAATGGACAGAACAAAATAATATTGATTTTTTCGTCAAATGAATACTTCAATGAACCCCTTCCCATAAGCGAAGGACGATTCGGCATCATGTTTTGTTTTGTTGACGAGTTACAATACGACACATAGATCACTCAAACGACACAAATCGAAACTCTGATACTTGCGCGCAATTCTAACGCGCAATTAAGCCTAGATAAGCGCACTATTCGTGACAGGACTTCTAGTTTTAACTGTATGTTCAAGTCTACAAATACTGTATGAATCAAAATAAGCTGTAGTAGTAGTAAATTATTTTATTATAGTGTTACGTTTCTATACATCTTTGCAGAAAAATACATTACATTGATACAGATGAGTAAAGTAGCATGAAACCCAGCCGTGAAGTCTTATGAGACACTAGAAAATCGATATAAATTTCTATGTATAATATGTACATAATTTTTCAAATCATTCGCACACACAAAACCACCCAGCTCCCCCCCCCCCCCCCCACACACACACTCCTCCCCTACACAACACCACGACCATTCGTAAGCACAACTATGCACCTCAACTGGTTGTAGCATAACCGCAGTGAACAACGTAGCCTACTGCCATTACACCAATAGCACAAGAACCCGAAATCATTTTCCGGAAAGCTTTCTGTGAAAGCTTTCCCGAAAATGATGTCAGGTTCTTGTGTTATTAGTGTAGTTGAAGATGCATACTAGTAGTTTATAGTGGTTATTCTACAACTTATTTCGTCTCGTACTGTAAGTCAAGTGATTTCTGAATTCCACTCCGAGGTCCGCTGGCTAGAATTTTGCTTATGCAAAACAACGCACATGGGCAATGATAAGTTAGTTACCTGGTGGTCCACAAATAGCAGATTAGCTTGTTGAGTCTCAAACTTTCTACAAGACTGGCAAGAATGTGTTGGAAATATATGTTGTTTTTCATCTACTTAGAGGACAAGTACAAAATCGTCCCGTGTGTTCTGTAATACAATATCCATGTATGCACATCTTGGTCATGGATCCGGGGCCTGGGAGAGGGTGGGCGCTCGGGGTGGTAACCCCAGATCCTGGAACTTAGGGGGAAGTTGGTTGGCCCAGTAGTCAAGGATTCTTGGTTATGCCTGCCCACCTCCACCCACCCCTAGTCCAAACATGTCCCAAAAGACTGTATTTTAATTTTGGGGGTTTGGTAAGTCCTTTCAAAAGGCGTACCAAAACAAAAACAAAAATAAAATACGGGCTTTCAGGCCATGTTTTACCAAGTCCCCCTCTCCCAAGGTTCTGACTCCTGTTCCAACAGTTAAGAAGGGGGCTGTATCGTGAATGAGGCTATGAACTTGACCAACGGCTGTAATTCTGGACTGCATGAGTCTTGAAGTGATAACTTTATTAAATAAATTTGAGGTAACCAAGTTATCACTTCAAGAATTGTGCAGTCAATGGCTCTAGGTCATTGGATACTTATTGATCAACTTGGAATTTTGAAAAATGCTGCTAAAAAACGTAATTTTGACGGAAAAAACAACGTGATTTTTTATTCCAAAAGCCGCCAGAAGACTCCATTTAATAAGTGGTTTCAAAATTTTGTTGGGGGGAGAACCCCTCCCCAACCACTCTATGATCGATCGCTTCTACGGCACTCGCTGCAGATGCCTTTATCATCTGTGCAATATCCCGACATTTGTGAAAGGAGGGAGGGGGGGGGGGGGAGTCACAGAATTAACCACCTTTCCCTGCCACTACGCGGATCTTCCACTTTGTGTGTATTTTTTATAATAAGACAGCTTCCACTGTATGACATGTAAGTTTGAGTTGAAGGAGAAAATGGGCGAATGAAGAATTTATATAGCTTTATGTCCGATTCTTCTGTTGTTAGTATAGGAAACATTACATCTATTGTTCATACTGATAGTGGTTATTCTTCAACTCATTTTGACTTGTACTGTATATGGGCAAAATATTATTAGACACGCTACACTGCTACTAGCAGACGATTTTCACCTTTTATGGATCACGCCCCCTCCCCAACCTCATCCAGTTGGAACATCTGTGTGTTATGCTTCAAAATATTTGTATTGATTGATTGCTTGGATACTCAAGGTTTGAATTTTCAGTCACGCAGTCATCGTTGTGTCGTTTGGGTGATCTACCTGCCATTTTGTCACTCGTCAACAAAAAAAAAAAAACATGATGTCGAGTCTGCCTTCGCTTATGGGAAGGGGTTAATGGTGGTATTCATTTGACGAAAAAATCAATATTATTTTGCCCTGTCCGTTAGATGGAGTGCTGGAAGTAATGTATTTTTCTATCGTTATTAGTTTTAAATCGAAAACGCACATTTTCTCGTTTCAAGCGAAACATTTTGTTTGTTTCTATCGCATGTAATAATAATAAAGATAATACTTCGGCCGGCCGCTGATTTGTCGCGGTTCTCGTATGAGAAGGCCTTGGTCACACATGTTCTACCAACTGCCTCTCTATTCCCGCGCTTCTTCTCTCTTCCCAACACTCGGAGACGAACTGCTTGATGACATCCCTTGCCCCATTCTTCCAAATCTCTCCGATTAGCATAGTAACCCTCTCCTTTGAGTCGCCCCCATAACCACATGTCCTTCATTCTCCCATCCCACTTCTGCATTGTACTCCCCGTGAATCTTGTTCTTTTAGACTGGTATTTTGGGCATTCTATAAGAAAGTGTTCCAGGGTCTCCACCACGCCCACGTTACACATCTGGCACTCCTTTTCATTGTTTTTCCCAGTTTTTCCCCTCAGCTCCAGGGACCACGACCTCAGCTTGAACAACAGTGACCCACCAAAGGTGCCATCAAGGTTCTTTTCAAAACCAGGCTTCTCTTTATCACGCAGGCCACCCAAAGATCTCTTTGATTTGACCCCCTCTCAACAATTACGGTTACAATCCTCCATGACCCTTTCTCTGACGATCTTTTTGCCCTGGTTTGCCCCAACGTCAAGGTCTGAGATCTCCAATGAGTAGTTTTCTATTAGCTCCCTCACTTGGACCATCCACCCCGTCTTGATATTTGAGTTGAAAGTTTGCAGGAACATTACTTTACACCATCGGCTATCGGGGAGATTTACCAAATAATTAAGATAACCGAGTTTCAATAGGTCTATCCTGTCCTTGATCCTCATCCACCCAAGCATGTATGACAGTCTTGACAGACAGTCTGATCGAAGTATTTACCCGAAGCGACCTCTGACCTTACATGTCACAAACGTCAAAGATGGCGACTCGGCAATGCTCTTATCGCTACACTACAAAGTACCCCGATAATTATTCGATAAATTACCTTCAAATCAAGTCAATGATTGAAAGATAAAGTGCTTAATTGTTGTAAAAAGAAATATCATTTGTCACTTCATGATATATCTGCACCCTAGGTACAGTTATTCATACACGCTAAAAACTAAAGTGTTAAAAACTACACTTGAAGTGCTGTATTTAACACTTACTAAGTGCTGAACTAGCACTTTGTTCAAGTGTAGATATCCCAGAACTTGACAGGTGTTGACAATAATACCACTTGACAAGTGTAATGTCGCGACACTTAAAAGGAAACAACGAAGATGACATGAATCAGGCTCGAACTCTCGAGCCTGATCCACGTCATCTGCGTTGTGTCCTTTTAATTATGTACCCACCAAGCGCAAATCAAATTATGGACGATTCTGGAAGAACCACCAATGCTAGACACATGGGAAGTGCCATCCATTCAAGTTTCAGATGTCTGACGATTGTAATGTCCAAGTGCTTAAAGCATTGCACTCTGAGTGTTAAAATCAAACCCTAAGAGGTAGAATGGGTTTAACACCTTGAAAGTGTCAGTTTAAATACTTTAGTTTTTAGTGTGTAGTGTTACTTCCCTATAATCTCACCTGTGTTATTGTAATATGAAAAGGCAAATCCCAATTCGGAAGCGAATCGGATAAAGAACATAAAGCAGGAAAGCATAATATGTGACAATTTTTTTTCAATTGTTGAGAATGCTCGACACTGTCACTCTGGTCATTTAGAAAGTGCTCGACAACTGACAGAATTTAATTAGTTGTTGGTGTTTAAGGGTGCCAAAACGTTTTGTTTTTGGGGATTTTTTGTGGTTTTTTGTGGGTTTTTTTTATCAGCGGTAGAGTGGGGCGCGGTGGCTCAGTTGGTAGAGGTGCAGGCTGTAAGCCGAGAGTTCCTCGGTTCGAATCCCACTTGCGGCAACCGCGTTGTGTCCTTGGGCAAGACACTTCACCCCCATTGCCAACGTGGGGGCACGGTGACGTTGTGTACTAAGGCGTACTGCACGTCGATGGTGCACCTGTCTTCAACCAATGCTAACCCTGCTTGTGTGGAGTTGGTATGTTGGGGAACTGACAGTTGCTCGTCGTTGCTCGGTGGTTCTCTCCGGGTACTCCGGCTTCCTCCACCCGTAAAACTGTCACGGTCATGGTTAGCCGTTGTGCAGAAATATGTGACCTTAAACATCAATAAATAAATAATAAATCAGCGGTAGACACTAAGGGAATTGGAAGCACCCGAGGGCAAGGTGGACATATATGTAACTCACCAAGGCGCCAGCTGCAATGCTTTTGAATGGCAGGTGGTGCCTTGTTGCACTCAAGGGACGAGATAAAGCTTTCTAGAGCCCATACCCATATGTTTTTTGTGTGTGTATTTCGTCCTCTGAGTGCAAGAAGGCTTTTCAATACTGAAGCATTGCAAAGCCTTGTTGCACTCAAGGGACAAATTTATCAATTTTATTAACTTGGGTAAAATATCAGACATTAATAATTTAATTTTTATTTTTTTAAGTTTTCATTGGTTATAAAATGAGAGCATGCGGTAGCCAAAAAGACCACGCGGGGGGTGGGGTGGGTGGGGGTATACTGAGAAACAGATTTTAGCTTTTTTAGGCTTTAGTAATTTTGTTGGGATTAATGTTTGCGCTTAAGCTCTTCTTATTGTGCATTTCATGAATTCCCGTTTCAGAAATTGTTTCAAAAAACTGAATATCAATTACAGTAACCTCCCAAAACTTCTACAGTTCAAATTTCATGGTCAAATGCACCAGTAATATTGTTCATGTTACCTCAGTTTGTCAATGGGATGGTCCAATTAAAAGAAAACACAGTATATGGAAAAAAATGAATTGTTTAAACATAAAAAACTTAAAAATCTATTTCTCAGGCCCTCCCGCGTAGTCCTTTTGGCTACTGCATGCTCTCTTTTTATAACCAATCCAACTGAATCTAAACTTAAAAAATAAAAATAAAATGGTTTATGTCTGATATTTTACCCAAGTTAATAAAATCGATAAATTTGTCCCTTGAGTGCAAGAAGGCGTTGCAATACTAGCACTGCAAAGCACCCTTGCATTCAAAGGACGAAATGCACCACCACCCATCCTATTATGTAGATTATGAGGCCAAAATTACAAAACAAACCAAGAATTTGAACTTCTGATGGCAAAGAAATAATTACCAAATATAAGAGATAAAATAAAAAACCGTCCGCTCACATGCAATTTTACAAAAAATGGCTTGAGAAAAAGGAGATCTACTTTGTGGTGGTGGTGGTGTGTGTGTGTGTGTGGGGGGGGGGGGGGGAGCTTTTTATTAACTTTATGCTTAGGAGACATATAAATACAAACTACATGCACATAACACAAGAAATGTTTACAAAAAAACGTTTAGAGCATGATATAGTAGCAGTTCTTCTTCTTTTTTTAATACAAAATTTGAGACTGAAGTTAATGAAATAAGTCAAGTCAGAGCTTTCATCATATATTATTTTTGTAACTCATCATACAGTTAAAACTAGAAGTCCTGTCACGAAATGCGCACAATAGGACGTCGATCTGCGCGTTAATCTACGCGTTAGGAGCATAGTGAGGCTATCAAATTCTGTACATATGGCCTGTGCACAAGCAATGTTTTTGCCAATGGACCTCCTGGTAACCAGGAGGTCCATTGGCAGAAACATTGCCCGTGTTTGCTATGAGTAACCAGGAGAATCTGTCGTGCTTTAGATGCCATTCGATATGGCAATTGCGCGCAATTCCTACGCTCAATTAATCCTAGATAAGCTCACAGCTCATCACACGACTTCTAGTTTTAACTTTAAATATATTCACTGACTAAAATTCACTTCATTTAAATTTATTTTGTGATTTTGTTATTTCAACTGAATGATCAAATTATTTTTATAATCTTGATAAGGCCTCACTAAGTAAATCTTCTGTTTCTCGGGCCATTCTTTTTGTAAAATTGCATGTGGGCGGTTTTTTATTTTATTTTTTATTTTTGTAATTATTTCTTTGCCAACAAAAGTTCATGTTCTTGGTATGTTTTATGTTTTAAGCGTCATAATCTACAAAATAACGTGGGTGATGGTGCATTTCGTCCATTGAGTGCAAGAAGTTGATCCCAAGGGACAAAAATTTATCAATTGTCTTAACATAAACATCAGACATAAACCATTTTTTTTAAAGTTTGCATTGGTTATAAAAAGAGATCATGCGGAAGCCAAAAGGACCACGTGGGAGGGCCTGAGAAACAGATTTTTAACTTTTTCAGGCCTAATGTTGTTACTATATACACATAAAATTGTTTGATGATAGCTAGTAACTCATCAGATTCCATAACTAAGATGAGCAGTTGATTATTTTAAGTAATTTCCTAATCACTGTTTAGTTAGTTCCATTGCAAGAGAGTGCCAAATGTGTAACTTGGGAGTAACGGAGACCCTGGAACATTTCATTTTAGAATGCCCAAAATATTTGCTCAGTATAACAAGACTCATTGGGAAAAATGGGATGAAAATATAAAGGATAAGTGGGCGAGGAATGACATGAGGAAAAGGATCAATTTATAGTTGTGGAGATCGAGAAACCACCAAAGGGGGTGGGGGGGGGGGGGGGGGAGAGGATTATGAAACAGTTTTGACTGAATGCTGAGAGTTTAGGAGGGAGAATGGGGAGGAATAACCCGGTGGGGGACTGGGTCAATGAAGGCCTCCTCGTGAGAGGACCGCGACATATCAACAGAAGGCTAAAGAACTATTATTATTATTATTATTATTATTATTATTATTATTATTATTATTATTATTATTATTATTATTATTATTATTATTTTATTACTTTCCAAAGTGTGATTTACTGGGATTTCCGAGTTTGATTATAAACGATAACTTCACAAGTGAATTATGCAATCAACAAGTGTGTCATGTATCCGTGCGCGCAAACGATGACGCTTTGCCGTGGGTGTAATGGGGACTTCATTGTTTTTGGGTTTTTTTTAACCCTTTACCTAACATGAAAAGAAGACGACACTTACAAAGAAAATTCTTGAATAACTATTATTTTCATTTTTTGTCTCAAAAACATAGGTTATGACCCCTCTTTGGAACAAGCTCGACGAACTCGTTCCAATGAGGGGTCATAACCTATGTTTTAGAGACACAAAATGAAAAAATAATGAAAATTAATTGGCGATTTTTGAGAATAGTGCTGGCCGGGTTTTGGTCGTTACGTTAGGTAAAGGGTTAAATAATATAATTATCGTTAATAATGAAAAGTAATAAACAGAGTAATCGCTTGACTGGACTGGTTACATGAAATAATTCATTCGAGGCGAGGTACTATATTGTAAAACACTCATGCGCATTCGAACACTCGGGTTTGTACAACGTCCCTCACCTCTCATGAATTATTTCACGTAACTAGTCCAGTCAAGCGATTGGTCTCTATATATAAACTATGCGTAGAAGTTCTAGGTTGTAGAAGTTTTGGCATGTAGAAGTCTTGGGAGATAAACTGTGTGTAGAAGTTCTAGGTTGTAGAAGTTTTGGCATGTAGAAGTCTTGGGAGTAAACTATGTATAGAAGTTCTAGGTTGTAGAAGTTTTGGCATGTAGAAGTCTTGGGAGATAAACTGTGTGTAGAAGTTCTAGGTTGTAGACGTTTTGGCATGTAGAAGTCTTGGGAGATAAACTATGTGTAGAAGTTCTAGCTTGTAGAGGTTTTGGCATGTAGAAGTATTGGGAGATAAACTACGTATAGAAGTTCTAGGTTGTAGAAGTTTGGGCATGTAGGAGTCTTGGGGAGATGACCTAAGAGATAAAACCTGTGAGATAACCTAAGAGATAAAACCTGGGAGATAACCTAAGAGATAAAACCTGTGAGATAACCTAAGAGATAAAACCCAGTAAAACCTGGGAGATAACCTAAGAGATAAAACCTGGGAGATAACCTAAGAGATAAAACCTGGGAGATAACCTAAGAGATAAAACCTGTGAGATAACCTAAGAGATAAAACCTGGGAGATAACCTAAGAGATAAAACCTGGGAGATAACCTAAGAGATAAAACCTGGGAGATAACCTAAGAGATAAAACCTGTGAGATAACCTAAGAGATAAAACCTGGGAGATAACCTAAGAGATAAAACCCAGTAAAACCTGGGCGATAACCTAAGAGATAAAACCTGGGAGATAACCTAAGAGATAAAACCTGTGAGATAACCTAAGAGATAAAACCTGGGAGATAACCTAAGAGATAAAACCTGTGAGATAACCTAAGAGATAAAACCCAGTAAAGCCTGGGAGATAACCTAAGAGATAAAACCTGGGAGATAACCTAAGAGATAAAACCCGGGAGATAACCTAAGAGATAAAACCTGGGAGATAACCTAAGAGATAAAACCTGGGAGATAACCTAAGAGATAAAACCTGGGAGATAACCTAAGAGATAAAACCTGGGAGATAAGCGTCTAAGATACTGGTGCTTATCTAATAAGATTTCCCATACGGTTTCAATGGTAATAATGAGCTGCAATTGCGGCCATGTTTGCAATGCGATCAACATTAAATGAGGATCTTTGGTAGAGGGTGTCGCAGTCATCAATCATATAAAGTTTCAAAACATTTATTTGGCCTGGTGGTTTCAGAGGAGAGGATTTTTGAAAATCCACCTATCAGAATCAATGAATGCCTCTGGTGGGCAAGTTTTTTTTTTATCCGACGGGAACAAAATGAGGATCATTTGTAGAGAACCTCCCATAGACCATTCCTACCAAATTTGATTCACATCGGTTCAATAGTTGCAGGGCGAAAGATGAAAATGTGACTTCCCATATGGTTTCTATGGTAACTATAAGCCGTAATTGCGACCATATTTGTAACTCGATCAACATTATATGAGGATTATTGGTAGAGGGTGTCCCAGTCATCAATCATGTGAAGTTTTAAAACATTTGGCCTTGTAGTTTCAGATGAGAAGATTTTTAAAAATCCACCTATCAGAATCAAAGAATGCCTCTGGCGGCCATGTTTGTCATTGGACGGAAACAAAATGAGGACCACCCATTGACCATTCCGGACGAGTTTGGTTCACATCGGTTCAGCAATTCCAGAGATGGAGACAAAAATGTGAAAAGTTTACGAACGCCGAACGACGACGGACGACGACGGACGTTAGGTGATGGCAATAGCTCACATGGCCCTTTGGGCCAGGTGAGTTAATAATAAAAATTGAATGGTTATTTTTGTAAATAGCGCTGACCTGTTTTTCGTTACATTGGGTAAAGGGTTAAGATGCAAACGTCCACTTGTACACCTTCGTGTCCTTGGGCAAGACCATTAATCCCCGCTGGCCACGCGGGGGGTACTGTAGCGTTGTGAACTAAGGCGTACTGCATGCCGATGGTGCACTTATCTTCAACCAATCATAACCCTTCTTGTGTGGAGTTGAGGAGTCTGACAGTTGCTGACAGTTGCTCGCTGTTGCTCTGTGGTTCACTCCGGATACTACGGCTTCCTCCACTCGTCAAACTGTCCGACACGAGGTGACTCGACTGTCGAAATGTCGTTAACCCCAATAAATAAATAAATAAACAAACAAACAAATAAATAAATAAATAAATAAATAAATAAATAAATAAATAAATAAATAAATAAATAAATAAATAAATAAATAAATATGGGATTCTTTGCCAATGACACTTTGATCAATTCCCACAGATGACAGAAGAATCTTTGCTATTGTAGTAGATCGAACTAGTAACTAATAGTTTCAAAATTACATTTAAATTGTTCCTCTCCAGCTAATTATTTTTGACACTGTCATCCATTTTGGGGACAATACCGACACTGAGGAGCAAGATGAGACCTGATTGGTTCTTTGTTTCCAATCGGATTCATCTTGTCACACTAAGTGTCGCCAACAGGTATAAAAACCGGTGATTTTCAGAGAGTTTTAGTCACTTACAGTCAACGAGGGTCGAAAGGGGCTTGTTCCCCATACCGTCCCTGCGCGCCTTCGGCGCGTTAAACCATTCCATTCGGGAGTGTGACATCATTCGGAATCGGAAAGTGATTTTAATCATATTTCTGAGCACTAAAAGAGCTTAACCTACAAATACACTGTCTAATTATCTACTGTCAAATTACTGACCAAGAAGGATGTCTCAATTCAACAAAATGTCTACAATTAACACCCAGAGTAACAGAAGGGAAGAGATACAAGAAAGTGGGAGGGGAAAGAGAGAAAGAGCAGCTAGAAGGGGATCTTCAATTTCTGGGGGGAGGGGAGGAAAAACAGGATTTGGACGGGTTCTCTAAGGCCTCGTTCTTGGATTAGTTAGAAAAACTAACTGCAGAAATTGCCGATCTAAAAAATAATCAAGGAGAAGGATGCAATGATTGCTGATATGATTAGAGTGACTTTCGCCCCGTCATATCCTATATCTCCTGTTAAGGAAATCCAGGTAGTCGCGGAGATCCACACAGCTCCAGCAGGCCTTGACAATTCCATATTTTGATTAACCCATTAACAGGTTACCTATTTAGTTGTTCATTAACCTATTCTGAAGGTTAAGTAAATTTGTCTCATTAACATGTTGGTTAACCAAAAATCCAAACACGATATGCCACAGGCATATCCAGAAAACAGTTGGTCTGCACTGGTGGGAAGGTTTGGAGGGAAATGTAGAGTTATGTCCCTTGTGTTGGCAACACATGATGACTTCAGACGATGAAAATATCAACGAAACAGAAATACGCAACCGCTAGAAATATAGAGTTGTGCCTCTTCTGTTGGCAGAATTGCATACAAGAGTTGCGCATCTTTCATCGGCAGCATTGCATATAGCAGTGAATAGGTCCAGAATTGATTTGGTTGTGGCCCCATCATACATCAGGCTGCAGTGCATTTCAATTTCCATAAACTGTAATAACATGTTTCTAATCATGCTTACAGTTGTCCAAACATGGGCTGAAAGTCTGTAATATAATTTTTGGGTTTGGTACGTCCTTTCAAGGACGTACCAAACCAAAAAATTATATTACAGACTTTCAGGCCATGTTTGGACTATGCTTACGGTTGAATAATAAGCACAAATTTAATATTTTTATGTGTACTAATTTCTGTACAGGCTTCTAATATGCCGATCGTAAAAATGTTGGTTAACCGATGGATCTGTTTGGTTAACCGATAGTCTGTTTGCCTCAATTTTTATTTGCGTAAACTCTAGGGGAACGGAATGATCGTTCGCCTGAATTGTCGAGGCCTGTCCAGCTTATAAAGCTACAATTGTGAGCCCGACGGAGGAGCAATCCTTCTTGGAATATAGAGAGAAAGAGATGAGTAGGGATAGAGAAGAGACAGAGAATGAACGGAAGGAATGGCAGCTCCGCCTGGCGGAGATGGAAAGAAAACATGCTCGCCAGGAAGATATCATTTTTAACCTCACGAGGGATCTAGCTGCGGAGAGATCCTCCGCAGCCAAGAGATTCGAGTCTATGACCAAACAGATAACTGACCTCTCATCTCAACTAGGCTTAAGTAACAATAACACAGCTAACAGTAAACTAGGTAGCTCTGATTACTCACCTGACAATTTGCCTATTCGTTCTCCTCATGAAGTAATAGCCGTGGCCGAGGTGGGTGCACGCAGCGCCAGGCACAACGGCTATCCCTTCAGGAGGGGATACTATTGACTCACTCACTGAAGCTCTGCACTCGCCGGAGATCACTGAAGGACCTGGGCCTTCAGGCGCAGCCTTAGCCAGCAGCAAAGACGCCAGGCCTTTGTCATCTGACAGCAGTAATGCCTCCAAGAATCCTTCTGACCCATTTGATTTAGGATCTCTCTGTCCTGAAAGAC
Source organism: Pictodentalium vernedei (assembly GCA_031216915.1). Classification (NCBI taxonomy): domain Eukaryota; kingdom Metazoa; phylum Mollusca; class Scaphopoda; order Dentaliida; family Dentaliidae; genus Pictodentalium; species Pictodentalium vernedei. Next base: position 27,554,761 of record CM062296.1, read on the forward strand.
CTGTTGATATTATGCTGTCCACCCAGATTGACTCTATGTCCAACTATAACACTCCTATCAGTCCTCTCACTAAAACACATATCAAGGGCAAAAGTAAAAGGAAAAACTCTATAGATCTTGAGATTGACTCGGAGGAGGTAATGGATGATCAGGGCTTTTCCCACACAATTGACAGGCAAGTCAAGAAAGTGAGAAACTGCCCCTCTTCACCCCTTGCCTCAACTGAGTCCCACTCTGAGAAACAGGATACAGCTAACGACACCCTAACAACTCAACCAAATCCATCGCCGTCAAAACCAGGGCGCATCCCGACACCCCCAGAGACCTGATAAGCCAGAGTCTCGACAATAGTAAGTGGGAAAGATTTCACTCCAAGGCCACTGGCAAAGTGACCTGGAAAATTAAAGTCACTTGCCGTGAAACAAAACTACGAATCGTTGCTACCGGAATCAACATTAATGGCAGGTTGCACGCGGAGGAGGAATATAGATCCTCCCCTCCTCCAATACAGTGCCACAAATGTCAAAAGTTTGGCCATACTGCTAATAAATGCAGAGGACATCTAACCTGAATGAGATGTGGAGGTACCCACCTCACCAAATCATGCAGTTTGGATTCCCCCTCCTGCCCAAATTGCAAAGGCAATCATACAAGCAACTATGGCGGGTGCAAAAAGGTCAAAACTAACATTGAACTAAAAAACCTAAATCTAATTAAGCCAGACAATGCATCCACACCCCATACTGTCTGCTCCATAATTGCAGGATCCCTATACTCGGTACTAAATAAAAATGTCACAACCAATCTGTCTGACATCTGTCAAGATGTCAGCCGATCAGCGTCCCGGCTATTTAAAACTCAAATCTCAGAGTCTCTAGTCAAAGCCGCAATTAATATTAACTAAACCCTCCTCTTACCACTAACAAGACACCGCGACTAAATTTCAGCCCCTATCATGGATAAACTACAAATTGCCGTGTGGAACGCCAGAAGCGTTAATAGTAAAAATTTTTAGAACAGCCGATATTTGTCTGTATCTGTAAAAGTTGGCTTCAACCCAACAGAAATTTTTCAGTTAGCGGGTTCAGCACTATTAGAAGGTGGCGGCGTTGCTCTTCTAATAAAGCAGAACATCAAAACTAAAACCATAAAAACTAATCACCTCAATGCAGAGGTGATTGCAACTGAAATCACAGTCGACAATAAACAAAAAAAAAAACAAAAAAAACGATTGTTTGTTATTATAACGACCCAAGCAAAATTGTATCTGACACTGTCTTTGAATTCTTTACGAGGAAATACAAACACAGCATTTTCCTCGGCGACTTCAATGCCAAACACCTGTACTTTGGCTGCAACAAAACCAGCCCAAACGGTAAAGCCCTCCTCGAAATCACAAAAAACATAACCTTCATGTGGTTATTAATGACAACTCAGCAACCTATATCAGTAACACCACTATTTTCATCTGAAATTCTCGATCTAATTATCGCCAGTGACTCCCTGATAAACCACATCGATGACCACTGGGTCGGCGATGATGACTTAGGCAGCGATCACCTCCCGGTCCATGCCTCACTGCAGCTAGGAAATGGCTCTCTCAGGCCCCCCCCCCCCCCCCCCACTCTCCGCAGAAATTTTAGAAAAATTAATTGAAACCTTTACGGCGACATCATCGATGTCAAAATCACAAACACCCCCCCCCCCCCCCTCCCCTCATCTAATGCAGCAGAACTAGAAACCCAATGCGAGGGCATAGAGAAAATCATCAACTCAATCCTAAACGAAATATGCCCAAAAGAAGAAGTGCGCCCCTGGAGAAATACCATCTCGGGCGACACACTGTCACTAATCAAAACTAAACGGAAAGCTCTTCGCGCTCTTAAACCAGAAACTGACCCCGGTATGAAAGCTGACCTCAAGAAAACATACAACCGCCTTCATGGCGAAGTCAAAGAAGCCCTCAAAGCTGAAAAACAAGTCAACTGGGAAAAAGTAACAGTCAATCTAAACGGGGTCCAAGATGCTAAAAAAATTCTGGGACTCTTTCAAAATCCTAACTGGGCAAAAAAACAAGGACGGAAAAACCGCAGCCAAACCTCTTAAAAGGGAAGACGCTTTCTTCACTCGCACCGACAAAGACAAGGTCGACACCTTTGCCGACCTTCTAAGAAAAGCACATCTCCCGTATCAAGGCGCGGGCAATGATGACGCCATCATAAACGCGATTGATGACTTCATAAATGAACACCCTGATATCTACTGTGACCCCAAATTCGATAGCGAACCAGAAGACGGGGATGACGATGACCTCGTCACCCCCATCAACATTGACGAAATCATCAACGTCATAAAAAAATGCAAAAATTCCTCCTCACTCGGCGAAGACGAAGTTAGCTACAAAATTCTAAAACAAAGCCCAAATTCCCTAATCGAAAAACTAAACAAACTGTTCAACGCTTGCCTCACCCATGACTACTTTCCCAAATGTTGGAAAAAAGCCATCGGTGTCATGATACCAAAACCTGACAAGGACCCTTCCGATCCAGCCAGCTACCGCCCAATCAGCCTCCTCAGCTGCATTGGTAAGACATTCGAACGAATCCTTACCAATCGGTTCAGGGGGCACCTTGAAGACAACGATTTTTTCAATAAGTGGCAAAGAGCCTATAGAAACCACAAAGAAGGCATCGAGCATGTCTACCGACTAGTCACTCAAATGAAAACCGCGATCAACAATCAGCAAATAGGCGCGGCAGTCCTGTTAGACGTCGAAAAAGCATTTGACTCTGTTTGGCACGACGGAATGCGCTACAAATTATCAAAAATGAGACTCCCCATGAAATTGCTCAGATTACTATCCTCTTTCTTAAATGATCGCGAAATTAAAGTCAGAGTGAACAAAGAAATGTCTGACAGTGTTCCCCTTGAGGCAGGCACCCCCAAGGATCCGTCCTCAGCCCCCTCCTTTACATCTTCTATGTAAATGATCTTAATTTCTCCGTGGATCGTGTTCAAGTCTCCCAATTCGCGGATGATAAGGGCCTCTGGGACTCTAATAATACGGCCAATCTGCTCCAAAATCCCCTGCAACGCGCTCTCGATGACCCAGAACAATGGTGTGCCAAATGGAGAATTAAGCTGATCGCCAGTAAAACCCAACGAATCACCTTTACTCGCAAGACAAATAAACGCGATTTTGACCTAAAACTAATGGATAACACCCTCCCATAATGCAAAGAGGCGAAATTCCTGGGAATCACCATTGATCAAAAACTGTCCTTCAACAAACACACCGACGACATGGCGAAAAAAGCCACCAAACGCATTAACTTATTGAAAAAACTAAAGGGAACTTCATGGGGAGCCAACCAGTCCACCCTACTCAAACTATACAAAGCCTTTGTGCTCCCAGTACTCGAATACGGGGCAATCATCCTAACTGACCTCAATCAAACTAATATTAGAAAACTCCAAAGGGTCCAAAATCACGCGCTTAGGGTCGCACACACCCATCAAAACACTCCACGACAGGGCCGATATCCCCACCATCAAAGACGCCTAGCCACCCTGGCCGCGAAGAACCACGATCGGCTAGCCAATAGCCAGCTAATATCCGAATTACAGGCAATTTGCGATAGTAGACAAAAACCCCAAAACGTCAAAAGCTAAAAAAACACCAAAATGGGAAATAATAATCAGGATTAAAATCAGGCAGCACGCAAACAGAACATGGGGAAAGATAGGGAGGCCAAGTTATTATCAGCAACGCTACTGCGACCCTACAGTACGATATGTCCTTTTTAAGGCATGCTACAATACGCTGAACCGAACTACTGTGCCCCCACACACAATATATACTCAATTACGCTATCAAAAACGGAGAAAGCTTGGGGAGGCTACGCTATTGTCAGCAACACTACTGCGACCCTACAGTACGATATGTCCTTTTTAAGGCATGCTACAACAGCTGACCCAAACCACTCTGCCTCCACCTACACTTACAATGGGGAAAGATAGGGAGGCCAAGCTATTGTCAGCAACACTACTGCGACCCTACAGTACGATATGTCCTTTTAAGGCATGCTACAGTACGCTGAACCGAACTACTCTGCACCCACACACAACATAAACTCAGCAATCACGCAATCATAACAGAGAAAGCCTGGGGAGGCCAAGCTATTGTCAGCAACACTACTGCGACCCTACAGTACGGTAAGTCCTTCTTAAGGCATGCTACAATAACTGAACCAATCCACTCGGCAATCCACTAACACTGACAAGGAACACCAACTCAACAGTCACGCTCGTCATAACCAGAACACGTACAAGCATTATACACATGCACACAAACACCGACACATTTCTTTCATCCTTTAAATATTATAATAAAATATTACAATTATCTTTCTATATCTTTTTTTTATATCTTACACATTCTAATGAAAACTAATTCTGCCTTCTTCTTTTAAGCAGGTACACAGAAGATGCTTTTGACCAGCACCCCAATAACCGCTATGGACAGTCTAACTGTTACGAAAACAGTAACCCCCATGGTTCCTGAACATCCTCCACTCCATCCCTAAAAGTGGTCGACCACTTTAAGGGAGGTGAGCGTTGGTTCTGCGTCCCGCCTCTGCCCCTTTTTGTGAGCGCAGTGCGCATCTTTTGTCCCAACCCAATAGGACCACAAAGCAGGCCTGCCGCCGAACCAGGGAAGTTCGGTTCTTCTTTCTGGTGGTCCCCGAAAGGGGTCGTTGTTGTTTCTTTCAAAGACGTCCTACCAAACAGAGACAGTCTGAGGCAGATTATACTTGCCAGTGATGGCCATCATTCAATATCATCTCCGAAGTGGCAGACTATACTTGCCTGAAAATCCAAATCGACTGCACCCTCCGGGAGAGGTAGTACCTCTGTGAGAGGACCCAACCTCCCACACTGGTCCTCGCCCGAGGGTTCAACCGACATCAGTCTAACGAGGCCACCACGCCGCAACAGGAGACACCTGCCGAGTACCGGAACCTTTTTCCTCCTTCAGCACGCCTAGACATGTAACAGCCAATCATATACAGTCACCGAGGGTCGAAATGGGCTTGCTCCCCAAGACCGTCCCTGCGCGCCTTCGGCGCGTGAAACCATTTCGTTCGAGTGTGACATCATTCGGAATCGGTCATCAAGAAGGATGTCTCAATTCAACAAAATGTCTACAATTAACACCCAGAGTAAAAGAAGGGAAGAGATACAAGAAAGTAGGAAGGAAAAGAGAGAAAGAGCAGCTGGAAGGGGATCTTCAAATGAAAGCAAGGAAAGTAATCTTATCAAAAGTTCAGTTTCTGGGTAGGGGTGGGGGGGGGGGGGTGGGGGGAAGGAAAAACAGGATTTTGACGGGTTCTCTAAGGCTCAGTTCTTGGATCATTTAGAAAAACTAACTGCAGAAATTGCCGATCTAAAAAGTAATCAAGGAGAAGGATGCAATGATTGCTGATATGATTAGAGTGACTTTCGCCCCGTCATATCCTATAATAATAATAATAATAACAACACTTCAGCCGGCCGCTGATTTGTCGCGGTTCTCGTATGAGAAGGCCTTGGTTACCCATGTTCTACCAACTGCCTCCCTATTCCCGCGATTCTTCTCTCCTCCCAACACTCGGAGACGAACTGCTTGATGACATCCATTGCCCCATTCTTCCCAATCTCTTCGATTAGTATATTAACCATCTCCTTTGAGTCGCCCACTAACCACACGTCCTTCATTCTCCCATCCCACTTCCCCATTATACTCCCCGTGAATCTTGTTCTTTTAGACTGGTATTTTGGGCATTCTATAAGAAAGTGTTCCAGGGTCTCCACCACGCCCAAGTTACACATCTGGCACTCCTTTTCACTGTTTTTCCCAATTTTTTCCCTCAGCTCCAGGGACCGCGACCTCAGCTTGAACAACAGTGACCCCCCAAAGGTACCATCAAGGTACTCTTCAAAACCAGGCTTCTCTTTATCACACAGGCCACCCAAAGATCTCTTTGATTTGACCCCCTCTCGCCAGTTACGGTTGCAATCCTCCATGACCCTTTCTCTGACGATCTTTTTACCCTGGTTTGCCCCAACGTCAAGGTCCGAGATCTCCAATGAGTAGTTTTCTACTAGCTCCCTCACTTGGACCATCCACCCTGTCTTGATGTTTGAGTTGAAAGTTCTCAGGAACATTACTTTACACCATCGGCTATCGGGGACATTTACCAAATAATGAAGATAACCGAGTGTCAATAGGTCTATCCTGTCCTTGATCCTCATCCACCCAAGCTCACCTCTGATCGCTTCTAGCGCTGCGGCATTACTCGAGCCTGTTATCCATCGGCCTGCATCGTTCTGCAGGATTTCCAAGCTCTTAACAGCTGTGTGGTTTAGGGGTACAACTTCCGTACCGTATGTTATACTTGGCAGACCCACCATTTCCCAAATAGTTTTCCCCACGAAAACCTTATTGAAACTGTTTCTCCCTATAAGTTTCATTTGGTTAAGGATTCGCTTCCCCTTCAGAATCAATTTATTTGTGTGGTTTCGGTAGATGCCTCTTCCTGTGATGTTTATATTTACCCCCAGGTACTCATATTCACTAGTCTCTCCTACACTAAGAAGTCTACTGCTACCTTCCGGGTGGGGTCCACTTTGCGGCCCACGGGTATAACTTTGCTTCTAATGGACAACACCCTCCCAGAATGCAAAGAGGCGAAATTCCTGGGCATCACCATTGATCAAAAACTGCCCTTTAACAAACACACCGACGACATGGCGAAAAAAGCAACCAAGCGCATTAACTTACTGAAAATGCTAAAGGGAACTTCATGGGGCGCCAACCAGTCCACCCTTCTCAAAATATACAAAGCCTTTGTGCGCCCAGTACTCGAATACGGGGCAATCATCCTAACTGACCTCAACCAAACCAATATGGGTAAACTCCAGAAGGTCCAAAATCACGCGCTTAGAGTCGCCATGTGCGCCCCATGGGACACACCCATCAAAACACTCCACAACAGGGCCGATATCCCCACCATCAAAGACCGCCTAGCCACTCTGGCCGCGAAAAATCATGACCGGCTAGCCGACAGTTAACTAATTTCCGAACTTGGAGCCATTTGCGAAAGCCGACAAAAGCCCCAAAATTCCAAGCAAAACTAAGACCGCTCGAAAGAACTAGGGAACGAGAAGGTGAACTAACAGGCAGATTAACAGCTTAACTGTGGCCTTCTACCAGAAAGGGCTGCCTTCACCGACTCAACTAAAATTACATCACGTTTAAACACTGTACAACATGTTATCCCTGAACAAAAACGCCCGCGATCCCCGACACCTCCAAATACCTTTAAATTAACCTAAATAAGATCGCAACCAGCGAAGGGTACAACAGGAAAGAAACACCCTCGGGCGTGGTTTAGTGTGCTAAACCTGTTACCCTCCCTCTGCAATCTCATTCCCAGTCGCGGAAGCTCAGCCCACATAAAACGCTCGCGATCCCCGGCACTCAAACTAATCTGAATAAGGTCGCAACCAGCGAAGGGTACAACAGGGAAGAAACACCCTTGGGTGTGGTTTAGTGTGCTAAACCTGTTACCCTCCCGCTGCAATCTCATTCCCAGCCGGGATAGCTCAGCCCACATAAAACGCTCGCGATCCCCGGCACCTCCAAATAAACTCAAACTAACCTAAACATGGTCGCAACCAGCGAAGGGTACAACAGGAAAGAAACACCCTCGGGTGTGGTTTAGTGTGCTAAACCTGTTACCCTCCCGCTGCAAACTCACTCTCAGCCTAAGAAGGTGAGCTAACAGGCAGATTAATAGCTTAACTGTGGCCTTCTACCAGAAAGGGCTGCCTTCACCGACTCAGCTAAAGATTAGAACATAAATTGAACAAAATATGCTATTTTTATCTTTTTATATTTTGCATATTCTAATGAAAACTAATTCTGCCTTCTTCCGTAAAGAAGGTACAAAGAAGATACTTTTTGACCAGCACCCCAATAACCGTTATGGACACTATAACCGTTATGGAAACAGTAACCCCCATGGTTCCTGAACATCCTCCACTCCATCCCCAAAAGTGGTCGACCACTTTAAGGGAGGCGAGCGGTGGTCCTGCGCCCCGCCTCTGCCCCTTTTTAGTTTAAACAATATTTATTGAATAATTGATAAGTATATACACTTCACAAGAACAGTTAACAAGAAAGATCTGAGCAACACAAGATACAGTAGTATACACGAATCAAATGAAGACTAGACAAATGCTTACTGTGTAAGAGAGGGATTCGACAGAAAGCTTGAAGCTTATGTAAGTCGTCTCCCTGACAAAATATAAAATTACTCCTGTGGGTGATGCATATCCGTGGAGAAGCTCACACATCGCGACCGGGAGGCTGAGACTCACTCTATTGGCTTAGTTCCTACGGTTGCAGATCAGTACAAGTACGTGTGCACAATCAGTCTCACTCACCAAGACCCAGTCCCCAGAATTAGTGCGCCACAATATGGTTGGAGAGATCAATAGCATTCAGGTACGGAGTATAGAAAGTCTCAACCGCCAGGCAACGATGTGTGAGATTGTTTAAACATCAAATTGAATTGGAAAGAAAAGGAAAAGAAGGTAGAACAGCAGAACTGATAGGAGAAAAAAAGGTAGAAAAATAGAAACAGCTTGAATACATCATACATTGATCGAACACTCAAGAGTCTAGGAATCGGGTATAGGCAGCTTGTTTCGTTATTTTATTTTGTAGAGTGTTAGGCGTGAATAATTGTTGGTAGTGTTGAACGATGAAATGCATGAAAAGGTATTCAACCTTAGGCATTGGTCGCTCGGTCCTATTGTACCAGCTAAGCAGAAATTATTTACCGCAGTGAACAGTCACAGCTTCATTATCTTAATTCCCACAAGAAGTGAGAATAAAGGCATAGTATCGAGTTTCAAATCGTTGTTTATTTAATTATTAATGATTAAGGTCACTTTTCTGCAGCTATGGATAGTTGAGACTTGCGACCGCATCAAAGAGGTAGAATCGAACTTAGCTAATCGTTGCCCATTTGAGAGGACTCCTACCCCAGGCATTGGTGACAGAGTCCCTTTTTTAGAGTGAAACAGAACTTGTCAACCGTAGTAAACAAGCACTGCTTCACTTCCCGGGAAAGCAGAACTTGTTTACCACAATAGACAAGTGCCCCTTTTTGTAAGCGCATTGCGCATCTTTTGTCCCAACCCAATAGGATTACAATGCAGGCCTGCCCCCGAACCAGGAAATTTCGGGTCTTCCTTCTGGTGGTCCCGGAAAGGGGTCGTTGTTGTTTCCTTTCAAAGAGTCTAACCAAACAGAGACAGCCTGATGCAGATTATACTTGCCAGTGATGGCCATCACTCAAAATCATCCTCGAAGTGACAGACTTACTTGCCTGAAAACCTATTCACTTGCCTGAAAACCTAGAACCACTGCACCCTCGGGGAGCGGTAGTACCTTTGTGAGAGGACCCAACCTCTCACACTGGTCCTCACCCGAGGGTTCAACCGAGATATGTCAACGAAGCCATCACGCCGCAACCAGAGACACCTGCCGAGTACCTGAACCTTTTCCCCCTTGAACACGTTTAGACATGCGAAAACTACCCATATACAGTCACTGAGGGTCGAAAGGAGCTTGCTATACCCCTGCGCCTTCGGCGCGCGAAACCATTCCGTCACGGGTGTGACATTTTAGTCGTCACCAGGGTACACCCGGACACGCCCAAGGGTACCATCAACTCAGGTCTCGCGGGGGTGCGAATGGGAACGTTTCACCTCCAAGGCCACGGGCAAAAACACCTGGAAATTAAAAGTCAAATGTCCAACTAGGGAAGCAAAACTAAACATCATGGCACAGGGGGTGGAAATCAACGGTTGGCATCACTATGCAGAAGAATACCGCTCTAACCCTCCCCCTGTCCAATGTCACAAATGCCAAAAATTTGGCCATATAGCTAGCAAATGCAGAGGGCAGCTGAAATGCATGAAATGCGGGGAACATCACATCTCCAGTCCGTGCAAGCCAGCTGCCCTGAAATGCCCTAACTGCCAGGGAGAGCACACTAGCAACTACAAAGGGTGCTTCCACTACAAAAAAGTCAAAACCAGCGCGGAACTTAAAAGTGCCGACTTTACTAAGCCCGCTAACGCCTCCTCCCCATACCCCCTCTGCTCCCTCATTGCAGGAAGCCTGCATGAGGTTTTAAAAAATTACTTGAAAGCCGACCTGGCGAACATCTGCCAAGATGTCAGCAGGTCGGCTTCCAGGTTATTCAAAACTCAAATTTCTCACACCCTAAATATAAAAGCTGCTATCAATCACTACAACTAATCCGACCATGTCTATCACTAAACAAACACCCCAATTAATTAAAACCCGATCATGGATAAGCTCCAGTTAGCACTATGGAACGCCCGCGGCGCGTATAACAAAAAACTCCAAATTAGTAATTACTTTAAAAACACGGAAATTCTGGTAATTTGTGAAACTTGGTTACGTAACAAGAGAAGCTTTTCATTCAGCGGATTTAATGTAATCAGAAGAGACCGATCCCACACTACTTACGGCGGAGTAGCCCTTTTAATAAAGAGCGATCTGAAATATAAACCGATAAAAACTGACCATCTCGATGCGGAGGTGGTAGCCGTGGAATTTACAGCCGATAATGAAAAAATAGCAATCATCTGTTACTATACACCCCCCCCCCCCCCCCCTGATAAAACAGTCAGTAACGAGGTGTTTGAATTTTTCTCACGTAAATACAAAACCTGTATCTACATGGGAGACTTCAACTCCAAACATATGTACTTTGGATGCAAATCCACTAACCGCAACGGCAATGTCCTATTCGACATCACCGAAAATATCAACTTACAAATTATTTGCGAAGACTCATCCGATACCTATATCAGCTCTAACCCACTCCACCGCTCCGACATCATAGACCTCACAATAACGAGCTACTCTCTAGGCAAAAATGTCATCAATCATTAAGTGGGAGATGACGACCTAGGTAGCGATCACCTACCAGTATATGCCACAATCAGCTTTTGGATCCGGACCGGTACGCTATCCTCCCAAAATCTCAAAGAACCTGAGCAAAATAGATTAGGACGTATACCGAGACATTCTCGATGCCAAACTCGCAACAAGCAAACCCCCAAACGCGAGCGATATTGAAGACCAGTGTGCTGACCTCAGCAAAGTAATTACCTCCACCCTAGATGAAATCTGCCTCAAAGAGGAAGTGCGCCCCTGGAGACGAACAATCTCCGAGAGCACACTCACTGTAATAAAAACAAAGCGAATAGCCCTGCGCAAGGTCAAAGCTGAAAAAGACCCCACTAAGCGAGTGGAACTCAAAAAATCTACAACCGCCTTCATTGCGAGGTGAAAGAAGCACTAAAGGCCGAACAACAAAACAATTGGGAGAGGGCCACCTCAAACCTGAACGCGACAAAAGATGCGAGAAAATTCTGGAACACCTTCAAGGTGCTCATAGGTCAAAAAAGCAACCCAAAACAGTCCAAACCGCTCGAAAAAACTGACGGTACCCTCGCCGCCAGCGACAAAGAAAAAGCCGACACCTTCGCGGAACTACTGAGCCATACTCACCAACCCCACATAGGGCCGGAATATAACGACTCAGTCATGGACACAATCGACAACTTCGTACACTCACACCCAGAGGTATACCGCGACCCCTACTTCGGCAACGAACAAGAGGAAGGGATCGAACAGGACCTAATCACTCCCATCACGGCCGACGAAATAATCAGCGTGATATCAAAATGCAAAAGATCCTCCTCCCCGGGAGAGGACGAAATAAGCTATAAAATTCCTAAACAAAGTCCTAACTCCTACATAAACAGGCTAGAAGCCATTTTCTACGCGTGCCTCGCCCATGGATACTTTCCTAAATGCTGGAAAACAGCCATAGGGGTCATGATACCCAAACCCGACAAAGACCTCACCAAGCCAGCCAACTACCGCCCAATTAGTCTCCATAGCTGCATCGGCAAGGTTTTTGAGAAAATCCTTGCCGATCGACTAAGGGACCACCTCGAGGAAACTAATTTCTTCAATGACTGTCAAAGAGCCTATGGGCACCGCAAAGAAGGCATGGAACACATCTATCGCCTAGTAGAATGCGATCGATAACAACAATCTTGGTGCCGCCGTTCTGCTCGACGTGGAAAAAGCTTTCGACTCAGTCTGGCACAACGGCATCAGATACAAACTCATTAAACTCAACATCCCCCCAAAATTACATAGACTAATTTCCTCCTTCCTGAACGATCACGAAATCAAAGTTAGAGTCAACAGAGAAATATCAAAAAGTATCCCACTTAAGGCCGGAACGCCCCCAAGGATCAGTACTCAGCCCACTCCTGTTCATAATTTACGTAAACGACCTCAAAATCACCTCGGAACGTGTCCAAATCTCACAATTCGCGGACGATAAGGGCCTATGGGACTCCAACAGCCAACCCCTCCCCCTCCAAAAATCCCTTCAAAGCGCTCTATGCGACCTCGAACTTTGGTGTGACAAATGGAGAATCAAACTAAATGGAAACAAGACCCAGAGGATAACCTTCTCCGCCAGGAGGAAAAAACGCGACTTCGATCTCCAACTAAAAGGCAAAACCCCCCAAAGTGCACCGAAGCAAAATTCCTGGGAATCACCCTAGACTCGAAACTCAGCCTCACAAAACATACCAATAACGTTGCCGCGAGCGCGACCAAACGAATTAACTTACTAAAACTGCTCAGGGGCACCACCTGGGGGAGGGGGCTAACGAAACGGTACTACTCAAGCTGTTCAAGGCTTTTGTACGGCCAGTAACTGAATACGGGGCCCTGGTCCTAACCATACATACAAAACCAATATTGCCAAACTCCAGAGAGTCCAGAACCACGCACTAAGAATAGCCCTCCAAGCTCTATACGACACTCCCATTAAGATCCTCCACCAAAGGGCCAAAATTCCAACCGTCAAAGATCGCCTCGCCACGCTAGCTGCCAAATCTAGAACGGTTCGAAGGCAGCACACTGATACCTCAACTTAAGGAAATATGCGACAGTGGACAAAAACCCCAAAACCTGCCAAAAAATAACTAAAGCAGCCAAAGCAGCAAACTGTTTTGGCTGGTTTGGTTGTTTTCTGTCAGGCCTTTGTGTAAACATGTTATCTCTGAACGAAAACGCCCGCGATCCCCGACACCCCCAAATACCCTTAAATTAAATTAACCTAAATAAGATCGCAACCAGCGAAGGGTACAACAGGAAAGAAACACCCTCGGGTATGGTTTAGTATGCTAGACCTGTTACCCTCCCGCTGCAAACTCACTCTCAGACTCGGAAGCTCAGCCCACATAAACGCCCGAGATCCCCGGGACCTTCAAATAAACTTAAACTAACCTAAACAAGGTCGCAACAAGCGAAGGGTACAACAGGAAAGAAACACCTCCCGTTGCAATCTCATTCCCAGCCGCGGAAGCTCAGCCCACATAAAACGCTCGCGATCCCCGGCACCTCCAAATACCCCAACTAACCTAAATAAGGTCGCTACCAGCGAAGGGTACAACAGGAAAGAAACACCCTCGAGTGTGGGTTAGTGTGCTAGACCTGTTACCTTCCCGCTGCAAACTCACTCTCAGACTCGGAACCTCAGCCCACATAAACGCCCGCGATCCCCGGGACCTTCAAATAAACTTAAACTAACCTAAACAAGGTCGCAACAAGCGAAGGGTACAACAGGAAAGAAACACCCCCGGGTGTGGTTTAATGTGTTAAACCTGTTACCCTCCCGCTGCAAAGCCTCGGAAACTCAGCCCACAGAAACGCACGCGATCCCCAGCACCTTCAAATAAACTCAAACCATCCTAAACAAGGTCGCAACAAGCGAAGGGTACAACAGGAAAGAAACACCCTCGGGTGTGGTTTAATGTGTTAAACCTGTTACTCTCCCGCTACAACGAACCCGTCCAAACCTAAGGCAGCCTCACTCAGCCTCGGAAGCTCAGCCACTTTGGTAAGAACCGCAAAACGGCCACGGGAAGACAACCAGGTAGGAGTGGAGGGGGGTGGGGGGCTCACTAATCTCTCATCATTTCTAATTTCAGCAACACCCAGAGTCATAGCACAGACATCCCAACGAAAAACAAAGTCACAAACAGAATCAGACATCCGACCAACCAAAACCACTCGGGTTCACCCATCAACCACCAACAGAAGAGCTTGAGGCAGACTATACTTGCCAGTGATAGCTCCAACACTCATACAGTGGCACACTATACTTGCCCAAAGAAACACATTAGACACAAGAGATAATCAACAACCAAAACATCCGACAGAACAGCCACACAGCCAAACCACGCGACACGAGAACAGAAGGCATGGGGTGGGGGGGTGGGGGGGGGGCTCTAATCATCCTATACTTTTTAATTTCAGCCACAGCAGAGACATAGAACCTAGCACCACAAACGCACCAGACCAGACACCGCTGTAAGAAAAACTCCCCGACAGCCAACAATGCAACATCACAACAGTCAGAACAACAACAACAACAACAGAAGAGCTTGAGGCACACTATACTTGCCAGTGATAGCTCCAACGCTCGTTTAAGTGGCAGACTATACTTGCCTGAAAATCACACTCAACAAAGATACATGCAGAAAAAGACCTTACAAATGCACACACTTCCTTACTCTACTCTACCTTTTACCGCTTTTAGTCTAAGTTTCTCCCCAATAACCGCTACGGACATCAATAACCGCTATGGATATCAATAACCGCTATGGATATCAATAACCGCTATGGCAACGCAATAACCGTTATGGCTTCAGCACATCCTTCACTCCATCCTTGGAGGTGGGCATCCACCCCCAGGGAGGCGAGCGTTGGTCCTACCCCCCGATTTCTTGGCTTCTTTTTGTAAAGCGCTCCTCTAGCGCGCAACTTGTCCCGACCCAATGATAATAGCAGGCCTGTTACCTGAACCAGGAATGTTCAGGTTGGGTGACACCTTGTTAAGGTCCGTTTTGTTTCTTTCACTTGTCAATCGCCGAAACCATACACGCCAGCTAAGAGCCCAAGGCAGACTATACGTGCCGATGAAGGCCTATCTTCACCACAAAACCAAAAGCGGCAGACTATACTTGCCTGAAGAATAACAACTAGAAAGATCAACTCCAATCCTCTTCCTCCTTTACACCGACCAGACATAATGCTGATGACGCTGTCTCAAAATCAACGAATTTATAACATACCGTAACCGAGGGTCGAAAGGGGCTTTCCCCATAACGTCCCAGCGCGCCTTCGGCGCGCTAAAAACTTTTCTTTTAGCTTAGTGTGACATTCACACATCTGACTTCAGAGCGTGAACACCTGGATAGCCATGAAATTACCAGACAAACTAGTGAAAGCCATTTCAGCTCTGGGCGTCTCATGCCCTATCTCCTGGACTATCCAGGAAATAGGCTTGAGCGTCCACCTGAAACTGGAGTTTGAAATTGAGAAAACGACAACACAAACCCCTTCGGGGAGAGGTAGTACCTTTGGGGAGAGAATCCCCTCTCACACTGGTCCTCACTCGAAGGGGCACGGAGGCCCTGAAAAGAGAGAGCAGAAGAAAAAGAAGAAGAGTCCATCTACCAAGCGCAGGGACGCCCGGCGCTTGGAGGCCTTCAGGAATAGGAAGAAAGAGTTGAGTGAGGGGGTGGAGGTTCTGGAGGCAGCCGCCAGTTCCCCTCCTAGTCCCATTGACACACCCATCCAACTGCCGGCCCCTGGGTCGGTACAGTTGGACGAGGAACGTCTAGTGGAGACTGAGGAGGAACTGGAAGTTGCATTTTCACCACTCCCACCCTCACTCCCTTCTTCGCTCACTACCGGATAGCCCAGAAGTGGAAAACACAACTGAACAGCCACCTCAGTCCGCGGAAATCGAAGAAGCCAACCTAAAACTACAAAGAATGGTGCAGATGCTAGAGGAATCCAGGATCAAGACCAATAAATTCATAGAAGGATCCATAGAAAAAGACAGAAGGGTTTGGGAAGAAATCAATGCTCGCAACTCAGCAGCACCACCAGCCTTATCACCAAGCCAGCCACCACCCAAGAAAAAGAGCAGCAAAAAGCCCAAAAGGGGGTAAACCTTCTCCCTCCTTCCTTTTCCTCCTCTACCACGCCTCGACATCCTACAAAAACATACAACCAACGAGGGTCGAAAGGGGCTTGTTCCCCAAGCCGTTCCTGCGCGCCTTCGGCGCGTGAAACCATTCCGTCCGCAGTGTGAACACCTGTTGGATGAGGAAAGTTCTGGTGGAGACTGAATATGTTATTTCCACCGATGATGCTGATCGAGCTACAAATCCGCAGATACCACGCGACCAGATCAGAGAGAAAATACAGAAACTGCGTGAAGGAAAGTTAGACTGCACAAGGCAGCTTGAACGCTCCTTATCTGTTATTTCAGAAACAAATAATTCATTCACTTCTACTGATAAATCAGTAAATGACAGTTCGAATTCTTCGGATTTTTCAAACGCAAAAATTCACGTAGTTCAGGCTGATATTCACGACGAAGGCAACATTCGCGTATGTGCCATTCGTGAGGCTGGCGGTCAGTTGGAGGAGGGCGATTACACACTCTAAAATCGGTTGGGTTAAAAATCAACCCAAATCGACTGGGTTGAGTGAATATGAACCCAAGGTGGGTTCATATTCACTCAACCCAGTCGATTTGGGTTGATTTTTAACCCAACCGATTTAGAGTGCATGATCGCCACTCCGGTGGCGGATATTGTATCCCAGTCGCGTGGTCCCTCTCCTTCTGCTGACTGTCAGGTCATGGATGAGGAGGTTGTTCCTCTTTTTTGCTTGAAAAGAGATTTGGAAGTTTCTTCGGACTTTCCTTCCCCGATTGCGGCTGCTATTGCAAACGGGGAGAGTGGTCCGCGTCAAAAATCTGGTCGTCAAACCCCCCCCCCCCCCCCCCCCACAAAACTAGTACTCCTAAACCGGTTTCGGTCATGAAGGGGAAGAAGAAAAATAAACCTTTTCCTCCTTCCATTTTGAAATCGGTTATTAGTAAAGAAAAGCGGGCTCTATTAAAAATCCCTAATGGATAATTCTTGTTTCATCCATTCCATTTTCGGCCTTTTGACCTTTCTTCTTCCCTTGGATTATGAGATTGCCCAATCCCCCTCAGCTTCGGGTGTCTTTCCTTGTTTTACAGTAAGTCAAATTTTTTTATTATTTTCTATGCTAGTTACACTATCTGTCCCTTTTATTAATTCAGTAATTTCCCAAAGTTATAGGTCAAGGATCATTTTGATCCCCCCCCCCCTCTTTTTGGTCCCCTTGAGTTTTCTTTTTCTCACTGTATTTGTCGCTGCGCCTCCTTTCCCCTTTGGGCATTTTTGGTTTGGCTTCATTTGCCGTCAGTCTCGGAAAACTCTTTTCCTTCAGTGATTCTTATACATAATTATCACCATTAAGGTCTTGGTGTATCATGTTTTAGCCCTTAATAGGCCTGCTATCAATTACCAGTTGTTTTGTTGCCCCCCTTCTAATCTTGCAACTCGTTCTGGGACGCTTGATTCGTTGGAGGGTAGCAACTTTTGGTATTTGCTTATATCAACTGTTTTTAACCATTTTCATGTCAGTGTTTATTTTTTGTTTGCTTTTTTCTTACTCATGTTTAACCCCTCTTCCGGTCTTGTAACCCTTAATGGGACACTGGACTTGTGGAGTTGTTTTTTCTTTGAATTCTTGATTAGCAAAGTTTATATCACCAGCTTCTAAAAGATCCTGCTCATCCTGAAGTAGTGTCTAACTATCGTCCTATTAGTCTCCTTAATTTTGATTGTAAAATTCTTAGTAAACTTCTCACGAATCGATTGAGAGGGGTGATAGGATCTATCGTTGACCCTGATCAAACATGTGGAGTTCCTGGACGTTCAATTCTTGACAATGCACATTTGTTGCGTAATATTTTTGACTACAGTTAAAACTGGAAGTCCTGTCACGAACTGTGCGCTTATCTAGGCTTAATTGCGCGTAGGAATTGCGCGCAATTGCCATATCGAATGGCATCCAAAGCACGGCAGGTTCTCCTGGTTACTCATAGCAAACACATACAATGTTTCTGCCAATGGACGTCCGGGTTACCCGGAGGTCCATTGGCTGAAACATTGCCTGTGCACAGGCCATATGTACAGAATATGATAGCTTTAATTGGACAATAACGCGCACATTAACGCGCATATCAACGTGCTATTTGTGCGCATTTCATGACAGGACTTCTAGTTTTAACTGTATGTCGAGCGAAAGAATTTGTCTTGTTCTTTCATTAGTCTAGATCAGTACAATTTTTAAATTTATTTGGAGCAATCGTGGTAATGAACCCATTTCCAGATCTACCATGCCATGTATCTCCCGAAAAGTGAAGGTGGTATATGGCTTATTAATATAGTAGCTAAGATTAGGGATCTTAGATTACGTCATCGTCGATCCTTTTTAGATACCGAATGCGTGGCTAAATGGAAGGCATTTACCAAATATTGGATGGGCTTTCATTTACGTCATTTTGATTCTTCTTTGGCATCGAATAATGTTCCACATTCCTTTTAGAAGCCTTTTTTTACACTGAATGCTGGCTTGCTTTTAGGCTATTCACCCCCAACAATGAAATTAATGACTTTCTCACCGTTTCCAAACGTCAATTATACTTAATTATGCTTTCGCCAGTACTCCTTTAGTTGTTGCAAAAAATCGATATGTAGATTATGCCTCCGCTTGGAAAAATCTTCACCATACCTCCATTGATCCCTTCGCCCGCGTCACCCTTTGGAAGATTTTACATAATATTCTTCCTGTGGCTGTTCGCATGGTGTGGTTTCGTGGTAGCGATAAGTGCGTCGTATGTCGTGTCGCTACTGAAAGTAATAAACATCTCTTTTGTGTCTGTGTCCTTTGGTTCAGCCTCTGTGAGATCTTGTTTTCCGTTGGATTTCAGGTCTCACCGGGGCTATTATTTCTCCAAATCCAGTCACAATTTTATTTTTGATGCTTCCTCCTTCCTGTCCGTTTTTTGCGAAAGCGTCTTCGTTTTGTCTCATCACTGAAGCAATTAGAGCTGTATGGTTTCGACGAAACGATACATATATCATTCACCGTCTGCTGTTTCGATTACTTCCCAGACAACTGTTTCCTCCTTCCTTGGAAGAATCCGTTTCCGTCTTTTTGTTGATTTTTATCGTCTTCCTCGGGAGGTTTTTTTGCCGTTATTGGATCCAGACGTCTGATATTTGTTCCATCTCTAATAATAAATTACTACACAACTTCTACAGGCAGTTAAATTTTCCCCATATTTTCATGAAAATGGTGTAATTCGGTTAAAACTAAAATTCGTTGTTTAATCCTTTACCCAACGCAGACGATTTCAAAATTTATTATTTGAAATATCATTTTTTAATTTTTTTCAAAAAAGGTGCAACAAAACCATATCATGTGAACCCTCTTTGGAACGAGCTCGACGAGCTCGTTCCAAAGAGGGGTCAAATGATATGGTTTTGTTGAAATTTTTCGAAAAATAATATTTTTTCAGCTGCTGAATTTGCATATTACGCGGGCGGATGCGGACGATTCGTAGGGTAAAGGGTTAATCTAGTTTTTACTCCCTTATAACCTGATTAATTTTCACTTGTCCTTTTAATGAGACCTGCTTTTCAAAGGTGCTTTCTGTAAATTATCATGTTTGTTACATCGCTCTGCACCGGCCCTTGCTGCGATACCTTGTTTTTATGCCGGTGCAGACGTTGTTTTGGTTTTAATAAACTTTTATTAAAATATAAAAAAAAGAGGAGGAACCGGAGGTTGCTTTTTCACCACCTCCCACCCCTCACTCCCCACTTCCTTCTCAACCGGACAACCCGGGTGAGCCAATCACAGGAATACAGCCACCTCAGTCTGCAGTCACCATCGAAGACCCAAGGATAAGGAGAGCATTAGAGTTGGCTAAACGAGAACTTGAGTTGGGGAAACAAGCCGTCGCCGAAAGCCGCGAGTCCAGGGAAAAATCAAGGGCAAATTCAAAAAAGACACAAGCCACAATCCAGCTACTAAACTTTGCATCATCGACTTCCACATCACCATCTCAAACACCTCCAAAGAAAAAGAGACGGAAGAATTCCAGACGGAGCTAAGCCACCTCCCTCCTTCCTTTTCCTCCTCTACCACGTCCTGACATCCTACAACATCAAACAGCTAACAAGGGTCGGAAGGGGCCTGCTCTAAACCGTCCCTGCGAGCCTTCGGAGCGCGAAACCAGTCTGTCGTTGTGTGAACACCTTGATTGTTATCACACGGAAAATTTCAATTGGATTACGACATCTAGGATCCTTTTTAGATACCGAATGCAAGGCCAGGTGGAAGTTTTTTTACCGAATACTGGATGGGCCTCCATTTGAGCCATTTCAATTCTTCTTTGGCATCTAATAAGATTCCCCATTCCTTTTGGAAGCCACACGCTAAAAACTAAAGTGTTAAAAACTACACTTGATGTGCTGTATTTAACACTTACTAAGTGCTGAACTAGCACTTTGTTCAAGTGTTGATATCCCAGAACTTGACAGGTGTTACAATAATACCACTTGACAAGTGTAATGTCGCGACACTTAAAAGGAAACAACGCAGATGACGCGGATTAGACTCGAACTCTTAGTGTGCAGTGTTCTATACTGAATGCTGGCTAGCCTTTCGACTTTTTACGTCCAATAGTGATATTAATGTTTTTCTTAAGCTAGGGACACATACCACCGTTTATCGCATTGCGTTTGTCGGATCCGTTTATCGGATGCGTTGAACGGACGGCAACCATGCGGCAACATCTGACACATACAAGCGTCAAAAACGGCTGATGAGACAAATCCTTTTGCCGTCATGAGCTCATCGAGTGAAGATGATCTACTTATAGTCCTTTTTGCTTACAATATCACCAAGAAGAGGAAGAGAAGAAGATACTGGGAGCATCTTATCGTAAAAAAGAGGAAGGAACAAGGGGCATTTGCATTTGGCTCCATAATAAATCATAATAAATATTTCACTTACCGCACAATTCCGTCTTCAGAAATTTTTTAATTGCCTTCCATGCATTCAAACATTTTTCTGTATCGTGATACGATATGTGCCGTGTGTTGTATAGGTAGGGCCTCTTCCCCACCTCCTCAATTAGGTCCCCAACCTGTTCAGTTGATAAGTTCGTGTAAGCACGCGGCATGGTTGTAGTGAGGCCTTCCCCGATTTTACGTCAGAAAATGGAATTTCACCTGCGTTTACCGGAACCGTTCATCGCAAAAATCGTGCAGTGTTCGAAAACTGCGATCAACGGATCCGGTGAACGCAACCGATAATCGTTGCCGGAGGTATGTGCCATGCGCAACTGAAACCATATTGTCCGAAACCGTTTTGACGGACGCGGTGATCGGATGCGTTCAACGAATGCGATAAACGGTGGTATGTGTCCCTAGCTTTACTTCTCCAAAACGCCAGTTTTATTTAATGCTCAGGCATCAATTCACGCTGAAAAATTAAGTCATATTCCCCTGTCGGTCGGCAAAACGAAATATCAAAATGATATTTAGAAATCGATATTTCATCGTAGGTTCGGATGACGAATCACATGTACTTTAAACGAGTCAGCACATCAGTAATGAATTCCAGGATCCCAAATACAAACGAATTCGAATAATTGATAGTGACAGTGACTAAATCAATTCATTAAATCAGCGGTTTCAAAGTTTGACTTTCTCATTCACCTTCCAGCGAAAAGCCGAAATCACTTTCAAATTTCTTCAGTTCAACTTCACACGTCTTCAGTGCATTGAGTTCAAAAAAAATAAAATGACGTGTCTTGTTATTGAAAATAAGAAAGTGGTGTTTTTTGTTATTGTTCTATTTCTTCGAAACACATTGCGATTATTTCAATTCGCCAGCCTTGGTAAATCGTAAAGTTAGGGGAGAAATAAGACGGGACTACTTTTTGTGCGGATATTCACACATTCCAATGGTTGGAGTTTGGTTGTTGTAATTTTTGTATGGACGCCGGTTCGGCACATAAATTTTGCGCCTTAATGGCAAATAAAGGCCACAAATTGGAGAGTTTGTAGTCGTAGAGCATTAAATAAAAAGAAAATTCACGAAAATTTGATGAATACCGAAAATATCTCGTTCGTGGCTACAAGAAATATGAGGATCTTCACGAGCGACTGCGTCGCTCGTGAAGATCCTCATATTTCTTTGTAGCCACTCACGAGATATTTTCTGTATTCATCAAATTTTCGTGAATATCCTCTATATATCTAATTATGCTCTCCCCTTATACTAATACTCCTCGATTTGTTGCAAAAAATCGAACGGTAGATTATACTGCTCTTTTGGAAAAATCTATATCATACTTTCTTTGACCCCTTTTCACGTGTAACCTTATGGAAGATTGCCCATGATATTCTTCCTGTATCCGCACGTATGGTTTGGTTACGTCTCAGCGATAAAAGCTATTTATGTCGCGTAGGGCTGTCACGATTTTTTAATTTAGGAATCGATTAATCGTCGCAAATAATCGACGATTAATCGTACCTAAATGACCCCCCCTCTCCCTCTCTTTGAAGTCGATAAAAATGAAGTTCAAGTCAGATGACCTACCTCAAGGAAACAACGAAGACGATCCTTTTTAGGTGAATTCAAAGCTTTGATGTTCTGAACTTTTGAACTGTCAGTGTAATAATCAAGACCGGTCGGCAGTTGCGAAGTTCGCAACTGCCGACCGGTCTTGATTATTATACTGACGGTTCAAAAGTTCAGAACATCAAAGCTTTGATGAATGTACCTGGAAGGCTATTGCTTCCAACAGCGTCTTGGGGTTTAACATCGATGTTCTTAACTCTTTACCTTTAGAAACACTAGTTTTTTCATCAAATTTTCTTTTAATTATTAAACGTCTAAAACGGGATACAATTTACCGATTATTCGACAACGAAAAATACTAATCGATTTCGCCGTGACCGATCAACAGTCGATTAATCGGTTAATCATGACAGCCCTAATGTCGCGTCGCTGCTGAAAGTAACAAACATGTCTTTTGTGACTGTGCTTTGGTTCAGCCCTTATGGGATCTTGTTTTCCGCTGGATTTCAGGTCTCACTGCACGCTAAAAACTAAAGTGCTAAAAACTATACTTGAAGTGCTGTATTTAACACTTACTAAGTGCTGAACTAGCACTTTGTTCAAGTGTAGATATCCCAGAACTTGACAGGTGTTACAATAATACTAATGGACTATCCAGGAAATGGGCATGAGCGTCCAACAGACGCTGAAATTTAATGTTAAAGAGAACACCACTACACCACCTTCCTCGGGGAGAGGTAGCACTTTTTGTGGAGGATCCCCTCTCACACTGGTCCTCACCCGAGGGGGTATGGAGGCCCTGAGAAGAGGAAGAGGAAAAAAAGAAAAAAGAGCCCGTTTACCAAGCGTAGGGATGCACGACGCTTGGAGGCTTTCCTGGATAAGAAGAAAGAAGGGAGTGAGGGAGTGGAGGTTCCGAAGCTGCCAGTTCCCCTCCTAATCAGACAGGCACACCCAACCAATTTACCGGCTCCTCAGCCGGTACAGTTGGAAGAGAAACGCCATGTGGAGATTGAGGAGGAACTGGAAGTTGTTTTATCGCCACCTCCCACCCCTCACTCGCCTCTTCCTACAGTTCCGGACACCCCGGGCAAGGGATAATCAGTGAACCAACCACCACAGACTTCAGACACAAAACGCTTAGAGGACATGTTGAGAAAAAGTGAGCAGGTCTTGGCCGATTCCCAAGAATACAGGAAACAATCCAATGAAGTCTCCAGAATGGCTAGAGTACTTCTGGCAAAAAGGAGTCAACAGCAAACAGACCAATAGCAAGACTCGACCTGCACTTCACCATCACAGCCACCTCCTAAAAAGAAGACCCGCAAAAAGCACAAACGTGGATAAGCTGCTTCCTTCTCTTTTCCTCTTTTACCCCGCCCAGATATGGCACAAATCATATACAATCAAAGAGGGTCGAAAGGGGCTTGTTCCACAGCGTCCCTGCGCGCCTTCGGCGCGCGAAACCATTTTCTTTTCTTTCGGCGTATTGGAAATCCGGTACGAACTGTGAAGGAATACCATCACACTTTAGTTTGGCTTTTTTCAGCCCCGTCGAAACCACGGAATGTCGTGATAGTTTATTTTTGTTTTCCCAGCCTTCACCTTGGACTATTACCAGACCCCCCCCCCCCCCCCCCCCCCCCACCCCGTGGAAAGATTGATAACTAAATTTAGAACCAGGAAATAATGTGTGAATTAAACTCAAAGTCAATTGGGATTGGGATTAATTTAGAAAGGGTCTGAAATTGGGATTTCCATTTGAAAATTATTGCAACAAAGTTCTATGAAACTGTTATTTTTGCAATAAAAGACTGAACTGGGATATTTTCTCTTATTGTTGTCTGTTGTCAGAATATCACTCGACAATGCTCCACATTCCAGTGATCTGAACTTGGAAGTCCAACGCCACTGCGAACACGGTCTTCTACACTATGTTAACTAATAAATTAATAATTTTTGCCTCGAACAACAGGGTGAAGAGACCACCTCCCGAGCTCGTCCGTGGCTCCCAACCCCCATTCCTGAAAGCACATGATGAACAGACCACCTCCCGAGCTCATCCATGGCTCCCAATCCCCATTCCTGAAAGCACATGGTGAACAGACGACCTCCCGAGGTCGTCCGCGCCTCCTAACCCCCATTCCGGGAAGCACATGGCGAACAGACCACCTCCCGAGCCCGTCCGCGGCTCCTAACTCCCAATCCGGGAAGCACATGGTGAACAGACCACCTCCCGATCCCATCCGCGGCTCCTAATCCCCATTCTGGTAAGCACCTAGGATTCCAGGAAGCACATATGATTTAACCCTTTGAATCCTGGTGGTATCTTCCATGTCAGTTCAATGGAAGCAACTGGAAGAGTCCATATTTATTATTTGGGGATAGACCAATTAATATTTTCAACGTGCAGCCTTAGGGCTGTAAATATTGATTGGTCTACCCCACACTTTAACTCCGTAGCCATCCTACTAAATAAAAGTATGACATATTTTGTTTCTGGGCCCGAAAAGTGCCCGCTGGAATTCAAAGGGTTAACAATGGGCAGAAAAATCGAAAACCGTACGAGGGCAGAGCCGAAGGGCGACCCATCGCCCTCGTTGGTCCAGGGCCCTAACTTAGAATGATGCGCGGCCAGCCCCACCCCCTGGAATGCCCCAACCCAAGCTGCAGTCGAGGCAACCCCATATTTTTAACGCACACCTTTTCTGTCCGTTAGCTGCAGAGTTACCGGTAATTCCATTTTGGTGAAGCCAAAACGTCAATCACTCAAACCTTTGATCTCCACCCACTAATGCACTCGACGTGATATAAATCGTGTTCGCGGGTTTGAAAAATCAATGAGAAAACCTCAGTGGAGCTGTGCAACAGGAGATATTGTTTATTGTGTTGATAATTCTAACTGCAGCACAGTTCAAGCTTTTCTTCTTGCGGTGGTCTGGATGTGTCTATAGAAGATAGTTAAACACATTTTATCACTCATTTTAACCTGGTAAGTCCGTATTGTCTATCTAGTTTGTTTGATGTCTAACTCAGAAGTTGCACAACCGCATCTTTTGAACACTTTTAGGATACAGTATCCGAGAACGTAACACTTTGCGCTAGGAGCCAAAAGGGTTGCAGGCAGGGACGTGGCTAGAGGTTTTCTATTGGGGAGGGCTGTGGGGTAGTGAATTTCCAACTGGGGGAGGGACCGGAATTGGGGAACCCCTCCCAGTCCCTCCCCTAGTTCGATATTCACTACCGATTTTGATTTTGAAAATGAAGCCGGGGGAGAGGGGGGGGGGATAAAATTGATTCTACTAACTGAAATGCAAGCACATTTCTGATAGAAATATCAGGTTATTATTATTTGGTATTATTTTGGGAACTGAAAGTGTGCTAAACAAATGTTCAGGCTCAGAACTTTGAGCAAAACACACCGCCCTAACATTAAATCAGATCTTATGCGGCTTGGGGATGCTGCTATGTTCGTCCTATCGGGTGAGGGCGTATAGATGGTTGTCTCGTATACAGTAATTACTGGGCACATTACAAAAAGAACTGTAGCAATAGGTGGCCGTCTCTACCTCCGAACGGGGCAACAACTGTAGCGAGGAAGGATGGGGGGGGGGGGGGGGGGGGGCTATATAATACCATGCATCCCAAGAAAAGCCTAGATTAAGACACTACCTCGGAGGTTCTCAGTGGAGATGAGTAGTAAGTCTCTACGTTTCGAGCATAGGCACCGGATCTCGGTGCCGGACTTCAGAAGTGACGTCATGTCATGTGACCCAATGGCGCCATGTTGTGTTGTGGTGGTAATTCGCGTGAGTGACCGTGTTGTGACGTCATCCCCATAATGATACATGGTGTTAGTGCGCATGCGCAGGGCGTGTTGTTAGGGTGATACGTGTTTCCGTCGTCCATTTTGTATACTGGAGACCACCATCTTGGTTTCCATAGTAGCACGTGGTTGCTATGTTACCCAAAGGCCTCCAACAAGACAGAGGTATGTTCGGAGGGTATGTTCAATTGAACAGGAGTAATTTCCCGATTCGTATTCTTACCTCAAACAACCCGAGAAGTTGTACTATTTCGAATTCTTTCAGAATTCTCTGCTTCTATCTGCCTATGTAATAGTTTTCGTCTACCTGACCATGTTCGTTTGTCCTGGAGTGTACTCCAATAGGGTAGAAGAACCTATTAACTGAAACAGCTTTGCTTATTACTGCTATATTTAGCTGTTCTGGTCTGTTCTTGTTAGTTCTGACCCTATTCTGAGTACTCTTGTTGATTCATTTATCTAGATCACCCAATCAGATCACTTTACTGGCGGTAACTAACCAAGCACATTGCTTGATTTCCCATAATCTGTATGTAGAGTTACCCCCCTTCTGTATAACAAAAGTCTATATCATTCCCAAATATCCGTTTCAAGCTATCGATCAATTACTGAAAAATCATTGCTCGAACGATTCGAAGCTCGTCGAGCAAATGAGCTATAGAGCAATTGTTCGTTCGAGTGACTCGCACATACTGCTCGAACGACTCGAAGTCTACCGAGCAAATGAGCTATCGAGCTATTGCTCTAAAGCTCATTTGCTCGATGAGCTTTGAGTCGTTCGAGCAATGACTTTGCATCCCTCCCAGACCCACCACCCCTTCAGACCTTCAAGCCTCGGGATATGCTTACAGCATATCGTGCCTTACCCCGCCCTCCCACTGAATATTGCTCAAGCCCCCCCCCTTTTTTTTTAGAATTTCTAGCCCCGCCGCTGGTACCACGTACAGGGCTGGCGGAGTCTATTAACTTCTCCCAACAAAAAAAAAAAATGAGCGATATCAACGCCATTCATGTGGCTGTATCCCCTCCACATAGCTTAAAGCACAAAAGTTTTGAAACGAAATACTTGGGCATCTTCTTCTATAATTATAGACATCCAAATATAAATTCTGAGGCAATCATCAATAGATGGCGAAGCACGTCCATTGTCTTCTTGCAAAACCAATTAAACTTCGCTGTTTGGTGTACGACGGGAACGGGTCAACTCGCCCATAGGTTAACGCGCCCCCTCTCCCCACTCACCCAAAATTAAGTCGCCCCCCCCCCCCCCCCCCCCAAACAGTGGTTAGTGATTTGATTGGCAACTTAAATACGGCAACAATGACAAGAGGAGGGTTGAAGCATAATAAAACACTAACTTTTAACACAACTGGGGCGCGGGAAATCAGTTTTCATCGAAGACTTGCTGGAAGACCCATACCCCGGCGTCTTTCAGCGCATTGTGATCCTTTGCCCTACGGGCATGTACAATAAGGCCAACCTAACGTACCCATGGATCTAGTTGGATCAAGAGGTTTACATACATGACCCAGGCGAACGGCTGCCTGACAACCTTCAGGTGCTCTTTTGTGATTTCAGGGCGAGTCAACATTGTACATCACCGACAACTGCAGTGCCACAAAGGCACTGACCGAAAAGAGAGATATGATCTCATAGCTGGCCTTCTCCGGCCGCCACGCGCAGCAGAGTATGTGGGTCTTGGCCCAGAAGTACGACAGTGTACGGAAGAACCTCCGTGAGCAGACCAACTGGGTTGCTCTATTTCACTTTAAGGACCGCGATTCCTATGAGGGAGCACTCCGTGAGAACGACTTGATACCAACACATGCCGCGAAGGACCGGCTGCTCACCAAAATTAAACACGCCAATTTGTTGTTAAAGACTGACCAGCCGACTGTTTATAAGGTACTTACTTAACGTCCCAAAGGTGTTCCATAGCTAACTTAGCTTACGAAACAGCATGTGGAAACATGCATTCCTTTGTGCATCCGAGGCCCTACCTTTTGGTATCATCGCCTGGGATGTGTGCGAATATATTAGCGCTCGACAGCGGCTGTTTTTCCTGCTGTTCTCCGTGAGAACGACATGACACCAACACAAAATGAGCATGCCTCGAACAACCAGCTGCTCGCCAAAATTAAAAACGCCAAGTTGTTGTTAAAGCCTGATAAGCCAACTGTTTATAAGATACTTACTTAACGTCTCGAAGGTTTGGAGTACGAACAGGTTCGAAAATAATTATTGAGGTACATACTATATTATTTGAGGTTCATCCTATATTATTTCAGGTTCATCTTATATTATTTGAGGTTCATCCTATATTATTTCAGGTTCATCCTATATTATTTCAGGTTGATCCTAAAATAATATTTATGACCCTCTCGTACGCGATCAATAATTTGTCCGACCCTGGATGGACTATAATTATTGTTTCATGTTGAACCAGGTTCGACATAAATATTTCAGGTTCATCCTATATTAATTGAGGATGAACCTAAAATAATTTGTCCGATCCTGGATGGACTATAATTATTGTTTCATGTTGAACCAGGTTCGACATAAATATTTCAGGTTCATCCTATATTAATTGAGGATGAACCTAAAATAATTTGTCCGATCCTGGAAGGACCATAATTATTGTTTCATGTTGAACCAGGTTCGACATAAATATTTCAGGTTCATCCTATATTAATTGAGGATGAACCTGAAATAATTTGTCCGACCCTGGATGGAACCAGGTTCGACATTAATATTTGAGGTTCATCTTATATTAATTGAGGATGAACCTGAAAAAATTTGTCCAACCCTGGATGGACCATAATTATTGTTTCATGTTGAACCAGGTTCGACATAAATATTACAGGTTCATCCTATATTAATTGAGGATGAACCTGAAATAATTTGTCCGACCCTGGATGGACCATAATTATTGTTTCATGCTGAACCAGGTTCGACATCAATATTTCAGGTTCATCCTATATTAATTGAGGATGAACCTGAAATAATTTGTCCGACCCTGGATGGACCATAATTATTGTTTCATGTTGAACCAGGTTCGACATCAATATTTGAGGTTCATCCTATATTAATTGAGGATGAACCTGAAATAATTTGTCCGACCCTGGATGGACCATAATTATTGTTTCATGTTGAACCAGGTTCGACATAAATATTTCAGGTTCACCCTATATTAATTGAGGATGAACCTGAAATAATTTGTCCGACCCTGGATCGACCATAATTATTCAGGATTATGATGAAATCCCACGATGCAATAAGCTCCACGAGCCAATCAGTTGAGTCGTTACAAACGCGAAGAATGGGACATAACTGGGGGAAAAAAGCAAGATAAACTTGATGCAGGCACACATCTTCAGACAAAGAATCCCGCTGAGAGATTGTTTTGTATGAGCTTCACGCGATTTTTTTTCGACCCTTTGTAATCACGCAAAATAAATAAGATTTTTTCCCATGAAAATGTCAAATGGGCAGTGTTGATTGTTTACGGTACTGTTACAAACAAGTTGTGTTTTAATATTGAAATATGACTCGCTAACAAATAGTGTTGCGGACCGGACCGCAAACAAACGGTCCGGTACCGGTCCAGGCGTGGTCCGCGGTACGGTCCGATAAGGACCGGGCCGCCCCTGCTGTAGCGGTACATAGGCACGCTGGACCGATCCGGGGCGGCCCAAGGGACCGGTCCAGGGAGACGCAAAGGGAAGTTTTGCACTCTCCCAATTGATACACAAACTGATAATTTCATCTTGATAGACTGTGAATACATTGAAGTCGAGTAAGTTTGAAGTAACTGTCAACTATATTGAGCCAATCTGTCACCAATCAACCACCTGTATCCTGTGATTCCTGTCACGGGTGTCGGGTGAAGGTATCAGCGATGAGCGGTTCTACAAAAAAGTTCCCAAAATAGCGAACGCTCAAATTCGGTGACAAGAAGCTGTCATTCAATTCCTTTGTCGGCAAAGAATTTCAATGTGTATTGTGTATCTATTTCTATAAACCCCGATCTGGATTATGTGCACATGGAAACTATTTAGTTGGTAGTAACTTGGTCCCTGTATTTCATCTGGTAGGTTTGGTGTGGTAACCCTATTAAATTGGACCATGGGCGCAGATCATGGTGGGGGGGGGGGGGGGGCGAGGGGGCGTGTGCCCCACAAAGTTTTTCGGGGGGCATTACATGTTATGTCCCCCGCGTTCCTCCCACATATATGGGTCCGATAGCAGCTGATATTGTTCGAGCAATGCTGCAATAGGCGAAAATTGCGTATTTTCAGCTTCCATTTTGAAAATGTCCTCCCGCAGTGCCAAACCATGCTTGGCCCTGCGCGTTGTGTGTCGAGCAATACTGCAATAGGCGGAAATCGTGTATTTTCAGCTTACATTCTCAAATTTTCCGCCCGCAGGACCAAAACATGGTTGGCTTTGCGCATTGAGTAGACCCCCTCCCCCCCCCCCGCCATCCCCGCACCCACACACTCTAAAGAGAGAGACCTGTGCCCCTGAATTGGACCGCCTTGGACCGTTCCATCTTGAAAATAATGGACCGCCTGCCCGAATACTGGACCGCTATTTCTTGGACCGGACCGGACCGGACCGGACCGGAATACCATTGGCGGTCCGGTACGGTCCGCATCACTGCTAACCAACATATCGGGAAAACGGCTCGTGAAGTTTAAAAATTTAATGGAGCAGTTCAAAAAAGTGCCTCTGTCGGGTAGGGTGGGGAAGGGCAAAAGTGATGGATTTCGTATGTATGTTTGTTTGTCTGTGTGTCTGCTATAGAAATAAATATGGGGCCATCCATAGTGCCCAAAATTGGCCTACTTTATGGCGGAGGTCATTGTCAGGTTTAAAAAAGTGCAGGGGTGGGATTGGAGAGGGGCACCAAAAGCTATGACCAATTTGTTTTTTACTGACATAGGTCCTCAAAGGGGTCTACTAGTGGTGACTTCTTATTGGGAATCCTAAAGGTTTCAAACAATTGCCGGTGGTGGTGTTGGGGAGGGGCAGAACTTGTGGATTTTGTGTGTATGTCTGTATGACCACTATAAAACAGCATACGTAGTCACCCACAGTGCACAAGCTGGTTCTGCTAGGGTTTTTTGTCTACACCGGGAGTCATGGATTGAAAAAGTCAGGATTGAAAAAGTGCCGTGGTTGGGAGAGTCACCCACTGTCATGACAATTTTTCTTTTCCCCTCTATAGATCTTCAAAGGGGTCTACCTGAGGTAACTTTTTACCGGGAATATTATGGTGCGGTTAAGGCCGCAGGCCTGCCCAAGTTACTCTTTTGAAGTCAGGGCTGTGGTTTTATGAACTGTTTTTTCTTAGAAATTTACCGTACAACATCGTGTAACCCTGCTAGTATTTGTTAAAACCTGTCTTGACTCATCATTTTCACACAGGTAACAATGTTGGGAAGCAGTTTAGTATGCCAGAATGCTCGAAATGCATCCCCACCCCCCCACCCCCCCCCCCCCCCCCCCACACACACAGAATTTCAAATTGCTCTGCGGCTCCTGGGTCAGCATGTTTTCGGTGTCATTGTGGGGCATGTCACGGTCTTATGTTCATGGAAGCAGGTGACTGTTTTGAACAAATCACGCGATAATGCCTTAGCTGTAGGGTCGTCGCTAGAGCCTTTTAATGGGGGTGGGGGTGGGGGGGTGTGTGAGATTCCTCGAAATTCCAACTGGGTAGTGGGCGCGTTCTTGACAAACTATTAGAACTGTAGATCTTTCTAATTCGGCGAGCACGGTCGCGCCGGGCCGACCATGGTTCGGCCCCACGTGAGAAAATTGTTAAATTTGACATTAAAAGGAGCAATTTCCTGGCTTCTGGAGTGTCAATCCCCACTTCAGAATACCTCAAAAAGTTTCATTTGGGCCGATTTAGGGCGGGAAAATGTCGAAATTTTCGACTATTATCCCGACAGTTTCGTAGGCTAGCGAATATTTTTCGTCTTTTATTTTTTTAACTTGGGCACCCCGTTTATCGGCTTGAATTTGGTTTAATTTAAAGGCTTGGAAAATCGTTTTTAGGAAAAGTCTTTTTTTAGCATTTCACAGGCACAAATTATCTCCCCTAGACTCTCAGCGGCTGTTGGAAAAACGTGTAACGTGGAGACTGCATGTGTAGTTATATGTTCAGTTGGAATCCTTCGACCCGATTTTCACCCGAAGGTCACGGTAGTCGGAATTTGTCCTCATTGTGGTCCTCCAGTCGGAAAGATATATGTTTGTTAGTTAATTGTATTATACATTCAGAAGTTTTGAATGTCCAACTGTTGATATTTTTGCCCTCCGTTTTTCCAACTACTGATATTTTGACAAATATTGGGGTGGGGGGAGGGGTTAGACACCCCCCCCCCACACACACACACACCCACACCCTCACACACACACACACACACACACACACACACACACACACACACACACACACACACACACACACACACACACACACACACACACACACACACTCACACAGAGTCTTGTTTTCCCTACATACCGAGGTACCCCATTGTCTGTCCTTTGTGTGGACTAACGGTTTCAACCTCGTTTTGCCGGTACAGTTCTGGGAAAACAACCGAGGTAAAGGGGTTCTTTTGTCTTTTGTACCTCGGTAAGGCGAAACACGCAAACTCTTTTGTCTAATTACCTCGTCAATTGGTAAGACAAACGCACACACACACACACACACACACACACAGAGAGAGTCTTGTCTACCCTATATACCGAGGTACGCTATGGCTATGCGACCACCTCCTGGACTCGAAAAAATAGACTTCAACAGCGCTTCGGCGCGTGCCTTGATCTGGGCTAAAAAGAACTTTAAAAATAAGTTGACAGATAAGACGATTTCGGCCTATGAGTCTTACATTTCGGAACTTCGCCCAGCGTCTGGAGTAAGGAACAATACGGGAGGGAGCAAGCAAACTCCGGCCCGTGTTGTCCCTCTACCCCAACGCGAAAAGCAAAATAAGAAAAGATCAAGGCAAAGCACTTCCCCCTCTTCTTTTCCTTCTACTTCTTCTTTCTCTCAGAGTAAGCGCCTCAATTTGCAAACATCTCCGGTCCATATTGTGACTGAAGATGCTCGCAAATTGAGTAACGCTGTCTCGCCTCGTCTTGCTCCTCTACC
Organism: Pictodentalium vernedei; assembly: GCA_031216915.1. Taxonomy (NCBI): domain Eukaryota; kingdom Metazoa; phylum Mollusca; class Scaphopoda; order Dentaliida; family Dentaliidae; genus Pictodentalium; species Pictodentalium vernedei. The sequence continues at coordinate 27,588,496 of CM062296.1, forward strand.
TCCTACTCCTCCTCAGCCTTTCTTCTCTGGTTCTCCTAGTGCTCTCACTAGAACTCCTCCTCCTCCTTCTATTTCTTCTCCTGCTTCTGTTTCTTCTGCCCCTTCTCCTGCCTCTAGTGTGGTTCAACCAGGTATATCGTACTCAGAGAAAGTCAAATCACCGAGCCGCAACTCGGGCCGCTCATTTGATTCTAAATTCTCCCAGTTTCGGCATAAAAGCGGAGTTAATTTTGACAAAAGGAATTGGCGCCTCCCCGATGTTTGTAAAAACATCCTTATGATTGGAAGTTCAAATTTAGGACGCATTGATCGAAATCCCCATCCGGACATCCAGGTGGAGTGTTACCCCGGCGCCAAATTCAATCATCTGCGCTCTATGTTTAAAGGGCACAGGGGCCAGTCCAGTCTATATTTTAAACCAACTGATTCACATCAATTGTTGCACACTAAATCATTTCATCCTCAACATACATTTAAAGGTATCATCAAATCACAGCTCATTCGTTTCCACCGCAATTCAAGTGATAAGGTAAATTCCAATGAGGCTTGTTCTACTCTATTTGGCGCCCTCAGATCGAGAGGGTACTCGCTGCGCCTTTTGCGTAGCCTGAAATCCCAAACCTTGAAAAAGCTCGAAAGTCCAGCTGAAACAACCGATTTCGAACCACTGAAGATTGAACACAACAGACCGTTGCAAAATAGTAGTGGCGCGGTATTTAATTGCAAAAAGCCTCGTTGTAGACTGCATACTTTTATGCCTGATCAGAAAGAGGAATTTTCCTCCGAACAAACGAAAAATGATTATCAGATCCGTAACCCCCTCCATTGTGATTCACCAAACATTATTTACCTTATCACTTGTAAGCGATGTCGGAAACAGTATGTTGGTCAAAGTCAAAATCCTTTTCGAGAACGTGCTACTAGACACAAACAGGATATAAAACATAATGCTGATGCCCCAGTAGCACAACATTTTAACCTTCCTGGCCATTCTTTGGACGATTTCCAAATTCACCCAATTGAACAACCACCAATTAAAGACACATTAGAAGAAACGGATGAATTTAGAAAAAAACGTGAAGCTTTTTGGATCAATACGCTTCAAACCCTCTGGCCATTTGGTATGAACATATCAGAGGGCGAATGCGAAAGGAGGTCCATCATTCCTTTCACTTTAACGTACAACAGAATGAATATCGAAATAGCAAAAATGTTAAAAGATGAATTCAATTTTACCAATGCTAAATTAAATGAACCTTTGAATCTTCGACCTGTCATCGCCTATAAGAAAAACAAAAGCTTGCGTAACATCCTTGTAAGGACTAAATTAGAGCCCATCAATGAATAACATCAATTATTGCCAGTCAGTTTAACCAGTTCCTAAGCTCATCACTTAGTTTAAATCAAATTTGGTGTAATTTTTTGTCATGTTTGAAACCCATCTGGGTTCAGTAAATGAAAACAATTTTTCGGCGGCATATTAAAAGAAAAAAACGTTTCAGTATGAAATGTCTGTGCCAGTGCGATTTTTTAACCTCAAACACACACAGGCGAGTGCCAGAGTTCATATATGCCCAAAAACAAAATAGGTTCTAATTTCAACAAAATAGGTTCTAATTTCAATCATGTGTATGTATTTCCTAAATAAAATTATTATTTATTTATTTATATATTTATTTATTGATTATTTTTAATTTTTTATTAATTTTTATTTATTTATTTATTTATTTATTTATTTATTTATTTATTTATTTATTTATTTGATTCATTTATTTGATTCATTTATTTAAATTATTATTTTTATTTAATTTTTCATACCTTTCACACAATGTAGAGGTTCAGAAGGTAAAACACACAATTTCTACGTGGTGTAAAATATTTTCCGTCATAAACCTCCGTCGGGGGATATTCATTCCAACTGATAACATTCGTGAGGCATCATGATCTTTGGCGTTATTTTTTCATTTATTTCTTTAGTCACAATATATTTTATCAAACCATTTTTTCATATTATTTTCACATACTTCTGAAGCCAGTAAAGCAAACCGCTCCCGATTGGTTTTACTTAAATCAAAGCCAACCAATAGGGCTTCATGAGGTCAGTAAAGTAAACCACTCACTGACTGATTAAAATTCAATGGAAGCCAATCAATAGGGCTTCATCTAACTTGTTTGGACGACACAAACTGAGTTGTGAAAAACAAACTTGGGACATCTCAGATTGAAAAGAATTAATTAGATGAGTGACATTTGTCAGCTTGTTACCGAATTTAATTATGTCCTGAGCTGTGAAAAACACCCCCAGCCCACATATGGATATATACCATGCATGCCCTCCCAAAGTTGGAATCATTTTCCTCAAAGTCTCTTTGAAAAAGCCAAACCAAGCGAAACGCGTCGAGACAGACGGATTATTTTCTACCTTTGTTGAAGACTACAACCAATCCAGGTATCTTCTCTAATAGGTAATATCTAGATTTCATTTTAATTTATTTCATTTCTTCATTTTAAATTCATCTACCTATTCTTCAAATGGCTCAAAAAAGACAGAAGCATCAGGGAAAGAGAGTTGCCCAGTCTGGAAGAGGCCAGGAACAATCGTTCCAGGCCTATTCTAGATTGGTCAAGGCCCTTTTTCAGGTGATTCAGTGTATGCACCATATTGGGCTCTTAGAGCAGCATTTGGCCAACCGGGATTTCCCGAAACAGTTGGAGAAAAAAGTAGATGAGTTAGGTGGCTTTCTAAAGCCGGCTCTTCCCACCCCACACATTTTTTCTGTTTTTCGACAGATTAGTGTGGGATGGGCCAACCAAACGTTAAATGCTTTAGTTGAGCATTACAAGATAAATTTAAACCAGTTGAAGTCTAGGATAACTTTGGCTATGCGACCACCTCCTGGACTCGAAAAAATAGACTTCAACAGCGCTTCGGCTCGTGCCTTGATCTGGGCTCAAAAAAACTTTAAAAATAAGTTGACAGATAAGACGATTTCGGCCTATGAGTCTTACATTTCGGAACTTCGCCCAGCGTCTGGAGTAAGGAACAATACGGGAGGGAGCAAGCAAACTCCGGCCCGTGTTGTCCCTCTACCCCAACGCGAAAAGCAAAATAAGAAAAGATCAAGGCAAAGCACTTCTCCCTCTTCTTTTCCTTCTACTTCTTCTTTCTCTCAGAGTAAGCGCCTCAATTTGCAAACATCTCCGGTCCATATTGTGACTGAAGATGCTCGCAAATTGAGTAACGCTATCTCGCCTCGTCTTGTTCCTCTACCTCCTACTCCTCCTCAGCCTTTCTTCTCTGGTTCTCCTAGTGCTCTCACTAGAACTCCTCCTCCTCCTTCTGTTTCTTCTCCTGCTTCTGTTTCCTTTCCTGCTTCTGTTTCTTCTCCCCCTTCTCCTGCCTCTAGTGTGGTTCAACCAGGTATATCGTACTCAGAGAAAGTCAAATCACCGAGCCGCAACTCGGGCCGCTCATTTGATTCTAAATTCTCCCAGTTTCGGCATAAAAGCGGAGTTAATTTTGACAAAAGGAATTGGCGCCTCCCCGATGTTTGTAAAAACATCCTTATGATTGGAAGTTCAAATTTAGGACGCATTGATCGAAATCCCCATCCGGACATCCAGGTGGAGTGTTACCCCGGCGCCAAATTCAATCATCTGCGCTCTATGTTTAAAGGGCACAGGGGCCAGTCCAGTCCCCAAAAAATATTATTAAATATTGGCGTGAATTCTCGAAACGATAATTCTGATCTCGTAGTTAAGCAGTTGCGGAATATGCTTAGCGATATCAGGGTCAAGTTTAGATCAGCAAAAATTTATTTCGCTGAACTAAACTTTTCGCAAAAACTCCCTCAGGCTGAGAGGAGAACCCTGAGCATCATCAACGAAACCATTCGGAAAGTGAAGGACGTTAACGTGATACCAAAAATTGATGACGCGAAGTTTGATGTTGCTCAGGATTTAATCCATTGGACCACGAGAACCGCCAATATTATGTACGATCATTGGTTGAACCACCTAAATTTAAACTAAGTAAAGGCAAAGGTAACAGCCGCCTAACAGATGTGGGATTAGGAACTAATGTGGTTAACCTGTCTGGCACCAATGACCTAACAACCCAAGAGAAATCTCTTTTAGATCGCGGTTTGACTTTTGTACCAACACCAAAGCCTAAAACTGATAACCAAACAAATTTACCATCATACAACTGTAATTTTCTTAGGCAAATGAAATTAGCCGACCGCTTTAGAAACTCCAGCGGTCGGAAACTTCCTTTTACAGAATCATCTGGTTGGTCACCTCCAGATAGTGAAGTAGATCCCGAAATTATTGAGGCTAGCAAACGAATCATCAAAAAGGTGTTCAGCATGAACATACTCTCCGATAAAGACAATTTAACAGCTGGTGAACGGAGAGCCCTCACGAAACTTCGAAAAAATAAGAAATTAGTAATTAAACCAGCCGACAAAGGTGGGTCGGTAGTTGTTCTATCTCGGGATAATTATATAAAGGAAGCCATGAGACAACTCAGCAATACTAAACATTATAAGAAAATAGATTCACTTATTTGGCCTAGTAATATCGAAAAATTCAATAAGATCTTAAAATTTCTCCTCGACGAAGGTCACATTACCAAAAAACAATTGAAATATTTAACAGCTAAGCTCAGTGCTCAAACAAGACAATTTTATATCCTACCAAAGATCCACAAGGACCGTTCTTCATGGACGGATGACTTAACTCCACCCGGGAGGCCAATTGTATCAGATTGTAATTCGGAATCTTATGCGATCTCGGAATTAATTGATTATCATCTGAAACCTATAGCAAATAGACATCCGAGCTATCTAAAAAATACACAGGATTTCCTGTCAAAAATTTCGAAATTGAAAATATCAAAAAATGCAATTCTGGCTACTTTGGATATCGACAGTATGTATACCAACATTGATATTGATAAAGGTGTTAAATCAGTTAAAAATGCATTTGAAAAATATCCGGATGCGAAACGCCCGGATGAACAAATTTTGGATCTTTTAGAGCTGAGCTTAAAAGGTAATGACTTTCAATTCAATGGAGAATATTTTCTACAAATAATGGGTTGTCCTATGGGCAAAAGATTCAGTCCTAATTTTGCAAGCATTTATGTAGCGGAATGGGAGGAAAATGCCTTAAGCAAATGTGCAAAGCATCCTCTCGTATATCTCAGGTATTTAGATGACATTTTTATTATTTGGGAACATTCAAAAGACGATTTTGATGAATTTTTAGAAATTTTGAACAATCACGATCCAAATATTAAATTGAAAGCTACTATCAGTGAAAATTCTGTTGATTTTCTCGATGTGACCGTGTATAAAGGCAAGCAATTTCAGGCGTCCGGTCATTTAGATTATAAAGTGTATTTTAAACCAACTGATTCACATCAATTGTTGCACACAAAATCATTTCATCCTCAACATACATTTAAAGGTATCATCAAATCACAACTCATTCGTTTCCACCGCAATTCAAGTGATAAGGTAAATTTCAATGAGGCTTGTTCTACTCTATTTGGCGCCCTCAGATCGAGAGGGTACTCGCTGCGTCTCTTGCGTAGCCTGGAATCCCAAACCCTGGAAAAGCTCGAAAGTCCAGCTGAAACTACCGATTTCGAACCACTGAAGATTGAACACAACAGACCGTTGCAGAATGGTAGTGGCGCGGTATTTAATTGCAAAAAGCCTCGTTGTAGACTGCATACTTTTATGCCTGATCAGAAAGAGGAATTTTCCTCCGAACAAACGAAAAATCATTATCAGATCCGTAACCCCCTCCATTGTGATTCACCAAACATTATTTACCTTATCACTTGTAAGCGATGTCGGAAACAGTATGTTGGTCAAAGTCAAAATCCTTTTCGAGAACGTGCTACTAGACACAAACAGGATATAAAACATAATGCTGATGCCCCAGTAGCACAACATTTTAACCTTCCTGGCCATTCTTTGGACGATTTCGAAATCCATCCTATTGAACAACCACCAATTAAAGACACATTAGAAGAAACGGATGAATTTAGAAAAAAACGTGAAGCTTTTTGGATCAATACGCTTCAAACTCTCTGGCCATTTGGTATGAACATATCAGAGGGCGAATGCGAAAGGAGGTCCATCATTCCTTTCACTTTAACGTACAACAGAATGAATATCGAAATAGCAAAAATGTTAAAAGATGAATTCAATTTTACCAATGCTAAATTAAATGAACCTTTGAATCTTCGACCTGTCATCGCCTATAAGAAAAACAAAAGCTTGCGTAACATCCTTGTAAGGACTAAATTAGAGCCCATCAATGAATAACACCAATTTCTGCCAGTCAGTTTAACCAGTTCCTAAGCTCATCACTTAGTTTAAATCAATTTTGTGTACTTTTTTGTCATGTTTGAAACCAATCAGGGTTCAGTAAATGAAAACAATTTTTCGGCGGCATATTAAAAGGAAAAAAAACGTTTCAGTATGAAATGTCTGTGCCAGTGCGATTTTTTAACCTCAAACACACACACACACACACACAGAGTCTTGTTTTCCCTACATACCGAGGTACCCCATTGTCTGTCCTTTGTGTGGACTAACGGTTTCAACCTCGTTTTGCCGGTACAGTTCTGGGAAAACAACCGAGGTAAAGGGGTTCTTTTGTCTTTTGTACCTCGGTAAGGCGAAACACGCAAACTCTTTTGTCTAATAACCTCGTCAAGTTGGTAAGACAAACGCACACACACACACACACACACACACACACACACACACACACACACACACACACACACACACACACACACACACACACACACACACACACACACACACACACACACACACACACACCCTATACTTGTCCGAGGTGTCAGACGGGGACGTGGCTTTTGGTCAGTACACGACCCTATAAACGGGGGTCGCAGGTAACTTCTTTAGTTATTAAGCTAGAAACACCAAATTTGAAATTTGAAGATCAAATCAGGTCGGAGTTTTCAAGGTATATTCGAAAAGGCTCCATACTGCACACATTGTACATTTTAGGGGCACTATGAATTTTTGTATTGGTACCGGGCACGATATGATTTTTCGCACTGGATCTGGAGACGCAATACACTCACACACTATACACACATTATACACACAGTATACACATTCCATACACAGCATGTGCTTGGCACAAAGGAAAAGCGGACGTAAGTCAAAACGGAGATATCAGCACATATTGGGTGTGATATGTGCGGTAGATAAAAGGAGAGTTGGCTATTGTTCTATTCAATAACCTGTAAAAACCGACGCTGTGGATTTTTATAGCTCATTAAGTTGGACATGTCAAGTATTGCATTTGGAGGTTAAAACGCCATGAAAGTCGACAGTTTGGAGCCGTTCAGAATAAACGTTGACACATCTGACATGATTTAATCTTCAAATGAGAAATTTGGTGTTTCTTGCTTAATAACGAGAGACATTAGCTGCGTCCCCATATACAATGTTGTGTACTAACCAACAGCCGTGTCCCCGTCTGGCACTAAAGACGCGTATAGCATACATATGCACACATTATACACATTTAATACACTGTATGAGCATTGCACGTAAGGAAAGGCGGACGTAAGTCAAAACGGGAATATCCGCACATACTGGGTGCAGTATGTACAGTAGAAAAATAACCGCGGCTGGCTATTTTAAATCGAGTTGCACCCATCAGTAGTTTATTTATTTATATATTGACAATTAACGACTCTTTCAAGACCCAGCTTCAGAGCGTGTCGGACAGTTTTACGGCTGGAGGAAGAGCTGAAGAATCCAGAGAGAACCGTCGGGCAGCGGGGATCAACACCATCACACATCCTAATATAAAAACTCGACAAAACCAATGTTACAGTGGTTGGAGGCACGCTCACCATCAACGTACAGTACGCGTTGGCACAAAGCACCATCTTACCCCCACATTGACCGAAAATTGGGATTGAGTGTCTTGACAAGAGCACACTGTCCTGATGCGGGTCAGGGTCCATCTGTCCAACTTTAGAATTTAAGCTTGGTGCTCTAACCGATGAGCCACCGCGTCTCCCAACCCATCAGTTAATAAAAGTGTCTGACTCCATTCTCTTCGGTACTTTCTGATTTAAGGGGACGTATCAATGGCACGCTTTACAAGCAAGACGTGAAGGGGGGGGGGGGGGGGGGGGGGGGGGACTCTACCATAAAATAAGAAACAGCTATCTTGGTGAATTTTTAGTTTTGATCATTTCGTTTAGACCACGTTTTTTTCATAATGCCTGAGCTGTGTGTGAATTTAAGATAGCAATATATATGAACAGCCATTGTGGTATTTGGATGATTAGAAAATTGGAGCAAAACAACTTTTTCTCGGATATTCCGCACAAACTAATTACGTGTAAGGTTCCTTTGATCAAAGATCATGTTCATTAACCCGTTACGGTACCCCGAACCATTAGTCCTATGTTTCTACAGATTTTAACTAATGTGTGGTCAGGTTGTGTACTAAAATAGCAAGTCCCCGTCTGGCATCAAATACACGTATGGGGGATGTGTGAGCGTGGGTGTTGCTGAATTGCGTCTCCGGTTCCTGTGCGAAAAATCACATAGTTCCCGATTCCTGTACGAAACTTCATAGACCACTGAAATCTACAACGCATTGGTATGGAGCGTTTCCGAACAAACATTGACACACTCCACAATTTTATCCTCAAATGTCAAATTTGGTGTTTCCAGCTTTATAATTAGAGAAATTAGCTGCGTCCTCATATATAGGGCTGTGTACAAATCAGTAGCCGAGTCCTCGTCTGACAGCAAAGATGACGCGTATTAGATGTGTTTGTGTGTGAGGGTGTGTATGAGAGGGTGTGTTTGTGTGTGCGAGTGTGGGGGTGATCGTTTTAACCGAGGACGTCCTCGTTGGCTGGATGTCCCCATTAGGAGGTTGTTTATTTATATGAATGTCCCCGATTCACCACGAAGACAAGTGTCCTATTCTTACATTATACAAAATAAATACACTGCACTTGTACTGGACATACGAAAAGGCGGACATAAGTCAAAACGGAAATATCTGCCCATATTGGGTGCGGTATATACAGTAGAGAAATAACCGCGGCTTCCTATTTTAAATCGAGTTGCACCCATCAGTAATTTATTTATTTATATATTGACAATTAACGAATCTTTCAATACCCAGCTTCAGGTCGTATCGGACAGTTTTTACGGCTGGAGGAAAACCTTAATAATCCTGAGAGAACGACCGAGCGGCGGGGATCAACACCATCACACATCCTAACCTACAAACTCGAGCTGGTGTGTGGCCAGGTCTCCAGGGCTGTGAACGAAAAATAGCAAAGTCTCCGACTGGCATCAAATACATGTATGGGGAATGTGTGTGTTGCTGAATTGCGTCTCCGGTTCCTGTGCGAAAAATCGCATAGTTCTCGATTCCTCTGCGAAAATTCATAGACCAATATGCAGTGGTATGGAGCGTTTCCGAACTAACGTTGACACATCCAGCAATTTTATCTTCAAATATCAAATTTGATGTTTCCAGCTTAATAATTGGAGAAATAAGCTGCGTCCCCATATATTGGGCTGTGTAGAAATCAACAGCCGAGTCCCCGTCTGATAGCAAAGACGCGTATTAGATGTGTTTGTGTGTAGGGGTGTGCGCGTGTGTGTGAGTGTGAGCATGACTGTTTTAACCGAGGACATCCTCGTTGGCTGGATGTCCCCATTAGGAAGTTGTGTATTTACATGGATGCCCCCTATTGACCCCAAAGACAAGTGCCCTATTCTCATATTATACAAATTTAATACACTGCATTTGTACTGGACATACAAAAGGCGGACGTAAGTGAAAACGGAAATACCTCCCCCTAGTTGGTGTGGTGTGTACAGTAGAAAATAACCGCGGCTGGGTATTTTAAATCGAGTTGCACCGATCAGTAATTTACTTATTTATATATTGACAATTACCGACTCTTTCAAAACCCAGCTTCAGATCGTGTAGGACAGTTTTACGACTGGAGGAAGACCTTAATAATCCTGAGAGAACCATCGAGCAGCAGGGATCAACACCATCAAATATCCTAACCTACAAACTCGACAAAACCAGTTTTACAGTGGTTGGAGGCACGCTCACCATCAACGTACAGTACGCGTTGGCACAAAGCACCACCATGTCCCCACGTTGGAAACTGGGATTGAGTGTCTTGACCAAGTGCACACTGTCCTGATGCGGGTCAGGGTCCATCTTCGAACTTTAGGCTTTAAGCTCTGTGCTCTTACCGGTGAGTCACCGCGTCTCCCAACGCATCAGTTAATAAAAGTGTTTGACTCCGTTCTCTTCGGTACTTTCTGATTTAAGGGGACGTATCAATGGCACACTATAGAAGCAAGGGTGTGTGTGTGTGTGTGGGGGGGGGGGGGGGGGACTCTATCATAGAATAAAAGAACACAGCTATCTTAGTGAAATTTTAGGTTTGATGATTTCATTTATACCACGTTTTTTTCCAAATGACTGAGCTGTGTGTGAATGGACACACACTGACCATGTGATTTAAGATAACAACGTTTTGAACTATTTATTTCCTCTATTGTTCTACTTTTGGCAATGTTTCTGGGGCTGAGGGAATGTTCCCATTTATATTTAAAGGTAAAATTACAACGCAAAATTAATCTCAACAAGCTCCGAAAATCTTCAAACGTAATAAATTGTTGAATATAGCAGATCTCAGTGGTAAATAAAGTTTTAAAGTGGAACAATCTGAGACGAAAATGATTTTTCGCAACAAGAACCGGAAAATATTTTGCCGATTACAGCTGATTCTGTATCAGTGTAAGAAATGTAGTTTAATTATGAAGTCATTAAATAATATTTCATGAAGTCTTTCACCATTTATTTTTACTGACAGGTTTATTCTTGGGGCAAGCAGAAACAGAACGCAACCGATTAGGCATCGCATCGCCCGATAAATGAACAGCCCTTGTGGTATGTGGATTATTACAAAATTGGAGCATAGCAACTCGGATATTCAACACGAACTAATTACGTGTAACGTTGCCTTGAACAATGACCATGTTCATTAACTCGTTACGGTATCCCGAATATGAACTATTAGTCCGATGTTTCTACACATTTTATCTGATGTGCGGTCAGGTCTCCAGGGTTGTGTACTAGAAAATAGCAAAGTCCCCGTCTGGCATCAAATACATGTATGTGGGATGTGTGAGTTGCTGAATTGCGTCTCCGGTTGCTGTGCGAAAAATCATAGACCAATGAAATCTATAATGCACTGGTATCGAGCGTTTCCGAACAAACATTGACACGTCCAGCAATGTTATCTTCTAATGTCAAATTTGGTGTTTCCAGCATAATAGTTAGAGAAATTAGCTGCGTCCCCATATATAGGGATGTGTACAAATCAACAGCCGAGTCCCCGTCTGACTGCAAAGACGCGTATTAGATGTGTGTGTGTGTGTGGGGGGGGGGGGGGGGGGTGTATGTGATTGTGTGCGAGTGTTGGCGTCATCGTTTTAACCGAGGACGTCCTTGTTGGCTGGATATCCCAGTTAGGAGGTTGTCTATTTATACGAATGTCGCCGATTGAACCCGAAGACAAGTGCCCTATCATTACATTATACAAAATAAATACACTACACTTGTACTGGACTTAAAGAAAAGGCGGACGTAAGTCAAAACGGAAATATCTACACATATTGGGTGCGGTATGTACAGTAGAAAAATAACCGTGGCTGGCTATTTTAAATCGAGTTCCACCCATCAGTAATTTATTTATTTGTATATACTGACAAGTAATGACTCTTTTAAGACCCAGCTTCACATCGTGTCGGACAGTTTTATGGCCGGAGGAAGAGCTGAAGAATCCTGAGAGAACCATCGAGCAGCGGGGATCAACACCATCACATATCCTAACCTACAAACTCGACAAAACCAGTGTTACAGTGGTTGGAGGCACGCTCACCATCAACGTACAGTACGCGTTGGCACAAAGCACCATCGTACCACCACATTGGCTGGCGATTGGGATTGAGTGTCTTGACCAAGTGAAAACTGACATGATGCGGGTCAGGGTCCATCTGTCCAACTTTAGAATTTAAGCTTGGTGCTCTAACCGATGAGCCACCGCGTCTCCCAACCCATCAGTTAATAAAAGTGTCCGACTCCGTTCTCTTCGGTACTTTCTGATTTAAGGGGACGTATCAATGGCACGCTTTACAAGCAAGACGTGGGAGGGGGGGGGGGGGGGGGGACTCTACCATAGAATAAAAAACAGCTATCTTGGTGAATTTTTAGTTTTGATCATTTTGTTTAGACCACGTTTTTTTCATAATGCCTGAGCCGTGTGTGAATTTAAGATAGCAATATATATGAACAGCCATTGTGGTATTTGGATGATTAGAAAATTGGAGCAAAACAACTTCTTGGATATTCCGCACAAACTAATTACGTGTAAGGTTCCTATGATCAAAGATCATGTTCATTAACCCGTTACGGTACCCCGAGTATGAACCATTAATCCGATGTTTTTACACATTTTAACTAATGTGTGGTCAGGTTGTGTAATAAAAGTAGCAATTCCCCGTCTGGCATCAAATACACGTATGGGGGATGTATGAGCGTGGGTGTTGCTGAATTGTGTCTCCGGTTCCTGTGCAAAAAATCACTTAGTTCCCGATTCCTATACGAAACTTCATAGACCACCGAAAACTACAATGCATTGGTATGGAGCGTTTCCGAACAAACATTGACACATTCAGCAATTTTATCTTCAAATGCCAAATTTGGTGTTTCCAGCTTTATAATTAGAGAAATTAGCTGCGTCCCCATATATAGGGCTGTGTACAAATCAGCAGCCGAGTCCTCGTCTGACAGCAAATACGCGTATTAGATGTGTTTGTGTGTGAGGGTGTATATGAGAGGGTGTGTTTGTGTGTGTGAGTGTGCGCGTGATCGTTTTAACCGAGGACGTCCTCTTTGGCTGGATGTCCCCATTAGGAGGTTGTTTATTTATATGAATGTCCCAGATTGACCACGAAGACAAGTTTCCTACCATTACATTATACAAAATAAACACACTACACTTGTACTGGACATACGAAAAGGCGGACATACGTCAAAACGGAAATATCTGCCCATATTGGGTGCGGTATGTACAGTTGAGAAATAACCGCGGCTGGCTATTTTAAATCGAGTTGCACCCATCAGTAATTTATTTATTTATATATACTGACAATTAACGAATCTTTCAATACCCAGCTTCGGGTCGTATCGGACAGTTTTACGGCTGGAGGAAAACCGTAATAATTCTGAGAGAACCATCGAGCAGCGGGGATCAACACCATCATACATCCTAACCTACAAACTCGAGCTGGTGTGTTGTCAGGTCCCCAGGGTTGTGAACGAAAAATAGCAAAGTCCCCGGCTGGCATCAAATACATGTATGGGAAATGTGTGTTTTGCTGAATTTCGTCTCCGGTTCCTGTGCGAAAAATCGCATAGTTCTCGATTCCTCTGCGAAAATTCATAGACCAATGACATCTGAAATGCAGTGGTATGGAGCGTTTCCGAACAAAAGTTGACACATCCAGCAATTTTATCTTCAAATATCAAATTTGATGTTTCCAACTTAATAATTGGAGAAATAAGCTGCGTCCCCATATATTGGGCTGTGTAGAAATCAACAGCCGAGTCCCCGTCTGATAGCAAAGACGCGTATTAGATGTGTGCGTGTGTATGGGTGTGTGCCTGTGTGCTAGTGTGGGCATGACCATTTTAACCGAGGACATCCTCGTTGGCTGGATGTCCCCGTTAGGAGGTTGTGTATTTAGATGGATGTCCCCTATTGACCCCAAAGACAAGTGCCCTATTCTCACATGATACAAATTTAATACACTGCACTTGTACTGGACATAAAAAGGCGGACGTAAGTCAAAACGGAAATATCTCCCCCAGTTGGTGTGGTGTGTACAGTAGACAAATAACCGCGGCTGTGTATTTTAAATCGAGTTGCATCGATCAGTAATTTATTTATTTATATATTGACAATTAACGACTCTTTCAAGACCCAGCTTGAGATCGTGTAGTATAGTTTTACGACTGGAGGAAGACCTTAATAATCCTGAGAGAACCATCTTGCAGCAGGGATCAACACCATCACACATCCTAACTTACAAACTTGACAAAACCAGTTTTACAGTGGTTGGAGGCACGCTCACCATCAACGTACAGTACGCGTTGACACTACGCATCACCTTGTCCCCACGTTGGAAATTGGGATTGAGTGTCTTGACAAAGTGCACACTGTCCTGATGTGGGTCAGGGTCCATCTTCGAACTTTAGGCTTTAAGCTCGGTGCTCTTACCGGTGAGTCACCGCGTGTCCCAACGCATCAGTTAATAAAAGTGTTTGACGCCGTTCTTTTCGGTACTTTCTGATTTAAGGGGACGTATCAATGGCACACTTTAGAAGCAAGGGTGTGTACGTGTGTGGGGGTGGGGGACTCTATCATAGAATAAAAAACACAGCTATCTTGGTGAATTTTTAGTTTTGATGATTTCATTATACCACGTTTTTTTCCAAATGCCTGAGCTGTGTGTGAATGGACACACACTGACCATGTGATTTAAGATAACAACGTTCGGAACTACTTATTTCCTCTATTGCTCTACTTTTGGCAATGTTACTGGGGCTGAGGGAATGTTCCCATTTATATTTAAAGGTAAAATTACAACACAAAATTAATCTCAACAGGCTCCGAAAATCTCCAAACTTAATAAATTGTTGAATATAGCAGATCTCAGTGGTAAATAAAGTTTTAAAGTGGAACAATCTGAGACGAATATGATTTTTCGCAACAAGAACCGGAAAATATTTTGCCGATTCCAGCTGATTCTGTGTCAGTGTAAGAAATGTAGTTTAATTATGAAGTCATTAAATAATATTTCATGAAGTCTTTCACCATTTATTTTTACTGACAGGTTTATTCTTGGGGCAAGCAGAAACAGAATGCAACTGATTAGGCATTGCATCGCCCGATAAATGAACAGCCCTTGTGGTATGTGGATTATTACAAAATTGGAGCATAGCAACTCGGATATTCAACACGAACTAATTACGTGTAAAGTTGCCTTGAACAATGACCATGTTCATTAACTCGTTACGGTATCCCGAATATGAACTATTAGTCCGATGTTTCTACACATTTTAACTGACGTGCGGTCAGGTCTCCAGGGTTGTGTACTAGAAAATAGCAAAGTCCCCGTCTGGCATCAAATACATGTATGTGGGATGTGTGTGTTGCTGAACTGCGTCTCCGGTTGTTGTGCGAAAAATAACATAGTTCCCGATTCCTGTGCGAAAATTCATAGACCAATGAAATCTATAATGCACTGGTATCGAGCGTTTCCGAACAAACATTGACACGTCCAGCAATTTTATCTTCTAATGTCAAATTTGGTGTTTCCAGCTTAATAGTTAGAGAAATTAGCTGCGTCCCTATATATAGGGATGTGTACAAATCAACAGCCGAGTCCCCGTCTGACTGCAAAGACGCGTATTAGATGTGTGTGTGTGTGTGTGGGGGGGGGGGGGGGGGTGTATGTGATTGTGTGCGAGTGTGGGCGTCATCGTTTTAACCGAGGACGTCCTTGTTGGCTGGATGACCCAGTTAGGAGGTTGTCTATTTATACGAATGTCGCCGATTGAACCCGAAGACAAGTGCCCTATCATTACATTATACACAATAAATACACTACACTTGTACTGGGCTTAAAGAAAAGGCGGACGTAAATCAAAACGGAAATATCTGCACATATTGGGTGCGGTATGTACAGTAGAAAAATAACCGTGGCTGGCTATTTTAAATCGAGTTGCACCCATCAGTAATTTATTTATTTATATATACTGACAAGTAATGACTCTTTTAAGACCCAGCTTCACATCGTGTCGGACAGTTTTATGGCTGAAGGAAGAGCTGAAGAATCCTGAGAGAACCATCGAGCAGCGGGGATCAACACCATCACATATCCTAACCTACAAACTCGACAAAACCAGTGTTACAGTGGTTGGAGGCACACTCACCATCAACGTACAGTACGCATTGGCACAAAGCACCATCTTACCACCACATTGGCTGGCAATTGGGATTGAGTGTCTTGACCAAGTGAAAACTGTCCTGATGCGGGTCAGGGTCCATCTGTCCAACTTTAGAATTTAAGCTTGGTGCTCTAACCGATGAGCCACCGCGTCTCCCAACCCATCAGTTAATAGAAGTTTCTGACTCCATTCTCTTGGGTACTTTCTGATTTAAGGGGACGTATCAATGGCACACTTTACAAGCAAGACGTGGGGGGGGGGGGGGGGGGGGGGGCTCTACCATAGAATAAAAAACAGCTATCTTGGTGAATTTTTAGTTTTGATCATTTCGTTTAGACCACGTTTTTTTCATAATGCCTGAGCTGTGTGTGAATTTAAGATAGCAATATATATGAACAGCCATTGTGGTATGTGGATGATTACAAAATTGGAGCAAAACAACTTCTCGGATATTCCGCACAAACTAAGTACGTGTAAGGTTCCTTTGATCAAATATCATGTTTATAAACCCGTTACGGTACCCCGAATATGAACCATTAGTCCGATGTTTTACACATTTTAACTAATGTGTGGTCAGGTTGTGTACTAAAAATAGAAATTCCCCGTCTGGCATCAAATACACGTATGGGGGGTGTGTGAGCGTGGGTGTTGCTGAATTGCGTCTCCGGTTCCTGTGCGAAAAATCACATAGTTCCCGATTCCTGTATGAAACTTCGTAGACCACTGAAATCTACAATGCATTGGTATGGAGCGTTTCCGAACAAACATTGACACATTCAGCAATTTTATCTTCAAATGCCAAATTTGGTGTTTCCAGCTTTATAATTAGAGAAATTAGCTGCGTCCTCATATATAGGGCCGTGTACAAATCAGCAGCCGAGTCCTCGTCTGACAGCAAAGACGCGTATTAGATGTGTGTGTGTGTGAGGGTGTGTATGAAAGGGTGTGTTTGTTTGTGCGAGTGTGGGCGTGATCGTTTTAACCGAGGACGTCCTCGTTGGCTGTATGTCCCCATTAGGAGGTTGTTTATTTATACATAGGGAAAAAAGTTAAGCACCCCCTGGTGTTTCAGATGTTGAACAGGATATAAACGCGTATTGAGTGAATATGGTAAGTGAGACTTAGGAGACTGAAACAGGCAATGAAAGAGCAGACATTTAAGAATACCGGAGCACCTGAACTTATTGCTTAACAATACTTTTTTATTGCTTCTAGGTCATACAAATTAACGACTTAATTTTCATCAAAGTGAAAGCGGGTTGAAACTATGGAGGTGGCAAGTCTATTGGTGAACATGTGATGATGGCATTTGTCAGCAAACTCACATTTGGTGTCTACAACAATTTACAGTCAATAACGTGTACATCCTCCATTTACCCAGACGACAGCCTTAGTTCTCCGACCCATACCCCTAACAAGACGTTGAAACTGATTCATGGGTAATCTCTGCCATTCTTCATGCAGTGCTGCCTCCAATTGTTGAAGGTTCTGTACAGGATGATCTCGCTTTTGTATATGTCGTCCAATAATGTCCCAAATGTGCTCGATTGGGTTGAGATCAGGACTCATAGCCGGCCACTCACACCTTTCAACAGTATTCTGGTGAATAAAGTTGTTCACTGTGATAGATCGATGAGGCCTAGCATTATCATTCATGAACACAGGCCTGGAGGCAAGAGGGTGATTATCAAAATGAGGAACTACGATAGGCTGTAGCACCTCCTGGATGTACCATTCACCTGTGAGATTGCCTTGAATTGTTCGAAGGTCCAACTTACAATCGTGGGAAAAGCATCCCCAAACCATTACTGAGCCTCCACCAAAAGGAACATTGGGAAGGATGTTCCTGGCACTATAGGCTGTATTTTTACGCCTCCAAAAGCGTACTCACCCATCTTTGGCATGAAGCATGAACCGACTTTCATTGGACCAATGGATCCTCCTCCACGACCTTAGATTCAAGTTCCGTCTCGCTTGACACCATAGCAATCGCCGTCTTTTATGGTCATTTGTCAACTGGGGACGTCTGATAACCCTCCGTGAAGCAAGTCCTGCAGCTTTAAGTTGATTCTTGACAGTCTTGGTGCTCAATCGACGAATTGGTAACCATTGATGTTTCAGGAATGTGCTTGATGCAAATGGAAAACGTCGCACCAGCCGTATAAGCACTCTGTCTTCACGACGAAATGTAACGGGAGGGCGTCCCGAGCGTAGACGGTCCTTGACTTCATTGGTCTGAGCATGTTTTCGACATAATCTGCTTATTACTGTGTAATGGTAGCCAGTCTGTCTTGCGATTGTTTTGAAAGACATTCCTGCTGCACGAAGTCCGATAATTTGCCAGCGTTGTGCTTCTGATATCCTCCTACGAGCCATTGTTGAGGTAAATGATAAACCATCTCAGAAAAACCCATTAAATAGTGAAATTGTTAGGCAAGATCATAATGCAAGTTGGAAAAATCATGGGTCTTCAGCTTCACGTGCATGGTGTGTTTGGTAGTAATGCTCGATTTTCATGAACATTCAGGTCAAATACTGCCTAAAGACTGTTCTTGTATATATAGTCAGTGCTATTTCAATTACTTGGTACTAACTCGAAATTTTATCTATGTTATTCTGGGGGTGCTTAACTTTTTTCTCTATGTATATATGAATGTCCCCGATTGACCACGAAGACAAGTGTCCTATCATTACATTATACAAAATAAATACACCACACTTGTACTGGACCTACGAAAATGCGGACGAAGTCAAAACGGAAATTTCTGCCCATATTGGGTGCGGTATGTACAGTTTAGAAATAACCGCGGTTGGCTATTTTATATAGAGTTGCACCCATCAGTAATTTATTTATTTATTGACAATTAACGAATCTTTCAATACCCAGCTTCAGGTCGTATCGGACAGTTTTACGGCTGGAGGAAAACCATAATAATCCTGAGAGAACTATCGGGCAGCGGAGATCAACACCATCATACATCCTAACATACAAACTCGAGCTGGTGTGTGGTCAGGTCTCCAGGGTTGTGAACGAAAAATGGCAAAGTCCCCGGCTGGCATCAAATACATGTATGGGGAATGTGTGTGTTGCTGAATTGCGTCTCCGGTTCCTGTGCGAAAAATCGCACAGTTCTCGATTCCTCTGCGAAAATTAATAGACCAATGACATCTGAAATGCAGTGGTATGGAGCGTTTCCGAACAAACGTTGACACATCCAGCAATTTTATCTTCAAATATCAAATTTGATGTTTCCAACTTAATAATTGGAGAAATTAAGCTGCGTCCCCATATATTGTGCTGTGTAGAAATCAACAGCCGAGTCCCCGTCTGCTAGCAAAGACGCGTATTAGATGTGTGTGTGTGTGTAGGGTGTGTGCATATGACAGTTTTAACCAAGGACATCCTCGTTGGCTGGATGTCCCCGTTAGAAGGTTGTGTATTTATATGGATGTCCCCTATTGACCCCAAAGGCAAGTGCCCTATTCTCACATTATACAAATTTAATACACTGCACTTGTACTGGACATAAAAAAGGCGGACGTAAGTCAAAACGGAAATATCTCCCCCTAGTTGGTGTGGTGTGTACAGTAGAAAAATAACCGCGGCTGTATATTTTAAATCGAGTAGCACCGTTCAGTAATTTATTTATTTATATTTTGACAATTAACGACACTTTCAAGACCCAGCTTTAGATCGTGTAGGATAGTTTTACGACTGGAGGAAGACCTTAATAACCCTGAGAGAACCGCCGAGCAGCGGAGATCAACACAATCACACATCCTAACATACAAACTTGACAAAACCAGTTTTACAGTGGTTGGAGGCACGCTCACCATCAACCTACAGTACGCGTTGGCACAAAGCACCACCATGTCCCCACGTTGGAAATTGGGATTGAGTGTCTTGACCAAGTGCACACTGTCCTGATGCGGGTCAGGGTCCATCTTCGAACTTTAGGCTTTAAGCTCGGTGCTGTAACCGATGAGTCACTGCGTCTCCCAACGTATCAGTTAATAAAAGTGTCTGACTCCGTTCTCTTCGGTACTTTCTGATTTAAGGGGACGTATCAATGGCACACTTTAGAAGCAAGGGTGTGTGTGTGGGGGGAGGGGAGACTCTATCATAGAATAAAAAAAACACAGCTATCTTGGTGAATTTTTAAACTTGATGTTTCCATTTATACCACGTTTTTTTCCAAATGCCTGAGCTGTGTGTGAATGGACACACACTGACCATGTGATTTAAGATAGCAACGTTCGGAACTACTTATATCCTCTATTGTTCTACTTTTGGAAATGTTACTGGGGCTGAGGGAATATTCCCATTTATATTTAAAGGTAAAATTACAACGCAACATTACTCTCAACAAACTCCGAAAATCTCCAAACTTAATAAATTGTTGAATATAGCAGATCTCAGTGGTAAAGTTTTAAAGTGGAACAATCCGAGATGAAAATGATTTTTCGCACAAGAACCGGAAAATATTTCGCCGATTCCAGCTGATTCTGTATCAGTGTAAGAAATGTAGTTTAATTTATGAAGTCATTAAATAATATTTCATTTAGTCTTTCACCATTTATTTTTACTGACAGGTTTATTCTTGGGGCAAGCAGAAACAGAACGCAACTGATTAGGCATTGCATCGCCAGATAAATGAACAGCCCTTGTGGTATGTGGATTATTACAAAATTGAGTATAGCAACTCGGATATTCAACACGAACTAATTACGTGTAACGTTGCCTTGAACAATGACCATGTTCATTAACTTGTTACGGTATCCCGAATATGAACTATTAGTCCGATGTTTCTACACATTTTAGCTGATGTGTACGTGGTCAGGTCTCCAGGGTTGTGTACTAGAAAATACATGTAGCAAAGTCCCCGTCTGGCATCAAATACATGTATGGTGGATGTGTGTGTTGCAGAATTGCGTCTCCGGTTGCTGTGCGAAAAATAACATAGTTCCCGATTCCTGTGCGAAAATTCATAGACCAATGAAATCTATAATGCACTGGTATCGAGCGTTTCCGAACAAACATTGACACGTCCAGCAATTTTATCTTCTATTGTCAAATTTGGTGTTTCCAGCATAATTAGACAAATTGGCTGCGTCCCCATATATAGGGATGTGTACAAATCAACAGCAGAGTCCCCTTCTGACTGCAAAGACGCGTATTAGATGTGTGTGTGTGTGTTCGAGTGTGGGCGTCTTCGTTTTAACCGAGGACGTCCTTGTTGGCTGGATGTCCCAGTTCGGAGGTTGTCTATACGAATGTCGCCGATTGAACCCGAAGACAAGTGACCTATTCTCACATTAAACAAATGTAATACACTGCACTTGTACTGGACGAAAGAAAAGGCGGACGTAAGTCAAAACGGAAATATCTGCCCATATTGGGTGCAGTATGTACAGTAGAAAAATAACCGCGGCTGGCCATTTTAAATCGGGTTGCACCCATCAGTAATTTATTTATTTATATATTGACAATTAACGACTCTTTCAATACCCAGCTTCAGATCGTGTAGGAAAGTCTTACGGCTGGAGGAAGACCTTAATAATCCTGAGAGAACCATCCAGCAGCGGGAATGAACACCAGGACACATCCCAACCTACAAACTCGACAGAACCCATGTTACAGTGGTTGGAGGCATGCTCACCATCAACGTACAGTACGCGTTGGCACAAAGTACCACCTTGTCCCCAAGTTGGCAATTGGGATTGAGTGTCTCGATCAAGTGCACACTGTCCTGATGCGGGTCCATCTGTCCAACTTTAGGCTTTAAGCTCAGTGCTCTAACCGATGAACCACCGCATCTCCCAACCCATCAGTTAACAACAAGTGTCCGACTCCGTTCTCTTCGATACTTTCTGTCTGATTTAAGGGGTCGTATCAATGGAACACTTTACAATCAACATAGGCGACCTCTATCATAGAATAAAAAACTGAGATATCTTGGTGAATTTTTAGTTTCGATGATTTCATTAAAACCACGTTTTTTTCCCTAATGCCCGAACTGTGTGTGAATGGACACACGCTGGCCATGTGATTTAAGATATCAACGTTCCAACTACTTACTTTCTCTATTGGTCTACTTTCGGCAATGTTTCTAAGGGTGGGGGTATGTTCCCATTTATATTTGAAGGTAAAATTACAACGCAAATCTCAACAAACTCCGAAAATCTCCAAACGTAATAAATTGTTGAATATAGCAGATCTCATTGGTAAATAAGTTTTAAAGTGGAACAATCTGAGACGAAAATGATTTTTCGCACAAGAACCAGAAAATATTTCGCCGATTCCAGCTGATTCTGTGTAAGAAATGCAGTTTAATTATGATGTCATTAAATGATATTTCATGCAGTCTTTCATCATTTATTTTTACTGGCAGGTTTATTCTTGGGATAAGCAGAAACAGAACGCAACCGATTAGGCATTGCATCGTCCGATAAATGAACAGACCTTGTGGGGTGTGGATGATTACAAAATTGGAGCATAGCAACTTATTCTCAGATATTCCGCACGAACTTATTACGTGTAACGTTGCCTTGAACAATGACAATGTTCATTAACCCCAATGTGGTATCCCGAATATGAACTATTGGTCCGATGGTTGTCTGACCAAACCCACAATCGAACTTGACCTTATCTTTACATTAGTAATATGCAGACAAAACTTGAAATTTATTGGTTGAGCCAAACAATTTTAAATGAATGGAAACCAAAAAACTAAAAAATCAACAATTTTCTAAGTAAAAAGGGACATAACTCAAGTAAATTTTGTCGCACCGAACCCAACATCGAACTTCACCTGTATTTGGACATTAATAATAAGCATATAAAATTTGAAGCCGATCGGTTCAGCCAAACAATTTTCAATGAACGGAAACCAAAACACTAAACGATTTTCCAAGTAAAAGGGGGGCATAATTCAAGTAAATTTTGTCGCACCAATCCCAAAATCGAACTGAACCTGTATTTTGACATTAATAATAAGCATATACAATTTGAAGCCGATCGGTTCAGCCAAACATTTTTACATGAACGGAAACCAAATTGGTTAGTAAGACGGAAAGCTGAATGCTAGTCCTCCGCATTTTATGTGGTGGACTAACAAACATGAACTGACATATGATGAGGAACATGCACGCCAAATTTGGACCAGTAGTTTGTGAGAAGGCGATAACGTCAAGTTCAGGGGCCACCTAATCTCAGGAACAGGTACCCAATCTCAAGAACGCAGGAACAGAGAAAAACAGGATTTTTCCACGAAACAGAATAAACTTTATTCAAATATATGCCCACCATAAGAACACACTAATTGTGGCCTTTTAACCCCCCGTGCGTCTTGTCAATATAATCGTTGGAATGTGTCTTTTTGTCTTTTTCAATATCCATGTGTTTGCAACACGTTTGACTTGTTACAATTTTTGGAAAGAGTCCCCAGTGTAGCCAGGCCAATCCCCATGAATTAAATAATTTCACTTCAAAAACAATGTGAAGGGCATCAAAAGTATATGAAGCTATTGGAGTAGATGCAGTTCATTTTATAGGATTGTTTTATTGTTAAAATTAACAATAACAATCATTGATTACAGAGTCTTAATTTTACCTATTAGAGGATTACACCAAGAAAACTATACTCTAAATTAATTTTATGGCCAATTTCATATAATGAAAAATTAAGGGTTTTTGTCCCTTGTTGGCCTCAAAGACACACGATAAACTTCACATGAAGAGGATTTAATACATACCAAACTTGCATTCATATGGGTTAACAGTTCTGGAAATATCAAAGGTAAACGCACAAGTATTTGGACACTGGGAAGTGTCAGTAGTTAGGCTTATTGTTTGTCAAATGCACTAAGAATGGAATCTGTGGCTGTCAAATTGGAAATGTGTTAGGTGGGTTCTACTAGAAATGTACAACTTTTTTTCCATAATATGCAACCATGTCAAAATATCTATATGTGCACATGCAAAAGAACATGCTGAAACTTTTTTGAGTCAAGTGGGAGTTACAATAATGACTAAACAAATAAATATTTAAATTTGATTTATTATTCCATTGTACTAAATGGTCAAAAGTCAAACAAAAAGTCCAGCCTTCCATTTCTTTTCATGGCAGACAGAAAACAAAATGTTTTACATCAAACGAGTGTTTCGCACACTACTTTCAAAATTCAGCTTTGCTCATGAAAAAAAATATACCACAAAATTCAAACCAAATAATAAAGAATATATTTTGAGGTGAGGCTTTGAGTCGAGGGTTGCCAAACTTTACTAAATACTGAATATAGATCTGTTATTTCAAAGATCATTTTCTATTTTGAAGGAAAATTTTTGTATATCGTGCATATTGAGAAACTAACACTTCACCTAACCTGAGAGAGCAAATGACACTTCCCAAAACAATTCTTGTACAATTAAAAGTTTTCATTTTTTGCTTCAAAAACATAGTTTATGACCCCTCATCAGAACAATGTTGGTGAGCTCATCCCAAAACGTGGTCATAAGCTACGTTTATGAAGCAAAAATTTTAAAAAAGCAAACGATTAATGATAATTTTTGCATAAGCACTGGTCAGATTTTACCATTTCGCTAGTTTAAGGTATACCAAATATGAAAGAATTATGACTGATGGATCAAATAAAGATTTTTAAATTTTCTCATAATGCCCAAAATCAAACTCTGAATTTGAGATCCCACCTCCCCCAAGATATGTTGTATACCAAATATCCAACGATTCTGACAGCTAGATCTGAAGACGAATATTTTAAAGAAATTTTCTCATATTACACTAAATTAAACTTTAGGCTCACATTGGGACCCATATATTAATCCAGGCACGATTTGAAAAATCTCAGCTCCATAGAGATATTGAATACCAACTATCAAAAGATCAGGACTGATGGACCTGCAGAAGTGTTTTACAAGAAATTTCCTTTACACTGCACAAAGTTAAAGATTGGGCTGCAATACTGAGCCCAAATATTAACAAAGGGGCGATTTAACACAACATGAATCAGACTCCTCCAGAGATGTTGTATACCAAACATGAAAAGATTTGGACTGATGGATATGATGAAGATTTTTATAGCAATTTCTTGATATCACATTAAGTTAAAATTCACATAGC
This sequence comes from Pictodentalium vernedei, assembly GCA_031216915.1. Taxonomy (NCBI): domain Eukaryota; kingdom Metazoa; phylum Mollusca; class Scaphopoda; order Dentaliida; family Dentaliidae; genus Pictodentalium; species Pictodentalium vernedei. Next base: position 27,613,779 of record CM062296.1, read on the forward strand.
GAGTCCGAATGTAAATCCAGTGACTCAATTTGAAAAAAAACTTGAATCTAGGACATCTAGAGAAGTTGTACACCAAACACTAAAAGACTCTACTTGTGGACTTACAAAAAGAGAAGATTTTTCATGAAATTACTTCCTAGTGTGCCAAGTAAAACCCTGGGCTTTAATATGAAGCCCAAAAATTAATCCAGGGGCTTGATTTGAAGAAAAAAATGAAAATGATACCCATAGTGATGTTGGATAACAAATATGAAAGGATTCCGACTGGTGGATATTGGCAAGATTTTGAAAGGTGTTTCCTCATATGGCATGAAGTTGACATTCAAGCTCCCACTCGGAGCGCAAATATTAAAATAGGGACTCGATTTGAACGAATTTTCACCTAACCTGCCTAGAGATGTTATATACCGAACATCAAAAGATTCATACTGCTGGGTCTGAAAAAGATTTTAAAAGAAATGTCCTCATATTGAGAAAGAGCCCAAATAGAAATTCAGTGATGCGATGTAAACAGTCCTGAATTTGAACCCCCATAAGTATGCTGTATATCAAATGCCACCATAAGTATGCTGTATATCAAATGCCACCATAAGTATGCTGTATATCAAATGCCAAACACTAACCAAGACAGACCCTTTGTGTGTGTGTTTTTTGTTTTCTCAAACTGTTAACCACTTAACACAGAAATTTACAGACATATGGACATTGTCATACCATAATGCGAGCTACACATCTCAGTGGCAGTATATTGCACATAAAAACACAGGAGGCCTCTGTAGGGGTGGGGGCTGAGGGCACTAACCGTACATGGTAAACTGCATATCAACCCAAAGTCTTGATTTGAACAGGCTGTATCTGCCCATACTAAATAAACAAGAGGCCCCATGGGGCCTTATGTCACTCACCTGACATGGTAGTTTAAATATCAAACCAGGGACTTGACTTGAATAAGTTGCATATGCCCCTCGTAAGAAAAGCATATACCAACTAGATGAAGCGATTGTGCCCGCACAATATACAGGATTTCCCTTCTATTTTCAGTCCTTGCACATTCACGTCCCAAAATTGAGATAAACATAAAAAAACTTCCTTTTTTAATTTTTGTGCGAAAAGTTTCAAAATCCCAAACAAAATATTTTCAGACTAAATTTTTTTTTCTTCTTAAAGTTTACCAAAATGCTAAAAAAAAACCAACCCAAACTCAGTTCCAGATTTTTCAAAGTCCAACCCAGCCCGAGCCCAAATTGTTATTGTAAAAAAATATATTTTTTGTCTTAAAATTGACCAAAAGCTAATTTCCAGACATTGGTTGAAAATTTTACACCCAGACACGAAATTTTTAGTGTAAAAAAAATAATGTTTTTTGTCTTAAAATTGTCCAAAACGCATAAAAAACAAAAAACTCAGGTCGTTGGATGTGAAATTTAGGTCCAATTTTTTGTGGTCCCATTGGGACCCGGACCCAAAATTTTCAGTGTCCAAAAAAAAAGATTGTTTTTTGTCTTAAAATTGTCCAAAATGTGTAAAAAAACACAAAAAAACACAGAAAAATCAGTTCCAAAATTGTCAAAGTCCCACCAGAACCTGGACCCGGTGTCAAAAAAAATTTTGTTTGTCTTAAAATTGTCCAAAATGCATACCCCCCACCCAAAAAGAACTCTGGTCCGAAATTTTCTTGCCAAGTCTCACCAGGACCTGGACCACAAATTTTCAGCCTAGATATGAACGCAGTGACTTGGCTTGAACAAACTTCAGTCTAAGGATACTGTACACCAAATTTCAAAAGATTCTGACTGGTGGTGGTGGGAAGAAGATTTTTTAAAGTATATTCCTCATATTGCACTAATTTGAACATTTGGGCTCCCATGGGTAGCCCAAATATGGACCCAGGGATTTGATTTTAACAAATATGCATATCATTGATCCAAAAGTGTTATATGTAAAACATGAAAGCTTTTGGAACAGTGGTTTGGAAGAACATTCTTTAATGTTTTTTCCATTGCCTACAGTGTTAAATATACAGACTCCGCACTTTTTCGAAGTCCTGAAAAAGTACCATATGATAAAACCGATGGCATTTTTTTCTACCAATCCTTTCTGTTGGTCCTAGGGAAGCTTCACAAAAAATAATAATTCTCAGTGCCGTGCAGTTTTGGAGATATGGGCGTTTTATTTTTTTTCTATTTTTTTGCTCCTGTTGTTCCCATGGGGCTACAGGAAAATTCTTTTCGGCATAAATTAGGTACTTATGACCCAATAAGCCAGCACATAAAATTTGGTTCAAATCGGCCTCTTGGTTCAGAAAATAGAAATTTGGGGCGGGGCCAAAATTCTTGCCCATCCCATAACAATGGCAAATATTATCCCTCGAACTTCCCTTGAACAAACCTGAGTCTACACCTCAAAAGAATACTGCATACCATATATCAAGTCTCTGCTACTGCTGGTTCAAGAGAAGATTTTTAAAGATTTTGGTGCCCCTTGGGAACGTGGCACCACCCACGGGGAGGGGCAATTTCATTTGAACAAATCCCAATTGGCATTAGGTAATAAACAATTACCCAACATTTGAATAAAATTGGGCTAGTGGTTTTGGAGAAGTCGATAATGTAAAGTTTATGCCGGACGGACGGAAAGAAAGTGATTAGTAAATCTCGCCTTGAGCTTCGCTCAGGTGAGATAAAAACTATACAAAAACTATATCAAAAGATTCACACCAGTAGATATAACAAAAATACTTTTTAAAGAATTCGCATCATATTGAATCAAGTTATAAGCCCAAATATGAATCCAGGGACCTGGTTTTAACTAAACTGAATCTCGCCTTACTAAGGATGCTGTATATCAAGTATCAAAAGATACTGACTACTGAATTTGAAGAAAAACATTTTCAAGTAATTTCCCTCATAATGAACTAAGTTATAATTCAGGTTCTCACGGGGCGCCCATCTATGAATCCATGAACTTTGCTTCAACAAACTTAAATCCACCCCACCACTCCCCCCAACCCCTCCCCACCTAATGATGCTACATACCAAATGTCATACCATTCTGATCGGTACATGTAGATCTGAAGAAGATTTTTAAAGAATGTTCCTCATGCATATATTGCATTAATTTGAAAATCTGGGCTCCCATACAGAGCAAAGCAAGCCCAACTGTGGACCAGGGATTCGATTTCAACAAACAAGTGGATCAATCTTCCAAAGATGTAATATGTGGAATATGAAAGCTTCTGGGGCAGTGGTTTGGGAGAAGAAGATTCTTCAAAGTTTTTCCCATTACCTACAGTATAAAGAAATGACAACTCAACACTTTTTCAAAGTCGTGCAAAAGTACCTTATGATAAAACCAGTGGCAATTTGTTTTATCGTTCCTTTCTGCCTGTCCTAAGGAAGCTTCACACCATATAAAAATTTTCAGTGCCATGGAGTTTTGGAGATATGGGCATTTTAATTTTTTTCTATTTTTAGCTTCGGCAGGTCCTATGTGGCAAGAGGAAAAGAATTGTTGGCTTAAACTAGGTACTTATGACCCAATAAGCCACCATATCAAATTTGGTTCAAATTGACCAATTTGAAAAAAACCCAATGCCCCTATATAACCAATAGTCATGTGAAATTCCATTAAAGTTCAGCCATTGGCTTGGGAGCAGATTAGTTTATCCTGACTTTAAGGAGAGCTAAAAACATAGAAATGTTATTCTCAGAACTGCAATCACTTCTTACATTACCAATAAATCTATTTTGAAAAGACACTGTGCTTCAATTCCATAAAATGTAACAGAAAACATGAGGCCCATGGGGGCTTTAGTTATTCAAAGGTGATAAATCCAGAATGGCACTTGCAATTATGATCAAAAGCAAACATGAGCTATATTTTGAGATCAAATGCTAAATCTGAAAAACTGAACAAAATGGGAAAAAATTAGTCAAGGCAAACTAAAGTTACCATCTGGAAATCGAAACGGATAGACAGACACATCCACATTTCCTGCCCTAATTGGTTTTTTAAACTAATTGTTTTTTGGACACATTTGACCACTTAAAGACCCAAACCACAGACAGCCCCCCACCCTATCCTGACCATAACCCCCAACTAAACTCCTACCCGCTCTCTAACCTAAACCATTCCAGCCTTAAGCCCTACTCTTGGGCTTGTTATAAGCCTTACCCAACCCCTGAGCCTAACCAAGCCAGACCCTTTTTATTTTTATTTGTTTTTCTAAGTGGTTAACAACATAACACAGCAAATTACAGACAGACAGACACTGTCGCCATACTTTAAAATGGGCCACTCATCTGATCTGAGCAACCGTATAAAAATGAGATTTGCTTTTTGTGTGTTTTGGTGAAGAGTAAACCTAACCCTCACCATTTGCATAAAATAATAATAAAATAAAACATACACAATTGAAAGGTTCTTCTCATAACTGTAATCACTTCTAACATTAGCAAAAAAATCTATTTCTAAACGAAAAGGAAACTTTTTTAATCCATTAAATGTAACAGAAAACACAAGGCCCCATTGGACTTTAGTCACTCACCTAACAAAGCTCTTTTAGTATCACATTCAGTCACCTTGTCATGGCTAATTAAAACAACAAAGGAATGAAGGGAGAAATTATTTCCAAATGCCCACCTTTGTCACTAGTCTTGGTGACTGGATACATGTCTGCAAGATGTGGACAAGCACTGTCATCCAAGTTTAAAAAAGTGCCTCATTATTATAATTAAAATAACTATATTGTTGTCTCCTTTGTCCATAAATTCTCGTTTTTCCAGAAAAAATGAAAGCTAAAAGTTACACCCCACAACCATTCTTTGTTTAAAATGAGTTTTGAATGATTTCGAATTGATTTTATTCAAAATAGAATTTGAACCAACCCAAATCTGGTTAACTGGGCAGTTCTTGTCTTTGCATAAAATCAACTCACATCACACAAGTAACTTCAGAGCATAAAAAAATGAAATTGTCAATGACACTGTATCTCAACTTGAATAGGACATGAAATATTACTTGCTGTGACCAGGTCAATAATAATGAATATGACAGGAAATAGTACTTGCGGTGGCCAAGTCAACAATAATAAAACAATTACAAGGTGGCTGCAATGGACTACAGATTAAGGGAGACACTTTTTGACGGTAAAAAGGATGGTATCTGATAAAAAAGGACGGTAAGTGTATAAAAACTGTGTTTTAAAGTACCTCTAAAGGCGTAAAAAGTTACACTTTAAGGAAAAGAATGTAAGAATATATATATATAACAAAGATTAAGTAATGTTTGTTTTATTGTGGGCTATTTTAAGCGAAAATTGATAATTTCGCTGTTGATACAGATCGACTCGCATTTTGCGAAAGAAAAATAACCAATTAGCTGAGTTGCACGACGGGGTGAATTAAACCACGCTGGCTCAATGCAGGTTTAACAATTACTTGTGCGTGACATTTACATCTTTCTATTCACCCTGAGAGGATTTAACACAAAAGTTTTTTTTGGAAGAGGAAACCATTTATAATTTGAAGAATTAAACTTGTGTTGAAGCTAATTTTATTTGAAAAAAGGGCGTTCATAAGCTATTTGAAACTGTTGTCGGCGTTCCGTCAAACACACGCGGACGTGATAAAAAAAATCAAACACGCAATTAATTTTATGCCATACCTTCTCCCTTATAAAAAGTACCATAGTAAACCCTGGTAAGTCCAAAATACCATTGTATTACTACGATAATACCCAGGGTATTCTAAGATTTACCATGGTACTTTTTAAGGGCGGGATACCCACCCAAAGCTTCAGGGGCCGTTAAGACCGCCCCCCCCCCCCCCCACACTCAATCCACCAATCCCCATGTGTCAGCTCCCAGTGGTGGGTCGGAAGTGTGTGTTTTTTCAAATGACACAATCATGTTTTAGAGGAATTTTGAATGTTGGTTTCTGATCCCCCGCCGGGATTCGAACCCTCGGCAACACTGCCTGGCAATCAGGAGTTCAGTGTCTAAACCACTAGACCATTGCACACTGTCCAAAAACGATGGCTGGAATCTAGCTTTTTAGATGAAGTCCTCATGATTACTTGGTTCATCTTCCTTTCGGCAGCAGCATGAAAGTGTGGAACGCGCTGGCTACAGTACGGCGAAAGTGCTGTGGATGGCCTCAGACGAAGACTGGCACGGGCTTGTGTGTGTTTTTTTCAAATGACACAATCATGTTTTAGAGGAATTTTGAATGTTGGTTTCTGATCCCCCGCCGGGATTCGAACCCTCGGCAACACCGCCTGGCAATCAGGAGTTCAGCGTCTAAACCACTAGACCATTGCACACCGTCAAAAAACGATGGCTAGAATCTAGCTTTTTAGATGAAGTCCTCATGATTACTTGGTTCATCTTCCTTTCGGCAGCAGCATGAAAGTGTGGAACGTGCTGGCTACAGTACGGCGAAAGTGCTGTGGATGGCCTCAGACGAAGACTGGCACGGGCTTGTGTGTGTTTTTTCAAATGACACAATCATGTTTTAGAGGAATTTTGAATGTTGGTTTCTGATCCCCCGCCGGGATTCGAACCCTCGGCAACACCGCCTGGCAATCAGGAGTTCAGCGTCTAAACCACTAGACCATTGCACACCGTCAAAAAACGATGGCTGGAATCTAGCTTTTTAGATGAAGTCCTCATGATTACTTGGTTCATCTTCCTTTCGGCAGCAGCATGAAAGTGTGGAACGCGCTGGCTACAGTACGGCGAAAGTGCTGTGGATGGCCTCAGACGAAGACACTACCACCGTGGTTATATTGGGTCGGGGGGGGGGGGGGGCTCAGTATTTAAGCTCTGTCGCGTAAAACTGTAACGTTCCCTCTTTCCCCGGGAGGCACTAATGAATACGCCAAATTGCATCGTTCAGCGCTATATCAGGCCTTTGCAATATCTCAGCGTTATATTGGGGGTGGGGGTCTGGGCGCTCCATATTCAAACTGTCTCGTACATTTTTAACCCTCTTTTCCTGGGAGGCAATAAACTCGATTTTCCAGAGCTTTCACGTTTGAAAAAGGAAAATATCCGGGGAAAGGTCTCCAGACACACAGCCATCACCGTGGGGGAGGGAGAGTTGAATACACCAAATTGTATCGTTCAGCGCAATATCAGGCTTTTGAAATATCTCAGCGTTATATTGGGTCGGAAGGTGTGTGGGGGGGGGGGGGGGGGGGCTTGGCTGGGCAATCCGTATTCAAACTGTCGCGTAAATTTGTAACCCCCTTTCCTCAGGATGATTCTATGATTTGATGGTGGGGTGGCTACCTACCTTTATGGAGAAAGGCGCGATCTTAGGTAGTTAGATAGTTGCGGAATTTCGAGAGCCCCCCCCCCCCCCCCCCCCCCTCCAGTAACTAAGACCTTCGGTCATTTCCCCTTCCTCCCAATTTCCCTTACAAAAGTAGAAGGATGAAGAACAGTCAGAGGGGCCAAGTTAGGACTTTACATTCAGGAGAACATTAAGCAAAATTCAGTGATTCAAGTTTGCATCTGATGCAATTTTAACGTGCATGCGTAGCCTTATGGGTGGAGGGGGGCTTTGTTATGTGAAACTTATTCCACTTTGTCATGGTACCTTTGGTCCACTCCTCTCGCCTGGCCCCAGTCTCTATACTCGATCAATAATCTTCGGCCACACCACCGAGCTGTTGAATGGTATATAATTTTTCAGCTTTGATGTATAGATATTAATATATATATAGTCAGGCGGGAGGGTTGGAGTGGGAACCATGCCGAGGTTGACAAAGTTTCATACAATAAAGCCCCCTCCCCCCAGTGGTCTCTAAATTGCGTCAGATTCAAGTTTGAATGACTAAATTTTGCTTACTTTTCTCTGGAAATATCCAGTCCTAACATGGACCACCTGACTGTTGCCCCATCCTCCTATTTTCCTAAATGGAAGCGTGTGTGTTTGTGTGTGTGTGTGTGGGGGGAGGGGGGGGTCCTAGGTAGGACTAGGATCTCACAATCATGCCGAGGGTCACAACCATGGCGAGGTTGACAAAGTACCACATAGAATAGAAAAAAACAGCTTTAACACAACTTTAATTCTTCCAATTATAAATGGTTTCCTCTTCCAAAAAAAACTTTCCATTAAATCCTTTCAAAGTGAACAGAAGTTTCTAAATGTTACGCACAAGTAATTGTTAAACCTACACTGAGCCAGTGTGATTTAATTCACCACATTGTGCACCTCAGCTAATTGGTTGTTTTTCTTTCGCAAAATGCCAGTTGATCAGTATTGACAGCGAAATTATCAATTTTCGCTCGTAAATAGTCTACAATAAAACAAACATTACCTAATCTTCGTTTTATATATATATTCTTACATTCTTTTCCCCAGATTGTAACTTTTCACGCATTTAGAGGTGAATTTAGTACTTGGAAACACAGTTTTATACACTTACCGTCCTTTTTATTGGATATCGTCCCGTTTACCGGCAAAAAGTATCTCCCCAGATTAAGACCAATCGTTGAAGATAAACTTTTGAAAAAATTGTCAAGGATAATTTAAAGAAGTCACAAATTATCATGGTGGTGATAATGGAAACAATATTGTATGGCAAGCTAACAAAAAGCCCTGGTACATATGAATTCAGATAGAGCCTCTAGCCAGAGCCGCAGTGACATGAGCACTTAACTGTGTCTGTGTGGCACCGAATAAATCAAAGTTTTTCTAATTTGCATAATTTAGGCATGAGAAGAAAACTATATTATATGTGATGTATCCCATGGTACTAAACATTCATTCAAAAATTATTCTAATCAGAGCTTTTATACGGATGTTGTGCGCAAAATGTGATTGCACCCCATTTTGCACAAAATGGCTGCTAGTGGTCATCTTGAATTTCACACTGAACCCAAAACACTTGCTCTCATCCCACAGTGATAACAATGGCAAAGGGACACAAAAAGGTTGGTGAGGATCGGTTCATAAATATGGTCTCTAGTCTGAGCTATATTGGTATTTGCACTCAAAGTGCTGAAAAGTAACAGTAAATGAATCAAAGTAAAAAAAAAAAACCTGTATTATATATGTAATGTATCCCATGGTAGTAAACACTATATTAAAAAATTATTCAAACCATAGATTTCATATGGAAGTTCTGCGCAAAAATCTGATTGCACCTAATTTTGTACAAAATGGCTACCAGTAGCCATCTTGAACATCAGACCTGACCCCAATTGTTAAATACCAATAAACTTATAAAACAAGGCCTCCGTGATACAGCCAATCATGCTATTAAACACTGTTAAACTATTTGCTCTGAAAATACAGCTTTTTTAACCCTTTACCTAATGTAACAGCCAAAACCGGCCAGCACTACACAGGAAAATCGCCATTCAATTTTTGTAAAATTTTCATTTTTTGCTTCCAAAACATAGGTTGTGACCCTTCATTGGAACGAGCGTGTCACGCTCGTTCCAATGAGGGGTCACAACCTATGTTTTGGAAGCAAAAAATGAAAATTTTTAGTGGTACGAGAATTTTTTTTACATGTGTCGTCTGCTACTAGCATAAGGTAAAGGGTTAACAATGTCCCATGGATTGAACTAGTAAACATACACTAACTTATTGGTGTTTAAGGTCCCATATTTATGCATAATTGCTAATCGTGACCACAACATGGAGATCAAGTCAAGTTTTGTAAATCGTTTGTACCTATGTTGCCCTTATTAAAAGACTTCCACCCCGAGCATTGGTGACTGGGTCTTATTTTACCAATGTAACGAAACTTGAATCACATCTCCTGAAGAATGATAAACACCAAATATCAAAAGATTCAGGGTAATGGATCTGACGAAAGAGATTTTTAAAGAATATTCCTCATATGAAACAAAGTCACAATTTGGGCTCCCATAAAGAGCCCAAATATGAACCCGGGGACTTGGCTTGGCCAAACCTCCATGTCCCTTCCTTAAGGATGTTGTATACCAAATATCAAAAGATTCTGTTGGATCTGGAGGTTTTTAAAAAATATCCCTCATGTTGCACTAATTTGAACATCTGAGCTCCTAAGGAGTGCCCAAATATGGACCCAGGGGTTACATTTCAACAACCATGTGAGCCAATCTTCAAGAGATGTTATATGTGAAACATGAAAGCTTTTGGAACAGTGGTTGAGAAGAAAAGATGATCTAATATTTTCCAATTACCTTCAGTGTTAAAAAATGCAGACTGCATTTTTTCAAAGTCCCGAAACAGTACCTTAGGACAAATTGATATCTGTTTTGTTTTACATTTCCTTTCTATTTGTTCTATTTGCATTTTTTCCTATTTTTAGCTCCCGAGGTAACCATAGGGCAGCGTAAACAAATGTGATTACAAGGATGGTAAAGGGATAACAAGAAAATCTAAAAAGGGCATAACTTTAAGTCAAGGCCCAATAAAACCTCATAGCAAATTTGGTTCATTCCGGCCTCTTGGTTCAGAAAATAGAAATTTCTCATACTGAAAGAACTTAAGAGTTTAGGTTCCCATGGGGAGCCCAAATATGAACCCAGGGACATGGCTTGAACAAACCTGAATCTTCCTTTCTTAAGAATGCTGTATACCACATATCAAAAGATTCTGACTGTTGGATCTGAAGAAAGAGATTTTTCAAGAATATTCCACATATTGAACAATTTCATAATGTGGGCTCCCATAGGGTGCCCAAAATAAAAACCCAGGCTTGAACAAACCTGCTTCTCCCTTCCCCAAGAAAGCTGTTGACCAAATATCGAAAGATTCTGACTGTTGGATATGGTGAAGACAATTTTTAAAGAATAGCCCTCATATTGCACAAATTTAAACATTTGGTCTCCTGTAGAGTGCCCAAGTATGGACCCAGGGGTTAAATTTCAACAACCATGTGAATCACTCTTTCATAGAAATATGAAAACTTTTGGAGCAGTGGTAGAGGAGAAAAACATTATTTTATATATTCCCATTACTTCATTGTTAAATAATGCTGAGCCAGCATTTTTCAAAGTCCCGAAATTGACTTTCGGAAAAAAAACTGATAGCAATTTTTTAACATTCCTTTCCAGTGGAAAGGAAGCCTCACAGCAAATAAAAAGTTTCAGTGCCGTGTAATTTTAGACATATGGGGATTTGACTTTTTCTATTTTTAGCTCCTAGGTTCCCACAGGGCAGCAGGAAAAAGTTGGCATGAATGAAGTACTTATGGCCCAATAATACCTCAGCAAATTTGGTTCAAATCGGCCTCTCGGTTCAGAAAATGGAATTTTCAGGCAGGGCACAAAATGGGAATCATCCCATAGCAAGCCTAAATATTGACCATGAAAAAAAGCTTGAGTACCAAAGGAACTTACATGCCAAATCATTCTGATTGGTTGTTCATAAGAAGATTTCAGGTGAAACTGATGCTTTTGGGGGCACCAACCCCACCCTGGTGGGGGCATCAAGTGCATTTTAACAAACTGGAAAGAGGATACATCCCCCTCCTCCCCCCCCCCCCAACACACAAACTGCTGTATGTGAAATTTGTTGGAGCTAGGGCCAGTAGTTCTGATGGATAAGACTAGAGTTGCAAAAGTTAATGGATGACGGATGATGGAAACAACTGATGACAAAACGTCACACTGATTTTAGTCAGGTGAGCTAAAAATATTGGACAGCTGGTTCGCAATCCCATTCATTATACTATCCCCAAAATACTAAATGTTAAATTTCAGGACAATATTTTTTAACAGTTTTTTTTAAAATGTTGTGAAAACCAATGCTGGTTGACACAAAGGATGTTTGGAATTCGTTCCTATATCACCCTCGCCTTCAATGTGCAGGATTAAAAATCTCAATTTTTAACACTCGACAAATCTATTTAAAGATTTACATAACATTAGAACTTCGGCTACTGATCATAGTATATCAATCTGTGGCTTTAACAGACATGATACTGCATAAATACAAAATGGCTTCACCTTAGGTCTCATACCTTCACTTGTAAATTCAAAAATCTCTAGGGACACATCAGTGGCAATAGATTCAGATCTTTTCTCTAAATCATCTGCGGCAATGTCTAGCATTTCAGTATTCATCTGATTCTCTTCATCCAAATTTTCCAGTTTGTCTTGTTTGTTTTCATCTGAAAGAATTGTCTTATCAGGTTGTTTATATATATCATAGAAACAATGTTAATTAACCTTAAGCAACAAGAGATGGTGTGGAACCAGGAGTTTTCACCCACCATAGCTTACTGTGTTGGTGACAAGGACATTCAAATGTTTTAAATAAATTAAGCAAATTGAGAGCTGTAACTGAGGAAAAAGGCCTAGATATGACTTCATTTAATCTTGATTTGAAAGTCCCTATGGTAATGAAACTTCTCACAAAATTTAATCAAGATAAGATTATTAATGGGTGAGAATCAGCATGGCACGACGAATAGATGGACCGACAGACAGATTCATGCACTAATGGAAGGAGCAACCACGCATGGACATGGCCAACCCTGTATACCCCAATTCTCTTCAAGAATGGGGGGAAAATAAACGGGAGGCCTTGGGCAACTAGCCTGAACCAGGGGCAGTTTTTTTTAAGAACTAGACATTGCATTTGAAAGTTTAACTCTATATATGAATAAATAATATAATTAAATATGGTTGTCCATGGTAAATGCTTTCTACCACTGGTCTTTGTGACTGCATTCCAATTCTAGCAGCTGTCGACATAAAACGACAAATTTCCAACAGTTGTTATGCACCTGCGGTTTCAAAGGCATGACTAATGTATTGAAAATACCAAACAAATTTGAGTGGTGGATCCGAATAAGTGGATTTTTAAATAAAATTCCTCATATTGAAGTGAGGAAGCCTAAATATTAACTTGGGGACTTGATTAGAACAAATTTTAATCTCACCTCCCAAGAGGTGTTGTATAACAAATATAAAATGATTTTGACTGGTGGATCTGAAGTAAATTTTTAAATTTTACACAAAGTTAAAAATTTGGCACCCATAGGGAACACAAATATTAACTCGGGAACTCAATTTGAACATGCGATTGTGTATACCAAATATGAAAGAATATTATGACTAGTGGATCTGAAGACGAGGATTTTTGTTAAAAGTCTTCATATTGCACTAAGTTCAAATTTGAGCCCTCATAGGGAGCCCAAATAGGAATGTGAGGATTTGATTTCAAGCTGGCCTCCCTAGAGATGTTGTATACTAATACTAAAGAGGAAAAAAATCCTTACAGATGGATCCGAAAAGATTTTAAGAATAGTCCTCATATTGCAAAGAGTTAAAATTCAGGCGCCTATAGGGCCTGGTGATGGGAAAATTCTTTCATTTAATTTTGGAAAGACATTTATGGGTGCTATCAGAGTAATTCTCCCTGTGGGCGTGACAACTTTATTTCAACAAATTTGACTTGGCATATGATAAGGAACATGCACAGCAAATTTGATTCAATTTGGTCCTGTAGTTTGCGAGAAGTTCACGAGGGACAGAGACGGACACAGGCAGAGGACAGAAAGTGATCAGTAAAGCTCCCCTTGAGCTTTGCTCGGGTAAGCTATAAACACAGCATGCTCATATCACTAAGCAAACTGCAAAGTAAACATTGAGTCATATCACCACCAAAATATCAAAGGATTCTGCCTTGCTGTTAACAGTTTTTAAACATATAATTGTTTTCCTTACTCAGTAAGTCAGAGTGTTCATATGCTAGGCCCCATATTGGGTACTCAATAATTTATCTGTTTATTTATTGGATTTAAAGTCACTTTCAGCATATAAGGCTACATTATAGAGGCATAATTATACTATCGAGTTTGATTGATTGCTTAAGCTGATCACTGCCCACTTTGTAGGGCTTTCAAGGCAAGAATTAGTCACCGGGCCCAATTTTATTAATAAAGCAGAACTTGGAACTTCAATCTGCTGCTTCCAAGAAAACCAAAAACCAGATATCAACAGATTCTGACAGGAGGATGGGAAAAAAAAAAGATTTTGAAAGAATATTTCTCATAATGAACTGAGTTATACATCAGGCTCCTATAAGGAACCCCAATATGAAAGCTTCTGAACCAGTGGTTTGGGGAAAGAAAATTTATTTATTTATTGGTGTTTAAGATCACATATTTATGCACAATGGCTAATCGTGACCACAACACAGAGATCAAGTCATGTTTAGTCAATTGTTTATACCCCATTTTAGAGGACTTTCATCCCAAGCACTAGTGACTGGGTCCTATTTTACTAGTCAAACTGAACTTGTTTACAATAGTAAACAAGCAATGTGACATATCCCAGGGTTCCCACGTGGGGTGGGACAAGGAAGATTCTACAATGTTTTTCCCATTACCTACATTGTTAAAAAAATGATGACTCAGTCCTGGAAAAGTACCTTATGATAAAACCAATGAAAATTTTTTTACCATTCGATTCTGTCAGTCCTAAGGAAGCTTCACACCATATAAAAGTTCTCAGCGCCATGTGATTTTAGAGATGGGGCATTAAAAAAAAAAAAATTAGCTCCAGAAGTTCTTGTGGAGAAACATAAAAAAATTCAGCATAAGTTCTCATATCAAATTTGGTTCAAATCGACCTCTTGGTTTGGAAAATGAATGCTGTACACCAAATATCAAAATATTTTGACTGATGAATCTGAAAAACTTTTTTTGAAAGGATATTTCTCATTTTGAACTAAGTTATAATTTGGAAATGGACGACAAATATGAACAGAAGAACTTGGCTTGAAAAACTGGAATCTCACCACCCTAAGCATATTGTATTCCAAATGTCAAAAGATTCTGACTAGAGGATGCGAAGAAGATTAAAAAGAATACACCCCATATTGAACTAAGTTATAATTCGGGCTCCCTGTGGGCCCGAATATGAACTCAGGGACTTGGCTGGAACAAGCACGAATCTCACCCCCCCCCCCCCCCCCAAAGGATGCTGCATACCAAATATCAAAAGATTCTGATTAGTGGATCTGGAGAAGATTTATAAAGCATATCCCTCATATTGCACTAATTTGAACATTTGGGCTCCCACAGGGAGCCCAAATATGGACTGAGAAATATGTGAAGCAATATTCCAAAGAAGATATATGCAAAATATGAAAGTTTTTGGAGCAGTGGTTTGGAAGAAAATGATTCTTTAACTTTTACCCATTGCCCACAGTGTTAAAAATGCCGATTCAGAATTTTTTCAAAGTCCTGAAAAAGTACCTTATGACAAAACCGATAGCATTTTTTCTTTTACCATTCCTTTCTGTTGGTCCCAAGGAAACCTCACACCAAATACAAATTATCGTTGCCATGCAGTTTTGGGAATATGGGCATTTTGGGATTTTTTTTTTATTTTTGGCTCCGGAGGTTCCCATGCAGCCACAGAATTTTTTTTTGCATAAGTGAAGTACTTATGACCTAATAATACCTCAGATTAAATTTGGTCCAGATTGGCCTCTCTGTTCAGAAAATAGAAATTCAGGGCGGGGCAAAAATTCTTGCTCCTCCCAGAACAAGGGCAATTATTGCTCGTCAAACTTCTCTTGAACACATGAATCTACACCTCAAATGGAAGCTGCATACCAAATATCAAGTCTCTGCTACATTTAATGATGGATGACGGACAGACGACGGATGAAGAGTGATAAGAAAAGCTAACCCTGACTTTCAGTCAGGTGAGCTAAAAATGTCCTCGGTTACTTTTCCTCATCAAACATGCCGATTTAAATTTATAAAATTAAAATTGTGGTCACAAGTTAAAATTGATGAATTTTGAATCTAGCACAATTTTAAAGCTTTGGAGTCCCACTTCCATTCTAATTAAACATCTATACACAATCAATGAAAGTATCAATGACACTGTAGCTCAACTTAAATATGACAGAAATTAGTATTTGCTGTGACCAAGTCAACAATAATAAAAGAATTACAAGAAGCCCAGGGGGGCCTGACGGTGCTCACCTGACATGGTAGTCTGAATATCAAACCAGGGACTTGACTTCAAAAAGTTGCAAACGCCCCTCCTAAAAAAAGCATATACCAACTAGATGAAGCAATTGTGCCCGCATAATACACAGGATTTTCCTTCTATTTTCAGTTCCTGTGATCTTTCTTCTTAAAACTAAAAAAGCGTAAAAAACAAAAACAAGAGGCCCCAAGGGGCCTTAGGTCGCTCACCAGACATGATAGTCTAAATATCAAACCAGGGACTTGACTTGAATAAGCTGCATATGCCCCCTCCTAAGAAAAGCATGTACCAACTAGATGAAGTGATTGTGCCCTCACAATACACAGGATTGTCCTTCTATTTTCAGTTCTTGCACTTTTACGTCTCAAAATTGAGATAAACGCACAAAAACAGATTTCAAAAAAAAATTTGTGCAGAAATTTTCAAAGTCCCAAACAAAATATTTTCTCATAATTTTTTTCTTCTTCTTAAAATTTACCAAAACTCTTAAAAAAAACCCCAAAACTCAGTTCCAGATTTTTTTAAGTCCCACCCGGCTGGAGTCCAAATTTTTATTGTAAAAAAATACTTTTTTTGTCTTAAAACTGACCAAAAACACATAGAAAACACATAAAAAACACTAAAAACAAATTTACGGATTTTGGTTGAAAGTTTTACACCCGGACCCAAAACAGCTTAGGTTTTTTAAACACGATACTCTATCCACCAAGACAATGCTTTCCCTCCCACCCAAATACATGAAGTACCAATGCTGTGTCAAAACTCACTTGTTTTTCTGTACTGGTGGGTTATGCATAATTTATTGTAAGCAAATAAAACTATGGCAGATTGTCTGTCAAGCATGAAAAATCTTCAAATCATTTACTTCCAATTCAAAGATTTGTAAAATTATATATTTAAAACACTAATTTATTTTCTGTAGACCAAAAATTACTTTCACAAACAGCTATAACAGTACCAGCATATTTATAAACAAGAAACTAGTTCTACCTTGCAAATCCAAGATCACTCAAGGCAAATTATCCGGTTTGTAAAAGACTGCAGCATGTTCATATCAAAAAACAAGCTGGCAAGTGACCACTTAGAAATATGAAAAAAGTATTCAATATCAAGAACAGTTGGTTCCCCATTTGAAGTGGTATGAAAAACTTGCATGGAGAGTCTAAGAAATGTATACAAGTCCTCAGTCACATTTCAACATCCAACATGCAGATTTACATTTATACCAATGTCAAAATTGATTAATTTTGAATATAGCACAAACTTAAAGCTCTGAGGTCCCCATTTGCATTGCAATTAATCATATATACACAAATAAATAAGGAGCCTCTCCACTTACTAAACATATGCATTCCTTCCCTATTTGCACTGCAAAATGAAAGACATGCACACATTTCAAACAAACTGCCTAATTGTCAAATAGAGAATTTATTTCAAACTTTCATATAATTTCCACCTCATCAGAAACCATCAATCTTAATAAAAAAAAAGTTCAAGTAAAATTCCTTTCAGGCTATAGAAAATAAATTAGTGAAATAAAT
Source organism: Pictodentalium vernedei (assembly GCA_031216915.1). Lineage (NCBI taxonomy): Eukaryota > Metazoa > Mollusca > Scaphopoda > Dentaliida > Dentaliidae > Pictodentalium > Pictodentalium vernedei. The sequence continues at coordinate 27,631,281 of CM062296.1, forward strand.
ATTTAGGAATCTCCCATTTGCATCAAACACAAAACATGTTTGCACTCTTCGTTGTTGGAAGAGTACAAACATGTTTTATATTTGATTCATTTATTTATTGGTGCATGAAGAGATTTTTATAGAATATTCCTCATAGAGAAGATTTTAGCACTCGAGCGACGCTATAATGGGACAAGAAACTCAATAATGTTGAGATACACAATAATGGCTTCCTCACAAATGTAGCAAAATGGTTTATTATGCCTACATTTACTTGAGAACTTACCATTAACTGGGGAACTATGAGAGGCGACACATTCAGTTCTGCTCTCTGTATCTCATGTCACATTATTATATGATATATCCTGATACACCAATTTGTCTGCATCACAACTTCCCAGTTCATCCCCTATGGGTTCATCTGAAAAAAATATTTTATAGCCTTGGTATATACATAACAGAAAAAATGTCACTTAACAAAACAACTTATCAATTAAAACATAAATTATTGCCAATGGACTATTAAATGTACTGTATAATGAGAGCTAGTTGTGCTTATTTCTTCTGCACTAAACACCTCTGCGCACATCTAGTGAATTAGAAGAGTAACCTAAAAATACAACATAAAGTGTCAATACTGTGTCTGAACTCAATTGGTTCTCTATACTGGTAAGTTATTCATAATTTGTTGCAATCAGATGAAACGTTTACTGGTTATTATTCAAGGGTGAAATATCAAATTGAAATATTCAAATTATTCGTTTCCAGTTCACAGATTTATACAATTACTTTCAAATAAGAGCAGCTCTATATTTATAAACAAATCATATCTTCTGCCTTCCAGCTCCAAGGTAGTGGAAGGCAACTTTCTGGTGTACATAAAACCACAGCATGTTCATATCGCAAAACAAGGTGCTGAGTGAATATTAAAAATAGGCGTGTCCCCATTTGAAGCGGTATGAATAACTGGATGTCAAATCTTAACAAGAGCAACGCGAAGCATGGCATATGCCCCCTCAGCAATGCCATGAATACAATTACAGAAGTGAAACATTTGTGAATGACAGATGGAGGATGACACACCTTTGGAGGATTGTCAAAAAAATTAAATAGTGTCCTCTCCCCCATCATACACTAACCACCATATGGAGCAATGTTAAGATTTGTCTTGTGGAACTTTTGTAAAAGAGGTGAAACAACATTTCATGTTGAAGATTATGGTGACCTTGACCTTTGACCCATCAACATAAAAAGATAGGGTTATACCTCACATCTTACAAAACCTCCATACCAAATTATATCAATATCAGTCTTGCAGAGCTGTAGTTATACATCGAAAACCAATTTCGACTGTATATAACATTGGAGGTCACTATGACCTTGGCCTTTGGCCCATCACGTTCAAAATAAATAGGCATCCTCCACTCATCAAACCTAATCCACGTGTGAAGTTTGGAAAAGATCAGCTGGCAAAATTTTAGTTAATTGACCGAATCCAGCAGAAACCCGTGTCAAGAACATTAAATGTTGAATTACAGTGATATTGACCTTTGGCAAAACAATGTCAAAATGAATATGGTTCTATGTCACATCAAACTTAGCCTCCATAATATGTTATATCAAGGTCAGTCTTGGAGAACAGTACTTATAGAACCTAAACCAATTTCAAGTGTATTCAAAATTTAAGGTCACTGTGACGTTGACCTTTGGTCCGTCATGTAAAATGAATAGGCTACTTCCACTCATCATGCCTAACACACCTATGAAGTTTACTAAAGATCCAGTTGGTAGAACTTCAGTTAATTAACAGAATATAATATTTAACATTGGAGGTCACGGTGACCTTGGCCTTTGGCACATTGTGGTCAAGATGAAGAGGCTTCTTCCACTCATCATATCTAAGCCATGTGTGAAATTTTGGTAAAGATCCAAGTGGCAAAATTTTAGTTAATTGATGAAATGCAGCTGAAACGTGTTTCGAGTATATCAAATGTTGAAGGTCAGTGACCTTGACCTTTGGCAAATCAACATCAAAATGAAGAAGGTTCTACCACACAGCATACTTAACATCCACATTGAGTTACATCAAGGTCAGACTTCCAGAACTGTAGTTATAGATTGGAAACCAATTTGAAGTGTATTTAACATTGGAGGTCACTGTGACCTTGAACTTTGGCACATCATGGTCAAAATGAATAGACTTCCTCCACTCATCATACATGACCCACATATTCATGATGTTTGGTAAAGATCCGGCTGGCAGAATCTTAATTGACGGAATGCAAAAAGTTAATGGACGGACGACAATGGACATGATGAAAACATAATGCCCCCTCCTCACGGAGGACGGGGGCATAAAAATGTATTCAAGTCCCCAGTTAGGTTTGCATATCAAACAAACATATGTACTTTACAAAAGCTTTGTATCACTGTACAACATATATCAAAGAAGTTTCATGTTGGCTTAAGACAGTAAGCATCTGTTGGTTGTTTGTTGGTTCCAAAAATTTTCATTTATAAAATGAAAATTGTGGTCACAAGTCAAAATTGACGAATTCTGAAAACAACATGAAACTAAAACTTTGGAGTCCAAACTTGCATTGCAAAGAAAGATCTAAACACAGTTAAAAACGAAGCTTCTCTACTCAGAAAAATAAATTAGTCATTTAAATTTAGGTGTCGCCCATTTGCGTCAAATACAGAACAAGTTTGTACTCTTCAAGTTCAATGTTTCTCAGCCCTGAAGGCTTCAAATATCTGTCATTGATTCTGTAGTAAAATATCTTGTGTGTTAAACATTAATTTCTTCAATATGCTTGATCTGACATGTCAAAATTCAATGCTATACATAAAACATGCCCTTCAATTAGGTATTTTTTGCATATTTTACTTCCAAACTTTAGCTCGCAATAGCTGACACACAGATCATGTGATCAAGTTCATTCAGCTATGCTGTCCCCCCCCCCCCCCCCCTCCACCATCCCATTGAATAATGAACTATTGCACACGAACACGGATCTAGAAGGCAGAAACTGTTTTCGTGGCCCCAGATACACGATATAATTCACTCCAACCCAAACTAAACAGCTTTGGTTTTCAAACACGATACTCTATCCACCAAGACAATGCTTTCCCTCCCACCCAAATACATGAAGTACCAATGCTGTGTCAAAACTCACTTGTTTTTCTGTACTGGTGGGTTATGCATAATTTATTGTTATCAAATAAAACTATGGCAGATCGTCTGTCAAGCATGAAAAATCTTGAAATCATTTACTTCTAATTCAACGATTTGTAAAATTATATATTTAAAACACTAATTTATTTTCTGTAGACCAAAAATTACTTTAACAAACAGCCATAACAGTACCAGCATATTTATAAACAAGAAACTAGTTCTATGTTGTAATTCCAAGATCGCTCAAGGCAAATTATCCGGTTTGTAAAAGACCGCAGCATGTTCATGTCAAAAAACAAGCTGGCAAGTGAACACTTAGAAATACAAGAAAAGCATTCAATATCAAGACGAGTTGGTTCCCCATTTGAAGTGGTATGAAAAACTTGCATGGAGAGTCCAAGAAATGTATACAAGTCCCCAGTTACATATCAAAATCAAACATGCAGATTTACATTTATAAGATTAAAATTGTGGTCACAAGTCAAAATTGATTAATTTTGAATATACCACAAACTTAAAGCTCTGAAGTCCCCACTTGCATTGCAACTAATCATATATACACAATCAAAAAAGGAGCCTCGCCATTCACTCAACATGTGCAATTCCTTTCCTATTTGCACTGCAAAATGAAAGATATGATCACATTTCAAACAAACTGCCTAATTGTCAAATAGAGAATTTATTTCAAACTTTCATATAATTTCCACTTCATCAGAAACCATCAATCTTAATAAAAAAAAGATCAAGTAAAATTCCTTTCGGGTTATAGAAAATAAATTAGTGAAATAAATATTTAGGAATCTCCCATTTGCATCAAACACAAAACTTGTTCGCACTCTTCGTTGTTGGAAGAGTACAAACATGTTTTATATTTGATTCATTTATTTATTGGTGCATGAAGAGATTTTTATAGAATATTCCTCATAGAGAAGATTTTAGCACTCGAGTGATGCTATAATGGGACAAGAAACTCAATAATTTTGAGATACACAATAATGGCTTCCTCATAAATGTGGCAAAATGGTTTATTATGCCTACATTTCTTGAGAACTTACCATTAACTGGGGAACTATGAGAGGCAACACATTCAGTTCTGCTCTCTGTATCACATGTCCTCACATTATTATATGATATATCCTGATACACCAATTTGTCTGCATCACAACTTTCCAGTTCATTCCCTATGGTTTCTTCTGAAAAAAATATTTTATAGCCTCAGTATATACATAACAGAAAAAATGTCACTTAACAAAACAACTGGTCAATTAAAACATATATTATTGCCAATGGTCTATTAAATGTATTGTATAATGAGAGCAAGTTGTGCTTATTTCTTCTGCACTAAACACCTTTGCGCACATCTAGTGAATTAGAAGAGTAACCTAAAAATACAACATAAAGTGTCGATACTGTGTCTGAACTCAATTGGTTCTCTATTCTGGTAAGTTATTCATAATTTGTTGCAATCAGATGAAACGTTTACTGGTTATTATTCAAGGGTGAAATATCAAATTGAAATATTCAAATTATTCGTTTCCAGTTCACAGATTTATACAATTACTTTCAAATAAGAGCAGCTCTATATTTATAAACAAATCATATCTTCTGCCTTCCAGCTCCAAGGTAGTGGAAGGCAACTTTCTGGTGTACATAAAACCACAGCATGTTCATATCGCAAAACAAGGTGCTGAGTGAATATTAAAAATAGGCGTGTCCCCATTTGAAGCGGTATGAATAACTGGATGTCAAATCTTAACAAGAGCAACGCGAAGCATGGCAAATGCCCCCTCAGCAATGCCATGAATACAATTACAGAAGTGAAACATTTGTGAATGACAGATGGAGGATGACACACCTTTGGAGGATTGTCAAAAAAATTAAATAGTGTCCTCTCTCCCATCATACACTAACCACCACATGGAGCAAGGTTAAGATTTGTCTTGTGGAACTTTTGTAAAAGAGGTGAAACCACATTTCATGTTGAAGATTATGGTGACCTTGACCTTTGGCCCATCAACATAAAAAAATATAGGGTTATACCTCACATCTTACAAAACCTCCATACCAAATTATATCAATATCAGTCTTGCAGAGCTGTAGTTATACATCGAAAACCAATTTCGACTGTATATAACATTGGAGGTCCGTATGACCTTGGCCTTTGGCCCATCACATTCAAAATAAATAGGCATCCTCCACTCATCAAACCTAATCCACGTATGAATTTTGGTAAAGATCAGCTGGCAAAATTTTAGTTAATTGACCGAATGCAGCAGAAACCCGTGTCAAGAACATTAAATGTTGAATTACAGTGATATTGACCTTTGTCAAAACAACGTCAAAATGAATATGGTTCTATGTCACATCAAACTTAGCCTCCATAATATGTTATATCAAGGTCAGTCTTGGAGAACAGTACTTATAGAACCTAAACCAATTTAAAGTGTATTCAAAATTTAAGGTCACTGTGACGTTGACCTTTGGTCCGTCATGTGAAAATGAATAGGCTACTTCCACTCATCATGCCTAACACACCTATGAAGTTTACTAAAGATCCAGTTGGTAGAACTTCAGTTAATTAACAGAATATAATATTTAACATTGGAGGTCATGGTGACCTTGGCCTTTGGCACATTGCGGTCAAGATGAAGAGGCTTCTTCCACTCATCATATCCAAGCCACATGTGAAAATTTGGTAAAGATCCAAGTGGCAAAATTTTAGTTAATTGATGAAATGCAGCTGAAACGTGTTTCGAGTATATCAAATGTTGAAGGTCAGTGACCTTGACCTTTGGCAAATCAACATCAAAATGAAGAGGGTTCTACCACACAGCATACTTAACATCCACATTGAGTTACATCAAGCTCAGACTTCCGGAACTGCAGTTATAGATTGGAAACCAATTTGAAGTGTATTTAACATTGGAGGTCACTGTGACCTTGAACTTTGGCACATCATGGTCAAAATGAATAGACTTCCTCCACTCATCATACATAACCCACATATTCATGAAATTTGGTAAAGATCCGGCTGGCAGAATCTTAATTGACGGAACGCAAAATGTTAACGGATGGAAGACAATGGACATGATGAAAACATAATGCCCCCTCCTTACGGAGGACGGGGGCATGAAAATGTATTCAAGTCCCCAGTTAGGTTTGCATATCAAACAAACATATGTACTTTACAAAAGCCTTGTATCACTGTACAACATATATCAAAGAAGTTTCATGTTGCTTAAGACAGTAAGCATCTGTTGGTTGTTTGTTGGTTCCAAACATTTTCATTTATAAAATGAAAATTGTGGTCACAAGTCAAAATTGAAGAATTCTGAAAACAACATGAAACTAAAACTTTGGAGTCCAAACTTGCATTGCAAAGAAAGATCTAAACACAGTTAAAAACGAAGCTTCTCTACTCAGAAAAATAAATTAGTCATTTAAATTTAGGTGTCGCCCATTTGCGTCAAATACAGAACAAGTTTGTACTCTTCAAGTTCAATGTTTCTCAGCCTTGAAGGCTTCAAATATCTGTCATTGATTCTGTAGTAAAATATCTTGTGTGTTAAACATTAACTTCTTCAATATGCGTGATCTGACATGTCAAAATTCAATGCTATACATAAAACATGCCCTTCAATGAGGTCTTATTTGCATATTTTACTTCCAAACTTTAGCTCGCAATAGCTGACACACAGATCATGTGATCAAGTTCGTTGAGCTATGCTGTACTCCCCCACCCCCCCCCCCCTTCCCTTTGAATAATCAGACCTATTGCACACAAACAAGGATCTAGAATGCATAAACTGTTTTCGTGGCCCCAGATACACAATATAATTCACCACAACCCAAACTAAACAGCTTAGGTTTTCAAACACGATACTCAATCCACTAAGACAATGCTTTCCCTCCCACCCAAATACATGAAGTACCAATGCTGTGTCAAAACTCACTTGTCTTTTTCTATATTGGTAGGTTATGCATAATTTATTGTTATCAAATAAAACGTTGGCAGATCGTCAGTCAAGCATGAAAAATCTTTAAATAATTTACTTCCAATTCAAAGATTTGTAAAATTAAATTTTTAAATCACTAATTTATTTTCTGTAGATCAAACATTACTTTCACAACCAGCTATAGCAGTACCAGCATATTTATAAACAAGAAACTAGTTCTATTTTGAAAATCAAAGATCGGTCAAGGCAAACTATCCAATTTGTAAAAGACTGCAGCATGTTCATATCAAAAACAGTTGGTTCCCCATTGAAGTGGCATGAAAAACTTGCATGTAGAGCCTAAGAAATGTACACAAGTCCCCAGTTACATTTCAACATCAAACATGCAGATTTAGATTTAGAAGATTAGAATTGTGGTCACAAGTCAAAATTGATTAATTTTGATTATAGCACAAACTTAAAGCTCTGATGTCCCCACTTGCATTGCAACTAATCATATATACACAATCAAAAAGGGAGCCTCGCCATTCACTCAACATATGCAATTCCTTTCCTATTTGCACTGCAAAATGAAAGATATGATCACATTTCAAACAAACTGCCTAATTGTCAATTAGAGAATTTATTTCAAACTTTCATATAATTTCCACTTCATCAGAAACCATCAATCTTAATAAAAAAAATGTTCAAGTAAAATTCCTTTCGGGCTATAGAAAATAAATTAGTGAAATAAATATTTAGGAATCTCCCATTTGCATCAAACACAAAACATGTTTGCACTCTTTGTTGTTGGAAGAGTACAAACATGTTTTATATTTGATTCATTTATTTATTGGTGCATGAAGAGATTTTTATAGAATATTCCTCATAGAGAAGATTTTAGCACTCGAGTGATGCTATAATGGGACAAGAAACTCAATAATTTTGAGATACACAATAATGGCTTCCTCACAAATGTAGCAAAATGGTTTATTATGCCTACATTTACTTGAGAACTTACCATTAACTGGGGAACTATGATAGACAACACATTGAGTTCTGCTCTCTGTATCACATGTCACATTATTATATGATATATCCTGATACACCAATTTGTCTGCATCACAACTTTCCAGTTCATTCCCTATGGCTTCATCTGAAAAAAATATTTGTAGCCTCAGTATATATTTAACAGAAAAAAATGTCACTTAACAAAACAACTTATCAATTAAAACATAGATTACTGCCAATGGTCTATTAAATGTATTGTATAATGAGAGCAAGTTGTGCTTATTTCTACTGCTCTAAACACCTTTGCGCACATCTAGTGAATTAGAAGAGTAACCTAAAAATACAACATAAAGTGTCAATACTGTGTCTGAACTCAATTGGTTCTCTATAGTGGTAAGTTATTCATAATTTGTTGCAATCAGATAAACCAATTTACTGGTTAATATTCAAGTGTGAAATATGAAATTATTGGCTTCCAGTTCACAGATTTATACAATTACTTTCAAACAGTTAAAAGTGCAGCTCTATATTTATAAACAAATCATATCTTCTGCCTTCCAGCTCCAAGATAATGGAAAGCAACTTTCTGGTGTACATAAAACCAAAACATGTTCATATCATAAAACAAGGTGCGAAAGGAATATTAAAAATAGGTGTGTCCCGATTTGAAGTGGTATGAATAACTGGATGTCAAATCATAAAAATGTATTCAAGTCCCCAGTTAGGTTTGCATATCAAACAAGCATATGTACTTTACTAAAGACTTGTATCACTGTACAACATATTTCAAAGAAGTTTCATGTTGGCTTAAGACAGTAAACATCTGTTGGTTGTTCCTTGGTTCCAAAAATTTTCATATATAAAATGAAAATTGTGGTCACAAGTCAAAATTGGCAAATTCTCAAAACAACACAAAAATAAAACTTTGGAGTCCACACTAGCATTGCAAAGAAACATCTATACACAATCAAAAATGAAGCTTCTCTACTCAGAAAAAAAAGATTGTGGAATTCCTATTTGCATTGAAAGATGAAGACTTGTTTCCATTTCTAACTAACCTCCTCATTGCCAAAAAGAGAATTCATTTCAAACTAAATTTATTTTAATACTCATTTCCACTGCATTGCAAACCATCAATCCTAAAAAAATCAAGTAAAATGCTTTTCGGTGTACAGAAAATAAATTAGTCATTTAAATTTAGGTGTCCCCATTTGCGTCAAATACAAAATAAGTTTGTACTCTTCAAACTCAATGTTTCTCAGCCTTCAAATATCTGTTATTGATTCTGTAGTAAAATATCTTGTGTGTTAAACATTAATTTCTTCAATATGCTTGATCTGACATGTCAAAATTCATGCTATACATAAAACATGCCCTTCAATTAGGTCTTTTTTTGCATATTTTACTTCCAAACTTTAGCTCGCAATAGCTGACACACAGATCATGTGATCAAGTTCATTTAGCTATGATGTTCCCCTCCCCCCCCCCCACCATCCCATTGAATAATGAACTATTGCACACGAACAAGGATCTAGAAGGCAGAAACTGTTTTCGTGGCCCCAGATACACAATATAATTCACTCCAACCCAAACTAAACAGCTTAGGTTTTCAAACACGATACTCTATCCACCAAGACAATGCTTTCCCTCCCACCCAAATACATGAAGTACCAATTCTGTGTCAAAACTCACTTGTTTTTCTATACTGGCGGGTTATGCATAATTTATTGTTATCAAATAAAACTATGGCAGATCGTCTGTCAAGCATGAAAAATCTTGAAATCATTTACTTCTAATTCAACGATTTGTAGAATTATATATTTAAAACACTAATTTATTTTCTATAGACCAAAAATTACTTTAACAAACAGCCATAACAGAACCAGCATATTTATAAACAAGAAACTAGTTCTACGTTGTAATTCCAAGATCGCTCAAGGCAAGTTATCCGGTTTGTAAAAGACCGCAGCATGTTCATGTCAAAAAACAAGCTGGCAAGTGAACACTTAGAAATACAAAAAAAACATTCAATATCAAGACGAGTTGGTTCCCCATTTGAAGTGGTATGAAAAACATGCATGGAGAGTCCAAGAAATGTATAGAAGTCCCCAGTTACATTTCAACATCAAACATGCAGATTTACATTTATAAGATTAAAATTGTGGTCACAAGTCAAAATTGATTAATTTTGAATATACCACAAACTTAAAGCTCTGAAGTCTCCACTTGCATTGCAACTAATCATATATACACAATCAAAAAAGGAGCCTCGCCATTTACTCAACATATGCAATTCCTTTCCTGTTTGCACTGCAAAATGAAAGACATGATCACATTTCAAACAAACTGCCTAATTGTCAAATAGAGAATTTATTTCAAACTTTCATATAATTTCCACTTCATCAGAAACCATCAATCTTAATAAAAAAAAAGTCCTAGTAAAATTCCTTTCGGGCTCTAGAAAATAAATTAGTGAAATAAATATTTAGGAATCTCCCATTTGCATCAAACACAAAACATGTTTGCACTCTTCGTTGTTGGAAGAGTACAAACGTGTTTTATATTTGATTCATTTATTTATTGGTGCATGAAGAGATTTTTATAGAATATTCCTCATAGAGAAGATTTTAGCACTCGAGTGATGCTATAATGGGACAAGAAACTCAATAATTTTGAAATACACAATAATGGCTTCCTCATAAAGGTGGCAAAATGGTTTATTATGCCTACATTTAGTTGAGAACTTACCATTAAGTGGGGAACTATGAGAGGCAACACATTCAGTTCTGCTCTCTGTATCACATGTCGTCACATTATTATATGATATATCCTGATACACCAATTTGTCTGCATCACAACTTTCCAGTTCATTCCCTATGGTTTCATCTGAAAAAAATATTTTATAGCCTCAGTATATACATAACAGAAAAAATGTCACTTAACAAAACAACTTATCAATTAAAACATATATTATTGCCAATGGTCTATTAAATGTATTGTATAATGAGAGTAAGTTGTGCTTATTTCTACTGCACTAAACACCTTTGCGCACATCTAGTGAATTAGAAGAGTAACCTAAAAATACAACATAAAGTGTCAATACTGTGTCTGAACTTAATTGGTTCTCTACAGTGGTAAGTTATTCATAATTTGTTGCAATCAGATAAACCAATTTACTGGTTATTATTCAAGTGTGTAATATGAAATTATTGGCTTCCAGTTCACAGACTTATAAAATTACTTTCAAAGAGTTATAGGTGCAGCTCTATATTTATAAACAAATCGTATCTTCTGCCTTCCAGCTCCAAAATAATGGAAAGCAACTTTCTGGTGTACATAAAACCAAAGCATGTTCATATCATAAAACAAGGTGCCAAAAGAATATTAAAAATAGGTGTGTCCCCATTTGAAGTGGTATGAATAACTGGATGTCAAACCATAAAAATATATTCAAGTCCCCAGTTAGGTTTGCATATCAAACAAGCATATGTACTTTACTAAAGCCTTGTATCACTGTACAACATATTTCAAAGAAGTTTCACGTTGGCTTAAGACAGTAAACATCTGTTGGTTGTTCCTTGGTTCCAAAAATTTTCATATATAAAATGAAAATTGTAGTCACAAGTCCAAATTGGCAAATTCTGAAAACAACACAAAACTAAAACTTTGGAGTCCACACTAGCATTGCAAAGAAGCATCTATACACAATCAAAAATGAAGCTTCTCTACTCAGAAAAAAACATTGTGGAATTCCTATTTGCATTGAAAGATGAAACACTTGTTTACATTTCTACCTAACTTCCTCATTGCCAAAAAGAGAATTCATTTCAAACTAAATTTATTTTATTACTCATTTCCACTGCTTTGCAAACCATCAATCCAAAAAAAATCAAGTAAAATGCTTTTCGGTGTACAGAAAATAAATTAGTCATTTAAATTTAGGTGTCCCCATTTGCGTCAAATACAAAACAGGTTTGTACTCTTCAAACTCAAAGTTTCTCAGCCTTCAAATATCTGTTATTGATTCTGTAGTAAAATATCTTGTGTGTAAAACATTAATTTCGTCAATATGCTTGATCTGACATGTCAAAATTCAATGCTATTCATAAAACATGCCCTTCAATTAGGTCTTTTTTGCATATTTTACTTCCAAACTTTAGCTCGCAATAGCTGACACACAGATCATGTGATCAAGTTCATTCAGCTATGCTGTCCCCCTCCCCCCCCCCCCACCCTCACATTGAATAATGAACTATTGTACACGAACAAGGATCTAGAAGGCAGAAACTGTTTTCGTGGCCCCAGATACACAATATAATTCACTCCAACCCAAACTAAACAGCTTAGGTTTTCAAACACGATACTCTATCCACCAAGACAATGCTTTCCCTCCCACCCAAATACATGAAGTACGAATTCTGTGTCAAAACTCACTTGTTTTTCTATACTGGCGGGTTATACATAATTTATTGTTATCAAATAAAACTATGGCAGATCGTCTGTCAAGCATGAAAAATCTTCAAATCATTTACTTCTAATTCAACGATTTGTAAAATTATATATTTAAAACACCAATTTATTTTCTGTAGACCAAAAATTACTTTAACAAACAGCCATAACAGAACCAGCATATTTATAAACAAGAAACTAGTTCTACGTTGTAATTCCAAGATCGCTCAAGGCAAATTATCCGGTTTGTAAAAGACCGCAGCATGTTCATGTCAAAAAACAAGCTGACAAGTGAACACTTAGAAATACAAAAAAAACATTCAATATCAAGACGAGTTGGTTCCCCATTTGAAGTGGTATGAAAAACTTGCATGGAGAGTCCAAGAAATGTATACAAGTCCCCAGTTACATTTCAACATCAAACATGCAGATTTACATTTATAAGATTAAAATTGTGGTCACAAGTCAAAATTGATTAATTTTGAATATACCACAATCTTAAAGATCTGAAGTCTCCACTTGCATTGCAACTAATCATATATACATAATCAAAAAAGGAGTCTCGCCGTTCACTCAACATATGCAATTCCTTTCCTATTTGCACTGCAAAATGAAAGACATGATCACATTTCAAACAAACTGCCTAATTGTCAAATAGAGAATTTATTTCAAACTTTCATATAATTTCCACTTCATCAGAAACCATCAATCTTAATAAAAAAAAAGTTCAAGTAAAATTCCTTTCGAGCTATAGAAAATAAATTAGTGAAATAAATATTTAGGAAACATGTTTGCACTCTTCGTTGTTGGAAGAGTACAAACATGTTTTATATTTGATTCATTTATTTATTGGTGCATGAAGAGATTTTTGTAGAATATTCCTCATAGAGAAGATTTTAGCACTCGAGTGATGCTATAATGGGACAAGAAACTCAATAATTTTGAAATACACAATAATGGCTTCCTCATAAATGTGGCAAAATGGTTTATTATGCCTACATTTACTTGAGAACTTACCATTAACTGGGGAACTATGAGAGGCAACACATTCAGTTCTGCTCTCTGTATCACATGTCGTCACATTATTATATGATATATCCTGATACACCAATTTGTCTGCATCACAACTTTCCAGTTCATTCCCTATGGTTTCATCTGAAAAAAATATTTTATAGCCTCAGTATATACATAACAGAAAAAATGTCACTTAACAAAACAACTTATCAATTAAAACATATATTATTGCCAATGGTCTATTAAATGTATTGTATAATGAGAGCAAGTTGTGCTTATTTCTTCTGCACTAAACACCTTTGCGCACATCTAGTGAATTAGAAGAGTAACCTAAAAATACAACATAGAGTGTCAATACTGTGTCTGAACTCAATTGGTTCTCTATTCTGGTAAGTTATTCATAATTTGTTGCAATCAGATGAAACGTTTACTGGTTATTATTCAAGGGTGAAATATCAAATTGAAATATTCAAATTATTCGTTTCCAGTTCACAGATTTATACAATTACTTTCAAATAAGAGCAGCTCTATATTTATAAACAAATCATATCTTCTGCCTTCCAGCTCAAAGGTAGTAGAAGGCAACTTTCTGGTGTACATAAAACCACAGCATGTTCACATCGCAAAACAAGGTGCTGAGTGAATATTAAAAATAGGTGTGTCCCCATTTGAAGCGGTATGAATACCTGGATGTCAAATCTTAACAAGAGCAACGCGAAGCATGGCATATGCCCCCTCAGCAATGCCATGAATACAATAACAGATGTGAAACATTTGTGAATGACAGATGGAGGATGACACACCTTTGGAGGATTGTCACAAAAATTAAATAGTGTCCTCTCTCCCATCATACACTAACCACCATATGGAGCAAGGTTAAGATTTGTCTTGTGGAACTTTTGTAAAAGAGGTGAAACCACATTTCATGTTGAAGATTATGGTGACCTTGACCTTTGGCCCATCAACATAAAAAAGATAGGGTTATACCTCACATCTTACAAAACCTCCATACCAAATTATATCAATATCAGTCTTGCGGAGCTGTAGTTATACATCGAAAACCAATTTCGACTGCATAGAACATTGGAGGTCACTATGACCTTGGTCTTTGGCCCATCACGTTCAAAATAAATAGGCATCCTCCACTCATCAAACCTAATCCACGAATGTGGTTTGGTAAAGATCAGCTGGCAAAATTTTAGTTAATTGACTGAATGCAGCAGAAACCCGTGTCAAGAACATTAAATGTTGAATTACAGTGATATTGACCTTTGGCAAAACAACGTCAAAATGAATATGGTTCTATGTCACATCAAACTTAGTCTCCATAATATGTTATATCAAGGTCAGTCTTGGAGAACAGTACTTCTAGAACCTAAACCAATTTCAAGTGTATTCAAAATTTAAGGTCACTGTGACCTTGACCTTTGGTCCGTCATGTGAAAATGAATAGGCTACTTCCACTCATCATGCCTAACACACCTATGAAGTTTGCTAAAGATCCAGTTGGTAGAACTTCAGTTAATTAACAGAATATAATATTTAACATTGGAGATCATGGTGACCTTGACCTTTGGCACATTGTGGTCAAGATGAAGAGGCTTCTTCCACTCATCATATCTAAGCCACATGTGAAAATTTGGTAAAGATCCAAGTGGCAAAATTTTAGTTAATTGATGAAATGCAGCTGAAACGTGTTTCGAGTATATCAAATGTTGAAGGTCAGTGACCTTGACCTTTGGCAAATCAACATCAAAATGAAGAGGGTTCTACCACACAGCATACTTAACATCCACATTGAGTTACATCAAGGTCAGACTTCCGGAACTGTAGTTATAGATTGGAAACCAATTTGAAGTGTATTTAACATTGGAGGTCACTCTGACCTTGAACTTTGGCACATCATGGTTAAAATGAATAGACATCCTCCACTCATCATACATAACCCACATATTCATGAAGTTTGGTAAAGATCCGGCTGGCAGAATCTTAATTGACGGAATGCAAAAAGTTAACGGACGGACGACAATGGACATGATGAAAACATAATGCCCCCTCCTCACGAAGGACGGGGGCATGAAAATGTATTCAAGTCCCCAGTTAGGTTTGCATATCAAACAAACATATGTACTTTACAAAAGCCTTGTATCACTGTACAACATATATCAAAGAAGTTTCATGTTGGCTTAAGAGAGTAAGCATCTGTTGGTTGTTTGTTGGTTCCAAAAAATTTTATTTATAAAATGAAAATTGTGGTCACAAGTCAAAATTGACGAATTCTGAAAACAATATGAAACTCAAACTTTGGAGTCCAAACTTGCATTGCAAAGAAAGTTCTAAACACAGTTAAAAACGAAGCTTCTCTACTCAGAAAAATAAATTAGTCATTTAAATTTAGGTGTCGCCCATTTGCGTCAAATACAGAACAAGTTTGTACTCTTCAAGTTCAATGTTTCTCAGCCTTGAAGGCTTCAAATATCTGTCATTGATTCTGTAGTAAAATATCTTGTGTGTTAAACATTAATTTCTTCAATATGCTTGATCTGACATGTCAAAATTCAATGCTATACATAAAACATGCCCTTCAATGAGGTCTTATTTGCATGTTTTACTTCCAAACTTTAGCTCGCAATAGCTGACACACAGATCATGTGATCAAGTTCATTGAGCTATGCTGTACTCCCCCCACCCCCCCCCCCCTTCCCTTTGAATAATCAGAACTATTGCACACAAACAAGGATCTAGAAGGCAGAAACTGTTTTCGTGGCCCCATATACACAATATAATTCACCACAACCCAAACTAAAAAGCTTAGGTTTTCAAACACGATACTCGATCCACTAAGACAATGCTTTCCCTCCCACCCAAATACATGAAGTACCAATGCTGTGTCAAAACCCACTTGTTTTTGTCTATATTGGTAGGTTATGCATAATTTATTGTTATCAAATAAAACGTTGGCAGATCGTCAGTCAAGCATGAAAAATCTTTAAATAATTTACTTCCAATTCAAAGATTTGTAAAATTAAATTTTTAAATCAATAATTTATTTTCTGTAGATCAAACATTACTTTCACAAACAGCTATAGCAGTACCAAGATATTTATAAACAAGAAACTAGTTCTATTTTGAAAATCAAAGATCGGTCAAGGCAAACTATCCAATTTGTAAAAGACTGCAGCATGTTCATATCAAAAACAGTTGGTTCCCCATTGAAGTGGCATGAAAAACTTGCATGTAGAGCCTAAGAAATGTATACAAGTCCCCAGTTACATTTCAACATCAAACATGCAGATTTACATTTATAGGATTAGAATTGTGGTCACAAGTCAAAATTGATTAATTTTGATTATAGCACAAACTTAAAGCTCTGATGTCCCCACTTGCATTGCAACTAATCATATATACACAATCAAAAAAGGAGCCTCGCTATTCACTCAACATATGCAATTCCTTTCCTATTTGCACTGCAAAATGAAAGATATGATCACATTTCAAACAAACTGCCTAATTGTCAAATAGAGAATTTATTTCAAACTTTCATATAATTTCCACTTCATCAGAAACCATCAATCTTAATAAAAAAAAAGTTCAAGTAAAATTTCTTTCGGGCTATAGAAATTAAATTAGGGAAATAAATATTTAGGAATCTCCCATTTGCATCAAACACAAAACATGTTTGCACTCTTCGTTGTTGGAAGAGTACAAACATGTTTTATATTTGATTCATTTATTTATTGGTGCATGAAGAGATTTTTATAGAATATTCCTCATAGAGAAGATTTTAGCACTCGAGTGATGCTATAATGGGAAAAGAAACTCAATAATTTTGAGATACACAATAATGGCTTCCTCATAAATGTGGCAAAATGATTTATTATGCCTATATTTACTCGAGAACTTACCATTAACTGGGGAACTATGAGAGGCAACACATTCAGTTCTGCTCTCTGTATCACATGTCACATTATTATATGATATATCCTGATACATCAATTTGTCTGCATCACAACTTTCCAGTTCATTCCCTATGGTTTCATCTGAAAAAAATATTTTATAGCCTCAGTATATACAAAACTGAAAAAATGTCACTTAACAAAACAACTTATCAATTAAAACATATATTATTGCCAATGGTCTATTAAATGTATTGTATAATGAGAGCAAGTTGTGCTTATTTCTTCTGCACTAAACACCTTTGCGCACATCTAGGGAATTAGAAGAGTAACCTAAAAATACAACATAAAGTGTCGATACCGTGTCTGAACTCAATTGGTTCTCTATACTGGTAAGTTATTCATAATTTGTTGCCATCAGATGAAACGTTTACTGGTTATTATTCAAGGGTGAAATATCAAATTGAAATATTCAAATTATTCGTTTCCAGTTCACAGATTTATACAATTACTTTCAAATAAGAGCAGCTCTATATTTATAAACAAATCATATCTTCTGCCTTCCAGCTCCAAGGGAGTGGAAGGCAACTTTCTGGTGTACATAAAACCACAGCCTGTTCATCTCGCAAAACAAGGTGCTGAGTGAATATTAAAAATAGGTGTGTCCCCATTTGAAGCGGTATGAATAACTGGATGTCAAATCTTAACAAGAGCAACACGAAGCATGGCATATGCCCCCTCAGCAATGCCATGAATACAATTACAGAAGTGAAACATTTGTGAATGACAGATGGAGGATGACACACCTTTGGAGGATTGTCAAAAAAATTAAATAGTGCCCTCTCTCCCATCATACAGTAACCACCATATGGAGCAAGGTTAAGATTTGTCTTGTGGAACTTTTGTAAAAGAGGTGAAACCACATTTCATGTTGAAGATTATGGTGACCTTGACCTTTGGCCCATCAACATAAAAAAGATAGGGTTATACCTCACATCTTACAAAACCTCCACACCAAATTATATCAATATCATTCTTGCAGAGCTGTAGTTATACATCGAAAACCAATTTCGACTGTATATAACATTGGAGGTCACTATGACCTTGGCCTTTGGCCCATCATGGTCAAAATAAATAGGCATCCTCCACTCATCAAACCTAATCCACGTATGGAGTTTGGTAAATATCAGCTTGCAAAATTTTAGTTAATTGACCGAATGCAGCAGAAAACCGTGTCAAGAACATTAAATGTTGAATTACAGTGATATTGACCTTTGGCAAAACAACGTCAAAATGAATATGGTTCTATGTCACATCAAACTTAGCCTCCATAATATGTTATATCAAGGTCAGTCTTGGAGAACAGTACTTATAGAACCTAAACCAATTTCAAGTGTATTCAAAATTTAAGGTCACTGTGACGTTGACCTTTGGTCCGTCATGTGAAAATGAATAGGCTACTTCCACTCATCATGCCTAACACACCTATGAAGTTTACTAAAGATCCAGTTGGCAGAACTTCAGTTAATTAACAGAATATAATATTTAACATTGGAGGTCATGGTGACCTTGACCTTTGGCACATTGTGGTCAAGATGAAGAGGCTTCTTCCACTCATCATATCTAAGCCACATGTGAAAATTTGGTAAAGATCCAAGTGGCAAAGTTTTAGTTAATTGATGAAATGCAGCTGAAACGTGTTTCGAGTATATCAAATGTTGAAGGTCAGTGACCTTGACCTTTGGCAAATCAACATCAAAATGAAGAGGGTTCTACCACACAGCATACTTAACATCCACATTGAGTTACATCAAGGTCAGACTTCCGGAACTGTAGTTATAGATTGGAAACCAATTTGAAGTGTATTTAACATTGGAGGTCACTCTGACCTTGAACTTTGGCACATCATGGTTAAAATGAATAGACATCCTCCACTCATCATACATAACCCACATATTCATGAAGTTTGGTAAAGATCCGGCTGGAAGAATCTTAATTGACGGAATGCAAAAAGTTAACGGACGGACGACAATGGACATGATGAAAACATAATGCCCCCTCCTCACGAAGGACGGGGGCATGAAAATGTATTCAAGTCCCCAGTTAGGTTGGTTGTTTGTTGGTTCCCAAAATTTTGATTTATAAAATGAAAATTGTGGTCACAAGTCAAAATTGACGAATTCTGAAAACAACATGAAACTAAAACTTTGGAGTCCAAACTTGCATTGCAAAGAAAGATCTAAACACAGTTAGAAACGAAGCTTCTCTACTCAGAAAAATAAATTAGTCATTTAAATTTAGGTGTCGCCCATTTGCGTCAAATACAGAACAAGTTTGTACTCTTCAAGTTCAATGTTTCTCAGCCTTGAAGGCTTCAAATATCTGTCATTGATTCTGTAGTAAATTATCTTGTGTGTTAAACATTAATTTCTTCAATATGCTTGATCTGACATGTCAAAATTCAATGCTATACATAAAACATGCCCTTCAATGAGGTCTTATTTGCATGTTTTACTTCCAAACTTTAGCTCGCAATAGCTGACACACAGATCATGTGATCAAGTTCATTGAGCTATGCTGTACTCCCCCCACCCCCCCCTTCCCTTTGAATAATCAGAACTATTGCACACAAACAAGGATCTAGAAGGCAGAAACTGTTTTCGTGGCCCCAGATACACAATATAATTCACCACAACCCAAACTAAACAGCTTAGGTTTTCAAACACGATACTCGATCCACTAAGACAATGCTTTCCTTCCCACCCGAATACATGAAGTACCAATGCTGTGTCAAAACCCACTTGTTTTTTTTCTATATTGGTAGGTTATGCATAATTTATTGTTATCAAATAAAACGTTGGCAGATCGTCAGTCAAGCATGAAAAATCTTTAAATAATTTACTTCCAATTCAAAGATTTGTAAAATTAAATTTTTAAATCAGTAATTTATTTTATGTAGATCAAACATTACTTTCACAACCAGCTATAGCAGTACCAGCATATTTATAAACAAGAAACTAGTTCTATTTTGAAAATCAAAGATCGGTCAAGGCAAACTATCCAATTTGTAAAAGACTGCAGCATGTTCATATCAAAAACAGTTGGTTCCCCATTGAAGTGGCATGAAAAACTTGCATGTAGAGCCTAAGAAATGTACACAAGTCCCCAGTTACATTTCAACGTCAAACATGCAGATTTACATTTATAAGATTAGAATTGTGGTCACAAGTCAAAATTGATTAATTTTGATTATAGCCCAAACTTAAAGCTCTGATGTCCCCACTTGCATTGCAACTAATCATATATACACAATCAAAAAAGGAGCCTCGCCATTCACTCAACATATGCAGTTTCTTTCCTATTTGCACTGCAAAATGAAAGATATGATCACATTTCAAACAAACTGCCAAACTGTCAAATAGAGAATTTATTTCAAACTTTCGTATAATTTCCACTTCATCAGAAACCATCAATCTTAATAAAAAAAAGTTCAAATAAAATTCCTTTTGGGCTATAGAAAATAAATTAGTGAAATAAATATTTAGGAATCTCCCATTTGCATCAAACACAAAACATGTTAGCACTCTTCGTTGTTGGAAGAGTACAAACATGTTTTATATTTGATTCATTTATTCATTGGTGCATGAAGAGATTTTTATAGAATATTCCTCATAGAGAAGATTTTAGCACTCAAGTGATGCTATAATGGGACAAGAAACTCAATAATTTTGAGATACACAATAATGGCTTCCTCACAAATGTAGCAAAATGGTTTATTATGCCTACATTTACTTGAGAACTTACCATTAACTGGGGAACTATGATAGGCAACACATTGAGTTCTGCTCTCTGTATCACATGTCACATTATTTTATGATATATCCTGATACACCAATTTGTCTGCATCACAACTTTCCAGTTCATTCCCTATGGCTTCATCTGAAAAAAATATTTATAGCCTCAGTATATATTTAACAGCAAAAATATCACTTAACAAAACAACTTATCAATTAAAACATAGATTACTGCCAATGGTCTATTAAATGTATTGTATAATGAGAGCAAGTTGTGCTTATTTCTACTGCACTAAACACCTTTGCGCACATCTAGTGAATTAGAAGAGTAACCTTAGAATACAACATAAAGTGTCAATACTGTGTCAGAACTCAATTGGTTCTCTATAGTGGTAAGTTATTCATAATTTGTAGCAATCAGATAAATCAATTTACTGGTTATTATTCAAGTGTGTAATATGAAATTATTGGCACCAATTCACAGACTTATACAATTACTTTCAAACAGTTATAAGTGCAGCTCTATATTTATAAACAAATCATATCTTCTGCCTTCCAGCTCCAAAATAATGGAAAGCAACTTTTTGGTGTACATAAAACCAAAGCATGTTCATATCATAAAACAAGGTGCCAAAAGAATATTAAAAATAGGTGTGTCCCCATTTGAAGAGGTATGAATAACTGGATGTCAAATTATATAAATGTATTCAAGTCCCCAGTTAGGTTTGCATATCAAACAAGCATATGTACTTTACTAAAGCCTTGTATCACTGTACAACATATTTCAAAGAAGTTTCAAGTTGGCTTAAGACAGTAAACATCTGTTGGTTGCTCCTTGGTTCCAAAAATTTTCATATATAAAATGAAAATTGTGGTCACAAGTCAAAATTGGCAAATTCTGAAAACAACACAAAACTAAATCTTTGGAGTCCACACTAGCATTGCAAAGAAACATCTATACACAATCAAAACTGAAGCTTCTCTACTCAGAAAAAAACATTTTGGGAATTCCTATTTGCATTGAAAGATGAAACACTTGTTTACATTTCTAACTAACTTCCTCATTGCCAAAAAGAGAATTCATTTCAAACTAAATTTATTTTAATACTCATTTCCACTGCATTGCAAACCATCAATCCTAACAAAAAACAAGTAAAATGCTTTTCGGTGTACAAAAAATAAATTAGTCATTTAAATTTAGGTGTCCCCATTTGCGTCAAATACAAAACAAGTTTGTACTCTTCAAACTCAATGTTTTTCAGCCTTCAAATATCTTTTATTGATTCGGCAGTAAACTATCTTGTGTGTTAGACATTAATTTCTTCAATATGCTTGATCTGACATGTCAAAATTTAATGCTATACATAAAACATGCCCTTCAATTAGGTCTTTTTTGCATATTTTACTTCCAAACTTTAGCTCGCAATAGCTGACACACAGATCATGTGATCAAGTTCATTCAGCTATGCTGTCCCCCCCCCCCCCCCCCCCCCCACCATCCCATTGAATAATGAACTGTTGCACACGAACAAGGATCTAGAAGGCAGAAACTGTTTTCGTGGCCCCAGATACACAATATAATTCACTCCAACCCAAACTAAACAGCTTAGGTTTTCAAACACGATACTCTACCCACCAAGACAATGCTTTCCCTCCCACCCAAATACATGAAGTACCAATGCTGTGTCAAAACTCACTTGTTTTTCTATACTGGTGGGTTATGCATAATTTATTGTTATCAAATAAAACTATGGCGATCGTCTGTCAAGCATGAAAAATCTTCAAATCCTTTACTTCCAATTCAACGATTTGTACAATTATATATTTAAAACACTAATTTATTTTCTGCAGACCATAAATTACTTTCACAAACAGCCATAACAGTACCAGCATATTTATAAACAAGAAACTAGTTCTACCTTGCAAATCCAAGATCGCTCAAGGCAAATTATCCGGTTTGTAAAAGACCACAGCATGTTCATATCAAAACACAAGCTGGCAAGTGAACACTTAGAAATACAAAAAAAGCATTCAATATCAAAAACAGTTGGTTCCCCATTGAAGTGGTATGAAAAACTTGCATGTAGAGTCTAAGAAATGTATACAAGTCCCCAGTTACATTTCAACATCAAACATGCAGATTTACATTTATAAGATTAGAATTGTGGTCACAAGTCAAAATTGATTAATTTTGAATATAGTGCAAACTTAAAGCTCTGAAGTCCCCATTTGCATTGCAATTAATCATATATACACAAACAAATAAGGAACCTCTCCACTTACTAAACATATGCAATTCCTTCCCTATTTGCACTGCAAAATGAAAGACATGCATACATTTCAAACAAACTGCCTAATTGTCAAATAGAGAATTTATTTCAAACTTTCATATAATTTTCACTTCATCAGAAACCATCAATCTTAATAAAAAAAGTTCAAGTAAAATTCCTTTCGGGCTATAGAAAATAAATTAGTGAAATAAATATTTAGGAATCTCCCATTTGCATCAAACACAAAACATGTTTGCACTCTTCGTTGTTGGAAGAGTACAAGCATGTTTTATATTTGATTCATTTATTTATTGGTGCATGAAGAGATTTTTATAGAATATTCCTCATAGAGAAGATTTTAGCACTCGAGTGATGCTATAATGGGACAAGAAACTCAATAATTTTGGGATACACAATAATAGCTTCCTCTTAAATGTGGCAAAATGGTTTATTATGCCAACATTTACTTGAGAACTTACCATTAACTGGGGAACTATGAGAGGCGACACATTCAGTTCTGCTCTCTGTATCACATGTCACATTATTATATGATATATCCTGATACACCAATTTGTCTGCATCACAACTTTCCAGTTCATTCCCTATGGCTTCATCTGAAAAAAATATTTTATAGCTTCAGTATATATTTAACAGAAAAAATGTCACTTAACAAAACAACTTATCAATTAAAACATAGATTACTGCCAATGGTCTATCAAATGCATTGTATAATGAGAGCAAGTTGTGCTTGTTTCTACTGCACTAAACACCTTTGCGCACATCTAGTGAATTAGAAGAGTAACCTAAAAATACAACATAAAGTGTCAATACTGTGTCTGAACTCAATTGGTTCTTTATAGTGGTAAGTTATTCATAATGTGTTGCAGTCAAATGAGGGATAATTATAATATCGAGTTTGATTGATTGTTTAAGCCTATCACTGCCCACTTTGCAGGGCTTCCAATGCAGGAATTGATTACTGGGCCCAATTTTACTACTAAAACAGAACTTGAACAAACTTCAATCTGCTGCTTCTAAGAAAACCAAAAACCAAAACTAAAAATCACAAGATTCTGAGAGGAGAATGAGAAAAAAACATTTTTTTTAAAGAATATTTCTCATACTGAACTAAGTTATACATCAGGCTCCTATAAGGAACCCAAATATGAAAGGTTCTAATCCAGTGGTTTGGGGAAAGAAGATTTTTTTATTTATTGGTGTTTAAGGTCACATATTTATGCACAATGGCTAATCGTTCCACAACACAGAGATAAAGTCAAGTTTAGTCAAATGCTTATACCCTATTTTAGAGGACTTTCATCCCAAGCATTGGTGACTCAGTCCTATTTTACTGGTAAAACTGAACTTGTTTACCATAGTAAACAAGCACTGTCTCACATCCCAGGTTTCCCATGGGGGCGGGAGAAGAAGATTCTACAACTTTTTTCCCATTTATTTATTTATTTATTGGTGTTTAACGTCATTTAAGCAGCTGGGCTATATAATGACACAACACAGGTATAAAATCAAAATTTGCCAATCATTTATGCATATGTTGCCCACTTGCTGGGGGATTGCACCTCAGCAGAGTTGGTTACCGGGTCCTATTTTACCAGTAAAGCAGAACTTGTTTAACATTGATTCACATATATGTTGAAATCAATTCCCTCGGTCCATATTTGGGTTCCCTATGGGAGCCCAAATGTTCAAATTAGTGCAGTATGAGGAATGGTTTTTAAAATTTTCTTCTTCGGATCCACAAATCAGAATCTTTTGATATTTGGTATGCAGCATCCTTAGGGGGGTGAGATTCAAGTTTGTTCAAGCCAAGTCATTGAGTTCATATTTGGGCACCCTGTGGGAGCCCGAATTATAACTTAGTTCAATTCGAGGTATAGTCTTTGAAAATTTTCTTCTTCGCATCCACCTGTAAGAATCTTTGGATATTTGGTGTACAGTATCCTTAGGGAGGTGAGATTCAAGTTTGTTCAAGCCAGGTCCTTCAGTTCATATTTGGGCTCCCTTTGGGAGCCCAAATTATAACTTAATTATAACTTAGTTAAAAAAAATAATTTCAGATCCACCAGTCAGAATCTTTTGATATTTCGTATACAGCATTCTTAGGGGGCTGAGAGCTAGTTTGTTAAAGCCAAGTCCTTGGATTCATTTTTTTGGTTCACTGTGGGAGTCCAATTTATACCAAAATTTCTATTTTCCATATTAAGAGGTCAAGTTGAACCTAATTTGGTATGAGGGCTTATTGGGTCGTAAGCATCTAGTTTGTGCCAGAATTTTGTTTTTCTGGCATCCCACAGGAACAGCAGGAGCTAAAAATGAGAATTTTAGTTCAATATAAGGAATATTTTTTTAAAAACTTTTTTTTAGATGCATTGGTGAGAGAGAACCTTGTGATATTTGAGATGAGTTTTTCTTAGGAGGGGCAGATGCAACTTGTCAAATCAAGTCCCTGGGTTGATTCATGTATGTAGGTTACCATGTCAGGTGAGCGCTCTCAGGCCCCGTTGGGCCTCTTATTTCAGATTATTATCCCTGGTGTTACCAACATGTCTCCTTCATTTTAATATGTTGTATAAAAAAAAAAAAAAAAAAAAAACCTACCTACCGACCCTAATTTTTTTGAGCATGTAACCCCAATCACACTATTAATTTTTTTTGGCCTTGGGATAACCCAAGGGATTCCCCATATTTTAATATGTGTACTCGAAAGTGATTGGTTATTTTCACACACTGACGTCATAACAGCATGCTGCCCTAAAAATAGTGAGCACAGAATGTGTTGTGTTTCAACCTCAATTTCATCAAATAAACCAAAGTAATCTGTTTATGCGTCCATTGCTAAGACATTTTATTTTAGGTGTTTAGGTGTGCTAACTTCATCACTCACCGACGTGATCAATTCAAGGCGGGCTGCTTTCACATCCGGTTTTCAGAATCTCAGCTTGGACTACTGTGATTAGAAGACACCCCCTCCCCCACTGCCTTCCCCATCCACGGATATTGTTTTTATGTCGGGAATGTCATTATACATTCTCAGGGGAATGTTTTATGATCGAAACCCCAAACCGAATATGTACAACAATTTGTATGAATTAAACTTTAGAGAATTATCACAACGCAGTTTTGTTTATATCAATTTACTTCTACTTCCGATTTCGGTTGAAACTGCATTTCAGCAACCGGTCCTCTTAAAAATTGTCGGGGCCGACTAACAGGCCTCGATATTAGTGGTCTCGCGGCCGAGGCCGACCGGCCGCCACTTATTGCGAGCACTGTTGCATGTGTGAGTATGTATGTTGGGGAGGGTATTTTTTGTTATTTGACCACAAATTTCTGTGGTCTCGGCATTTGAACATGGTTATCTATACAAGTTTTTTTTTTCAGCATCCCCCGCCGACCAATGAGGATGCATCACATTTCCAAGTTCCGATCAAACAGGCCCATTTGGAATTTGTTGAGATATACAAACTCTAGCTGGATAATTTTTCGTGAGTTTTTTCTACTCATGTTGCGATATCCAGTCAGACCAGAGAGAAAAAAATTATCAGGGGAGTGAGGGGGAAGAGCAGGGTTTTCCCTGGGTGACGACAGGGGCCGAATATGGGCCCCATTCCCAATGGTAAATAGGCTATATTTTTCCCAATTCCCAACCTAACAATTCCCAATTCACAAAATTCACCTCTCACAACTCATAATTATTAGAGTTTTTTAATTTTTGTCCATGAATAATATACGTTCCAGTGGGGCCCTTTCTTACGTGTAAGTTTTCTAGTCTGTAAAGATGGATGGAAGGAACGTTCAGTGTTTCAGCACCAAAAGTAACCACAGATACTAAATGAAACACCAACACCAGTCTGAGAGGGATGAGCGTATGGCAAAAGATTTATTTATTTATTATTTGGAGGTTGTTTATTATGATTGTACCCACTTGGCATCCGACACATAAGCACATGGACACGTAAATACAAACACTGTTTGTCAAGGTTTTCAGACGTGGATTCGGCGGTTGTTTCGTATAAAACTCTATAAATGTGAACGATATTATTCAATTCAGTTATTAAGCAAAACTATTTGAACGTTGTCCCCATTTTGAGTCTGGTCGTTTGAAATTTTGGCAATGAAATCTCCACAAAAATGTAACAAGAGCGTAATGCTGTCCTGGATAGAAAGGCCGATAATTTCGTATAGAGCTGTAGGAAGGAGCTTTGAGACGTGCACGTTTCAACGAGGGCATCACGGCTTTCGGATGTTCGAATTGTCCCCATTTGGAGGTTGTTTATATTGAGAGTCCCTATTTGACACCCGACACGTGAGCACATGAACACACGCACACCCACACTGTTTGTCAGGGTTATAGACAGGGATTCAGCTGTTGTATCATATAAAATCATATAAATGTAAACGCTGTTAATCGATACAATTATTAAGCACAATGTTTCAATTGTGTGCCCATTTTGCGGCTCATCGTTCCAATTTTGCCCATAAAATCTCTACATAAATATAACTAGATGGTGTCACTTGTGTGCAAAGCACACTATAGTGTATCCCTGCATTTGCATCCTTGACTTTGAGTGGCACAGGTGACACAGCTTCGTGTGCACCTACAGACTCCACTGCAACATTTGGGCATGGTTTTAGCGTTTCGAATTACATACATGTACCCTGGGAGCCTTTCACCGGAAACGGTCTAAGAAAACATGAAAGTGGCAACGGTGGCACCCCAAAAATCCGAAACCTTCGTGCACATCTACAGACCCTACTGCAACTTTGAGCATAGTTTTAGCATTTCAAATTACATACTCTGGGAGCTTTTCGCCGGAAATGATCTAAGAAAACACCAAAGAAAAACGGTGGCTCTGCCACGTGGCATCTGAAAAATCTGAAACCTTTGTACGCATCTACAGACCTTACTGCAACATTTAAGCATGCGTTTAGCATTTCGAATTACATACCCTAGGAGCCTTTCGCCGGAAACAGTCTAAGAAAACACAAAAGTGGCAACGGTGACACAGCCACTTAGCACCCAAAAAATCCAAAACCTTCCTACGCATTTACAGACTCTACTGCAACATCTCAGCACGGTTTTAGCGTTTTGAATTACATACTCTAGGAGCCTTTCGCCGGAAACGGTCTAAGAAAACACGAAAGTGGCAATGGTGGCACAGCCACGTGGCACCTGAAAAATCCGAAATCTTTGTGCACATCTACAGACCCTACTGCAACATTTGAGCATGGTTTTACCATTTCGAAATACATACTGTAGGAGCCTTTTGCCGGAAATGGTCTAAGAGAACATGAAAGAGGCAACGGTAGCACAGCCACATGGCACTCCAGAAATCCAAAACCTTCGTGCGCATCTACAGACCCTACTGCAACATTTGAGCATGGTTTTAGGATTTCGAATTACATACCCTAGGAGCCTTTTGCCGGAAACGGTCTAAGAAAACATGAAAGTGGCAACAGCACAGCCACTAGGCAGCTGAAAAATCTGAAACCTTTGTGCACATCTACAGACACCACTGAAACATTTGAGCATGGTTTTAGCATTTCGAATTACATACCCTAGGAGCCTTTCGTCGGAAACGGTCTAAGAAAACACAAAAGTGGCAACGGTGGCACAGCCACGTGGTACCTGAAAAATCCAAAACCTTCGTGCGCATCTACAGACCCCACTGCAACATTTGAGCATGGTTTTAGCGTTTCGAATTACATACCATAGGAGCCTTTCGCCGGAAACAGTCTAAGAAAACACAAAAGTGGCAACGGTGGCACAGCCACGTGGCACCTGAAAAGTCGGAAACCTTTGTGCACATCTACAGACCCTACTGCAACATTTGAGCATGGTTTTAGCATTTCGAATTACATACCCTTGCAGCCTTTCGCCGGAAATGGTCTAAGAAAACCCGAAAGTGGCAATGGTGTCGCAGCCACGTGACACCTAAAAAATCCGAAACCTCCGTGCGCATCTACAGACCCCACTGCAACACTTGAGCATGGTTTTAGCATTTCGAATTACATACCCTAGGAGCCTTTCGCCGGAAACGGTCTAAGAAAACACGAAAGTGGCAACGGTAGCACAGCCACGTGGCACCTGAAAAATCCGAAACCTTCGTGCACATCTAGAGACCCTACTGCAACATTTGAGCATGGTTTCAGCGTTTCAAATTACATACCCTAGGAGCCTTTCGCCGGAAACGGTCTAAGAAAACACAAAAGTGGCAATGGTGGCACAGCCACGTGGCACCTGAAAAATCGGAAACCTTCGTGCGCATCTACAGACCCCACTGCAACATTTGAGCATGGTTTTAGTGTTTCGAATTACATACCCTAGGAGCCTTTCGACGGAAACGGTCTAAAAAGACACGAAAGTGGCAATGGTGGCGCAGCCACATGGCAGCTGAAAAATCCGAAACCTTCGTGCGCATCTACAGACCCTACTGCAACATTTGAGGATGGTTTTAGCATTTCGAATTACATACCCTAGGAGCCTTTCGTCGGAAACGATCTAAGAAAACACAAAAGTGGCAACGGTGGCACAGCCACATGGCACCTGAAAAATCCGAAACCTTTGGGCGCATCTACAGACCCCACTGTTTAAATCACCGTTATGCAGTTGTGGCTTATTGGACACGCAACCTAGGTCAAAACTCAAAAGTGAAGAATAGCCCATAATTTGTGTCCATGGGGCCGATTTTAAGCGGCTTCTAACCCAGACATTGATGACCCTGACTTATTTTACCAGTAAGGCAGAACCTATTTATCCCAGTAAACAAGATTGCTTCATTTCCCCGGGTTCCCATGGAGAGCTTCATTGAATGACATCTCAAGATTCGATATGCTATCTCAATTGGTCTTGTTTTATTTGTAATGAGAAATGAGGTTGATATTATTAAAGGTTGTAAAGGGATCTTCAGGGTAATGTTTGGGATACGTTTTAATAAACCTGGTGTTACTTATACTTTTTGTCTGATTCATTCTGATAACGACAGAATGAACTAAGATGTCTCACTCACACTTGTTCTTCCAAGGATATTACAAATTGTTTTGGACAAGCTTTTCATGAACATTGATAGTGGCATTAACGAAAGTTCTATTTTAAATTTCAAAACTTAAATGAAAACTACATACATGGTAGGTGCACGGTTATTTATTGTTTCTACAATGCTTTGATATTCAAATGTCAACAATTCCGCAATTAACACTAAGAACATATGTGTTTGAGTACGCCGGGATTGAGTAAGCCGGGGTCTACAAATGGAATATAGCGTGGACCGGTATATTGAGGCAATATGAGTGTAATAACTTTTACAGGAGATCTACGCATTTCAGCCGGGATTTCCCCGTTTTCTGGCTCCCATTCTTTGGAGGTTGCTTAATTATGATTGTCCCCATTTGACACCCGACACATAAGCACATGCACACGCAAATACAAACGCTGTTTGTCAAGGTTTTCAGACGTGGATTCGGCGGTTGTTTCGTATAAAACCCTATAAATGTGAACGATATTATTCAATTCAGTTATTAAGCAAACTATTTCAACGTTGTCCCCATTTTGAGGCTGGTCGTTTGAAATGTTGGCAATGAAATCTCCACAAAATTGTAATAATAGCGTAATGCTGTCCTGGATAGAAACGCCAATAATTTTGTATAGAGCTGTGGGAGGGAGCTTTCAGGTACACGTTTCAACGAGGGCATCGCCGCTTTCGAATGTTCGAATTGTCCCCATTTGGAGGTTGTTTATATTGATTGTCCCCATTTGACACCCGACACGTGAGCACATGGACACACGCGCACCCATATTGTTTGTCAGGGTTTCAGACAGGGATTCAGATGTGGTATCGTGTAAATCATATAAATGTAAACGCTGTTAATCGCTACAATTATTAAGCAAAATATTTCAATTGTGTGCCCAATTTGCGGCTCATCGTTCCAATTTTTGTCCACAAAATCTCTACATAAATTTAAATAGAGAGTAATGCCGTCCCGGTTAGAAATGATGACAATTTTGTAGAGGTGTACCAAAACGTTCCAGAACAGTATCTTTTGCACCGACAATACTTCTGTATTTCTGACATCTCGAGATTTGATGTGACATCTCAATTCGTCTAGTTTTATTTCTCCATTAAATTATGTTGATATTATTAAAGTGTTGTTGCTGAAGATATGTTTTATGTTTGTGAAATTGATTTAGTTCTGTGATCTGATCAGCAGACCTATGTTGTGATTCTATGGAGGAATTTGGAGGGTTATGTTTGCGTTAAGTTTTAATTAGCCTGGTTTTACTTTTATTTTTGTCGGATTCATTCTGAACTGAGTAAAAAGCTAACATGTGTCTCTCAAGCGTGCTCCTCGAATGTTATTATAAACCGTTTTGAAAAATGAGTTCTATCAATGTCGATTGTGGCACAAACCAATTTTCTCCCTAAAGTTGCAACACTACATACAAGGAACGTGGCCATTTCTTTCACGATGTATTGCTATTCAGAATGTCCTCAGATATAGCATTCAAAAAATTATGAATATGTGCATGTCCGCGGTTGTCACTTGACATTTAATAGAATGTACCGGCATGCCAGAGTTAACATTCAGAATCCTATGTTTCTGTGTATGTTCGCGCTTATCATTTGGAATATAATGCTTACTAGTAAACTTGGGGTAATATGGGCGTAATAAGTGTAACAGAAGGCTTACACATTTCACCCGGTGCGTCCACATTTTTCGACTGTCCCCGTTTGGATGTTGTTTATTATGATGGTCCCGATTTGCCACCCTCCATACGAGCACAAGCACACACGCACTATTTGTCAAAGGTTAATGAGAGGGTTTCTATGCTGTCTCATATAAAACCTTTTAAATATGAAAGGTATTTGTCGCTTCAATTATTAGGCTTAATACTGCAAATTTGTTCCTAGTTTGAGGCTTATCCCTCGAAATTTTGGCAATAAAATCTCTACAAAAATATAACAAGAGTGTATTGCTGTACTGTTTAAAAACGCTGATATTTCGTAGAGCTGTATCAAGGCGTTTTGCAGCAGCACGCTTTGCACGGACAGTGCTGGATTAGCATTCGCAAATGCTCCTTGTTTGAGAGCAAGCGACACCATCGGTGGACGCGTTAAGGTTTTGAGGAAATGGCGCGTGAAGCTTTAATGTGGGACAGGCGAACAAGCGTTGCCCATGCTTCGTTGAATTTATTTATTGTTTCGTGTTTAAGTCACTGTTATGCAGTTGTGTGTAATTGTGACCGCAACCTAGGTCAACAGAGTAAAGAATAGCCCATAATTTGTGTCCATGGTGCCGATTTTAAGCGGCTTCTAACCCAGACATTGATAGCCGCGTCTTATTTTACCAGTAAGGCAGAACCTATTTATCCCAGTAAACAAGATTGCTTCATTTCCCCGGGTTCCCATGGAGAGCTTCATTGAATGACATCTCAAGATTCGATATGCTATCTCAATTCGTCTTGTTTTATTTGTAATGAGAAATGAGGTTGATATTATTAAAGGTTGCAAAGGGATCTTCAGGGTAATGTTTGCGATAAGTTTTAGTAAACCTGGTGTTACTCATATTTTTTGTCTGATTCATTCTGATAACGACATAATGAACTAAAATGTCTCACTCACACTTGTTCTTCCAAGGGTATTTGAAATCGTTTTGGACAAGCTTTTCATGAACATTGATGGTGGCATTAACGAAAGTTCTATCTTAAATTTCAAAACTTAAATGAAAACTACATACATGGTAGGTGCACGGTTATTTATTGTTTCTGCAATTCTTTGATATTCAAATGTCAACATTTCCGCAATTAATACGAAGAAAATATGTGTTCGAGTACGCCGGGATTGAGTACGCCGGGGTCCACAAATGGAATATAGCGTGGACCGGTATATTGAGGCAATATGAGTGTAATAACTTTAACAGGAGATCTACGCATTTCAGTCGCACTGTCGGGATGTCCCCGTTTTCTGGCTCCCCTCTTTGGAGGTTGCTTAATTATGATTGTCCCCATTTGACACCCGACACATAAGCACGTGGACACACAAATACAAACACTGTTTGTCAAGGTTCTCAGACGTGGATTCGGCGGTTGTTTCGAATAAAATCCTATAAATGTGAACGATATTATTCAATTCAGTTATTAAGCAAACTATTTAAACGTTGTCTCCATTTTGAGGCTGGTCGCTTGAAATGGTGGCAATGAAAACTCCACAAAAATGTGATAAGAGCGTAATGCTTTCCTGGATAGAAACGCCGATCATTTCGTATAGAGCTGTAGGAAGGAGCTTAGAGACGTACACGTTTCAACGAGGGCATCACCGCTTTCGGATGTTCGAAATGTCCCCATTTGGAGGTTGTTTATATATTGATTGTCCCCATTTGACACCCGACACGTGAGCACATAAACACACCACGTACACCCACACTGTTCGTCCGGGTTTAGACAGGGATTCAGCTGTTGTATCGTATAAAACCTTATAATAGTAAACGCTGTTTATCGCTACAATTATTGAGCAATATATTTCAATTGTGCGCACATTTTGCGGCTCATCGTCCGACTTTTTGTCTATAAAATCTCTACATGAATATAACTAGAGAGTAATGCGGTCCCGGTTTGAAACGCTGATAATTTCGTAGAGGTGTACCAAAACGTTCTGGAAGCGTACCGTTTGCACCGATAATACTTCAAGATTTATGACATCTCGAGATTTGACATGAGATCTCAATTCATCTAGTTTTATTTCTCCATATCTCGAGATTTGACGTGAGGTCTCAATTCGACTAGTTTTCTTTTTCCATTACATTATGTTAATATTATTAAATTGTTGCTGAATATATGTTTTATGTTTGTGAAATTGGTTTAGTGATGTTTAGTTCTGTGATCTGATCAGCAGACCTATGTTGTGATTCTTTGGAGGAATTTGGAGGGTTATGTTTGCGTTAAGTTTTAATTAGCCTGGTGTTACTTTTATTTTTGTCGGATTAATTCTGAACTGAGTAAAAAGCTAAGATGTGTCTCTCAAGCTTGCTCCTCCAATATTATTACAAACCGTTTTGAAAAAGATTTCTATCAATGTTGATTGTGGCACAAACCAATTTTCTCCCTAAAGTTGCAACACTACATACAAGGAACGTGGCCATTTCTTTCACGATGTATTGCTGTTCAGAATGTCCTCAGATATAGCATTCAGAAAATTATAGATATGTGCATATCCACGGTTGTCACTTGAAATTTAATAGGATGTACCGGCATGCCCGGAGTTAACACTCAGAAGCCTATGTTTATGTGCATGTTCGCGCTTATCATTCGGCATATAATGCTTACTGGTAAACATGGGGTAATATGATCGTAATAAGTGTAACAGAAGAGTTACACATTTCACCCGGTGCTTCCACATTTACCGACTGTTCCCGTTTGGATGTTGTTTATTACGATGCTCCCGATATGACGCCCTTCAAACGAGCACAACTACATAAGCACTATTTGTCAAAGTTTAGTGAGACGGTTTCTATGTCGTCTCATATAAAACCTTTTAAATATGAAAGGTATTTGTCCCTTCAATTATTAGGCTTAATACTGCAAATTTGTCCCTTGTTTGAGGCTTATCCTTCGAAATTTTGGCAATAAAATCTCTACAAAAATATAGCAAGAGTGTATTGCTGTCCTGTTTAAAAACGCTGATATTTCGTAGAGCTCTATCAAGGCGTTTTCCAACAGCACGCTTTGCACGGACAATGCTGGATTAGCATTCGCAAATGCTCCTTGTTTGAGAGCACGCGATACCATCGGTGGACGCGTTAGGGTATTGAGGAAATGGCGCGCGAGTCTTTAATGTGGAACAGGCGAACAGGCGTTGCCCATGCTTCGTTGAATTTATTTATTTTTTCGTGTTTAAATCACTGTTATGCAGTAGTGGCTTATTGAGACCGCAACCTAGGTCAAAAGTAAAGAATAGCCCATAATTTGTGTCCATGGGGCCGATTTAAGGGGCTTCTAACCCAGACATTGATAACCCTGACTTATTTTACCAGTAAGGCCAAATCTATTTATCCCAGTAAACAAGATTGCTTCATTTCCCCGGGTTCCCATGGAGAGCTTCATTGAATGACATCTCAAGATTCGATATGCTATCTCAATTCGTCTTGTTTTATTTGTAATGAGAAATGAGGTTGATATTATTAAAGGTTGTAAAGGGATCTTCAGGGTAATGTTTGGGATAAGTTTTAGTAAACCTGGTGTTACTCATACTTTTTGTCTGATTCATTCTGATAACGACATAATGAACTAAAATGTCTCACTCACACTTGTTCTTCCAAGGGTGTTTGAAATCGTTTTGGACAAGCTTTTCATGAACATTGATAGTGGCATTAACGAAAGTTCTATCTTAAATTTCAAAACTTAAATCAAAACTACATACATGGTAGGTGCACGGTTATTTATTGTTTCTACAATTCTTTGATATTCAAATGTCAACATTTCCGCAATTAATACGAAGAAAATATGTGTTCGAGTACGCCAGGATTGAGTACGCCGGGGTCCACAAATGGAATATAGCGTGGACCGGTATATTGAGGTAATATGAGTGTAGTAACTTTAACAGGAGATCTACGCATTTCAGTCGCACTGTCGGGATGTCCCCGTTTTCTGGCTCCCCTCTTTGGAGGTTGCTTAATTATGATTGTCCCCATTTGACACCCGACACATAAGCACATGGACACACAAATACAAACACGGTTTGTCAAGGTTTTCAGACGTGGATTCGGCGATTGTTTCGAATAAAATCCTATAAATGTGAACGATATTATTCAATTCAGTTATTAAGCAAACTATTTAAACGTTGTCTCCATTTTGAGGCTGGTCGCTTGAAATGTTGGCAATGAAATCTCCACAAAAATGTGATAAGAGCGTAATGCTTTCCTGGATAGAAACGCCGATCATATCGTATAGAGCTGTAGGAAGGAGCTTAGAGACGTACACGTTTCAACGAGGGCATCACCGCTTTCGGATGTTCGAAATGTCCCCATTTGGAGGTTGTTTATATATTGATTGTCCCCATTTGACACCCGACACGTGAGCACATAAACACACCACGTACACCCACACTGTTTGTCCGGGTTTAGACAGGGATTCAGCTGTTGTATCGTATAAAACCTTATAATAGTAAACGCTGTTTATCGCTACAATTATTGAGCAATATATTTCAATTGTGCGCACATTTTGCGGCTCATCGTCCGACTTTTTGTCTATAAAATCTCTACATGAATATAACTAGAGAGTAATGCGGTCCCGGTTTGAAACGCTGATAATTTCGTAGAGGTGTACCAAAACGTTCTGGAAGCGTACCGTTTGCACCGATAATACTTCAAGATTTATGACATCTCGAGATTTGACATGAGATCTCAATTCATCTAGTTTTATTTCTCCATATCTCGAGATTTGACGTGAGATCTCAATTCGACTAGTCTTCTTTTTCCATTACATTATGTTAATATTATTAAATTGTTGCTGAATATATGTTTTATGTTTGTGAAATTGGTTTAGTGATGTTTAGTTCTGTGATCTGATCAGCAGACCTATGTTGTGATTCTTTGGAGGAATTTGGAGGGTTATGTTTGCGTTAAGTTTTAATTAGCCTGGTGTTACTTTTATTTTTGTCGGATTAATTCTGAACTGAGTAAAATGCTAAGATGTGTCTCTCAAGCTTGCTCCTCCAATATTATTACAAACCGTTTTGAAAAAGATTTCTATCAATGTTGATTGTGGCACAAACCAATTTTCTCCCTAAAGTTGCAACACTACATACAAGGAACGTGGCCATTTCTTTCACGATGTATTGCTGTTCAGAATGTCCGCAGATATAGCATTCAGAAAATTATAGATATGTGCATATCCACGGTTGTCACTTGAAATTTAATAGGATGTACCGGCATGCCCGGAGTTAACACTCAGAAGCCTATGTTTATGTGCATGTTCGCGCTTATCATTCGGCATATAATGCTTACTGGTAAACATGGAGTAATATGATCGTAATAAGTGTAACAGAAGAGTTACACATTTCACCCGGTGCTTCCACATTTCCCGACTGTTCCCGTTTGGATGTTGTTTATTACGATGCTCCCGATATGACACCCTTCAACCGAGCACAACTACATACGCACTATTTGTCAAAGTTTAGTGAGACGGTTTCTATGTCGTCTCATATAAAACCTTTTAAATATGAAAGGTATTTGTCCCTTCAATTATTAGGCTTAATACTGCAAATTTGTCCCTTGTTTGAGGCTTATCCTTCGAAATTTTGGCAATAAAATCTCTACAAAAATATAGCAAGAGTGTATTGCTGTCCTGTTTAAAAACGCTGATATTTCGTAGAGCTCTATCCAGACGTTTTCCAACAGCACGCTTTGCACGGACAATGCTGGATTAGCATTCGCAAATGCTCCTTGTTTGAGAGCACGCGACACCATCTGTGGACTCGTTAGGGTATTGAGGAAATGGCGCGCGAGTCTTTAATGTGGAACAGGCGAACAGGCGTTGCCCATGCTTCGTTGAATTTATTTATTTTTTCGTGTTTAAATCACTGTTATGCAGTAGTGGCTTATTGAGACCGCAACCTAGGTCAAAAGTAAAGAATAGCCCATAATTTGTGTCCATGGGGCCGATTTAAGGGGCTTCTAACCCAGACATTGATAACCCTGACTTATTTTACCAGTAAGGCCAAACCTATTTATCCCAGTAAACAAGATTGCTTCATTTCCCCGGGTTCCCATGGAGAGCTTCATTGAATGACATCTCAAGATTCGATATGCGATATCAATTCGTCTTGCTTTATTTGTAATGAGAAATGAGGTTGAATTTATTAAAGGTTGTAAAGGGATCTTCAGGGTATTGTTTGGGATAAGTTTTAATAAACCTGGTGTTACTTATACTTTTTGTCTGATTCATTCTGATAACGACCGAATGAACTAAGATGTCTCACTCACACTTGTTCTTCCAAGGGTATTACAAATCGTTTTGGACAAGCGTTTCATGAACATTGATAGTGGCATTAACGAAAGTTCTATCTAAAATTTCAAAACTTAAATCAAAACTACATACATGGTAGGTGCACGGTTATTCATTGTACAATGCTTTGATATTCAAATGTCAACACTTCCGCAATTAATACTAAGAAAATATGTGTTTGAGTACGCCGGGATTGAGTACGCCGGGGTCCACAAATGGAATATAGCGTGGACCGATATATTCAGGCAATGTAATAACTTTAACAGGAGATCTACGCATTTCAGCCGGGATGTCCCCGTTTTCTGGCTCCCCCTCTTTGGAGGTTGCTTAATTATGATTGTACCCATTTGACACCCGACACATAAGCACATGGACACGCAAATACAAACACTGTTTTTCGACGTTTTGAGACGTGGATTCGGCGGTTGTTTCCTATAAAACTCTATACATGTGAACGGTATTATTCAATTCAATTATTAAGCAATTCTATTTCAACATTGTACCCATTTTGAGGCTGGTCGTGTGAAATGTTGGCAATGAAATCTTCACAAACATTGTAAAAAAATAACCACGTTCCTTGTATGTAGTTTTGCAACTTTAGAGAGAACCTTGGTTGGAACGGTTTGTAACATCCTCGGATGAACAAGTGTGAGGGACACATCTTAGCTTATTATGCAGTTCTCAGAATGAATCCCACAAAACTAAAAGTAACACCAGGCTAATTAAAACTTAACGCATACATAACCCTCCAAATTCCTCCATAGAATCACAACATGGGTCTGCTGATCAGATCACAGAACTAAACAGATCACAGAATGAAATCTTCACAAAAACGTGATAAGAGCGTAATGCTGTCCTGGATAGAAACGCCGATAATTTCGTATAGAGCTGTAGGAAGGAGCTTTTCAACGAGGGCATCACCACTTTCGGATGTTCGAATTGTCCCCATTTGGAGGTTGTTTATATTGATTGTCCCCATTTGACACCCGACACGTGAGCACATGGACACACGCACACCCATTCTGTTTGTCAGGGTTTCAGACAGGGATTCAGAGGTGGTGTGTAAAACCATATAAATGTAAACGCTGTTAATTGCTACAATTATTAAGCAAGATATTTCAATTTTGTGCCCATTTTGTGGCTCGTCGTTCCAATTTTTGTCCATAAAATCTCTACATAAATATAAATAGAGAGTAATGCCGTCCCGGTTAGAAATGATGACAATTTCGTAGAGGTGTACCAAAACGTTCCAGAACAGTATCTTTTGCACCGACAATACTTCTGTATTTCTGACATCTCGAGATTTGATGTGAGATCTCAATTCGTCTAGTTTTCTTTCTCCTATTAAATTATGTTGGTATTATTAAAGTGTTATTGCTGAAGATATGTTTTATGTTTGTGAAATTGATTTAGTTCTGTGATCTGATCAGCAGACCTATGTTGTGATTCTATGGAGGAATTTGGAGGGTTATGTATGCGTTAAGTTTTAATTAGCCTGGTGTTACTTTTAGTTTTGTGGGATTCATTCTGAGAACTGCATAATAAGCTAAGATGTGTCCCTCACACTCGTTCCTCCAAGGATGTTACAAACCGTTCCAACCAAGGTTCTCTCCAAAGTTGCAAAACTACATACAAGGAACGTTGTTATTTTTTCACAATGTTTTGCTATTTGGAATGTCCGCAGATAGCATTAAGAGCATTATGGATATGTGCGTGTCCGTTGTTGTCATTTGAAATATGAAAGGATGTACCGGCATGCCCGGATTTAACATTCAGAAGACTATGTTTGTATGCGTATTCGCGCTTCTCATTTGGAATATAATGCTTACTGGTAAATTTGGGGTAACATGGGCGTAATAAGTGTAAGAGAAGACTTACACATTTCACCCGGTGCGTCCACATTTATCGACTGTCCCCATTTGGATTATGTTTAATATGATGCCACCCCCCCCACCCCCCACCCCCCATTTGACACCCTCCATCCGAGCACAAGCACTATTTGTCAAAGGTCACCGATAGGGTTTCTATGTTGTCTCATATAAAATGTTTTAAATATGAAAGTCATTTGCCCCTTCAATTATTACGCTTAATACTGCAAATTTGTCCCTAGTTTGAGGCGTATCCTTCGAACTTTTGGCAATAAAATCTGCACAAAAACTATAAAAAGAGTGCATTGCTGTCCTGGTCAAAAACGCTCATAATTTCGTAGAGATGTATCAAGGCGTTTTGCAACAGGAAGCTTTGCACGGACAGTGCTGTATTTGCTTTCGCAGATGCGCTGTGTTTTTAGAGCAAGCGACACCATCGTTGGACGCGTTAGGGTATTGCGGATGTTGTGCGTAAGTCCTTAATGTGGCGAACAGACATTGCCTATGCTTCGTTGAATCCATTTGTTTATTTATTTCTGTTTAAAGTCACTTTTATGCACCTGTGGCTAATGGCGACTACAACCTAGGTCAAAAGTCAAGTGTAGCCCATAATTTGAGCCCATGTTGCCCATTTTAAGCGGCTTCTAACCCAGTCATTGGTGACCGGGTCTTATTTTACCAGTAAGGCAGAACCTGTTTACTCCATCTCAATTCGTCTTCTTTTATTTGTAATGGGGAATGAGGTTGATATTATAAGAAGTTGTAGGTGGTTTTTCAGGGTTATGGTTGGGGTAATTTTTAATTAGCCTCGTGTTATTTATATTTCTTGTCTGATTCGTTCTGGTAACTGAAGAATGAAGTAAGATGGCCCAACGACACTTATTTTTTCAAGGGTGTTACAAACCGTTTTGGACAAGCTTCTTATCAACGTTGAAAGTGGCTAAAACGAAAGGTCTATCCCAAATTGCAAAACTTAAATTAAAACTACATATATGGTAGTTC
The DNA here is from genome assembly GCA_031216915.1 of Pictodentalium vernedei. Classification (NCBI taxonomy): domain Eukaryota; kingdom Metazoa; phylum Mollusca; class Scaphopoda; order Dentaliida; family Dentaliidae; genus Pictodentalium; species Pictodentalium vernedei. Next base: position 27,672,696 of record CM062296.1, read on the forward strand.
CGCGGCTATTTTATCAATACATTGCCATTCAAATTTCAACATGACGGCAGCTATAATATTCCGAAAACTGTGCATATGTGAACATCCGCGGTAATTATATCCGCCCGTGTGCCAGGTATCAAATGTGGGCAGTCATCATAAACAACCTCCAAAAGGGACAGCCCAAAAATGGAGACACGCCAGTTGAAATATGCAGGTCTCCTGTTAAATATAGCCCATCCATATATTGTCTCAAAATATCGGTACCCACTATATTCCAGTTGATGACCGCGGACGTACACATAGATATTATCTTCTGAATGTACACTTGCACACGTGCATACAAACACTTTTTCGAGAGGTTTTCGGACAAGGATTCGTCTGTTGTTTCGTATACCACCTTTACAAACGTGAACGCTGTTATTGCCTTCAGATATTAAGCAAAATATTTCAATTTTGTCCCCACTTTGGGGCTCGTAGTTCCATATTTTGGCCATTAAATCTCCACAAAAATGTAGCAAGAGTGTAATTCTGTGCTCGATAGAATCTCTGTCTCTGTTTGGCGGATCTTTATTATGACTGCCCCCGTTCGTCATTCGGCACACGGGTGCATGCACGCACGCACAACAACATAGTTTGACAATACAATCTCCACATAAATATAACTAGGGTGAAATGCTTTCCTGGCGAGACACCCTAGTAGTTTCCTAGAGGTGTGCCAATGCGTTTTAGAACAATACCTTTTGTACCGACAATACTATTATATTTATTACTTGTATAAAATGACCCACTGAGGCTTATTCATCTAAATGTATTACAAACCATTTTGAACAAGCTTTTCATCAACGTTAATTCTAGCATCAAAGAAAGTTCTATCTAAAATTGTAAAACACCAATAAAAACTACATACAAGGCAGGTTATTTTTTACTGTGCATTGATATTCAGCATGCCCGCTGTTATTTATTTATTTATTTATTGGTGTTTAACGTCACATATGTATGCACAATAGCTAATCTTGACACAACGTGCCGATAATGTCAAGTTTAGTCAATCGTATATACCCCATGTTGCCTCTTTTAGTGGACTTCCACCTCAAACATGGGTGATTGTGTCCTATTTTACCAGTAAAGCAGAATTTGTTTACCACAATAAACAAGCACCGTTACAATTCTCGCGGTTGCCACGGGGAATGCCCGCTGTTAACATTCCGAAAACTATGCATATGGGTAAGCCCGGGGTTGTCATTTAGAATAAAAGATGCATTGGTATGGCCGCAGTTAACAATCCGAAAAATATGTACATGTGTACGTCCGCGGTTAGCATTTGAAATATAATGCGAATCGGTTAGTATTCCACATGGGATCCGGGGTATTTATCTGTCTGCGTTTACCTTTCAGAATGTAACAATTGGCGTCCGTATTTTACATGAGAACTGGGGACGTCTATATTTGGTTATGTACATGTATGATACACGCGTGTAACACAGCTTATGAAATAATATCGGTTAAGCGGGGACAGTCGTTTTTTAAGCTAAATTTTGATTGTTTCCCACTATCGCGGTTCCGAAAATCGTACTAGAATTAACCGGGGACGTCCCCGTTTTAACCGGGGACGTCCCCGTTGTCGGGGAGTCCCCGTTAGAAGGGTGTGTATTGATATGATTGTCCCCGTTTGACACCTCGGACAAGTGCACACACACACACACACACACACACACACACACACACACACACACACACACACACACACAGAGAGTCTTGTCTACCCTATATACCGAGGTACGCTATGGCTATGCGACCACCTCCTGGACTCGAAAAAATAGACTTCAACAGCGCTTCGGCGCGTGCCTTGATCTGGGCTAAAAAGAACTTTAAAAATAAGTTGACAGATAAGACGATTTCGGCCTGTGAGTCTTACATTTCGGAACTTCGCCCAGCGTCTGGAGTAAGGAACAATACGGGAGGGAGCAAGCAAACTCCGGCCCGTGTTGTCCCTCTACCCCAACGCGAAAAGCAAAATAAGAAAAGATCAAGGCAAAGCACTTCCCCCTCTTCTTTTCCTTCTACTTCTTCTTTCTCTCAGAGTAAGCGCCTCAATTTGCAAACATCTCCGGTCCATATTGTGACTGAAGATGCTCGCAAATTGAGTAACGCTGTCTCGCCTCGTCTTGCTCCTCTACCTCCTACTCCTCCTCAGCCTTTCTTGTCTGGTTCTCCTAGTGCTCTCACTAGAACTCCTCCTCCTCCTTCTATTTCTTCTCCTGCTTCTGTTTCCTCTCCTGCTTCTGTTTCTTCTGCCCCTTCTCCTGCCTCTAGTGTGGTTCAACCAGGTATATCGTACTCAGAGAAAGTCAAATCACCGAGCCGCAACTCGGGCCGCTCATTTGATTCTAAATTCTCCCAGTTTCGGCATAAAAGCGGAGTTAATTTTGACAAAAGGAATTGGCGCCTCCCCGATGTTTGTAAAAACATCCTTATGATTGGAAGTTCAAATTTAGGACGCATTGATCGAAATCCCCATCCGGACATCCAGGTGGAGTGTTACCCCGGCGCCAAATTCAATCATCTGCGCTCTATGTTTAAAGGGCACAGGGGCCAGTCCAGTCCCCAAAAAATATTATTAAATATTGGCGTGAATTCTCGAAACGATAATTCTGATCTCGTAGTTAAGCAGTTGCGGAATATGCTTAGCGATATCAGGGTCAAGTTTAGATCAGCAAAAATTTATTTCGCTGAACTAAACTTTTCGCAAAAACTCCCTCAGGCTGAGAGGAGAACCCTGAGCATCATCAACGAAACCATTCGGAAAGTGAAGGACGTTAACGTGATACCAAAAATTGAGGACGCGAAGTTTGATGTTGCTCAGGATTTAATCCATTGGACCACGAGAACCGCCAATATTATGTACGATCACTGGTTGAACCACCTAAATTTAAACTAAGTAAAGGCAAAGGTAACAGCCGCCTAACAGATGTGGGATTAGGAACTAATGTGATTAACCTGTCTGGCACCAATGACCTAACAACCCAAGAGAAATCTCTTTTAGATCGCGCTTTAACTTTTGTACCAGCACCAAAGCCTAAAACTGATAACCAAACAAATTTACCATCATACAACTGTAATTTTCTTAGGCAAATGAAATTAGCCGACCGCTTTAGAAACTCCAGCGGTCGGAAACTTCCTTTTACAGAATCATCTGGTTGGTCACCTCCAGATAGTGAAGTAGATCCCGAAATTATTGAGGCTAGCAAACGAATCATCAAAAAGGTGTTCAGCATGAACATACTCTCCGATAAAGACAATTTAACAGCTGGTGAACGGAGAGCCCTCACGAAACTTCGGAAAAATAAGAAATTAGTAATTAAACCAGCCGATAAAGGTGGGTCGGTAGTTGTTCTATCTCGGGATAATTATATACAGGAAGCCATGAGACAACTCAGCAATACTAAACATTATATGAAAATAGATTCACTTATTTGGCCTAGTAATATCGAAAAATTCAATAAGATCTTAAAATTTCTCCTCGACGAAGGTCACATTACCAAAAAACAATTGAAATATTTAACAGCTAAGCTCAGTGCTCAAACAAGACAATTTTATATCCTACCAAAGATCCACAAGGACCGTTCTTCATGGACCCGGGAGGCCAATTGTATCAGATTGTAATTCGGAATCTTATGCGATCTCGGAATTAATTGATTATCATCTGAAACCTATAGCAAATAGACATCCGAGCTATCTAAAAAATACACAGGATTTCCTGTCAAAAATTTCGAAAATTGAAAATATCGAAAAATGCAATTCTGGCTACTTTGGATATCGACAGTATGTATACGAACATTGATATTGATAAAGGTGTTAAATCAGTTAAAAATGCATTTGAAAAATATCCGGATGCGAAACGCCCGGATGAACAAATTGTGGATCTTTTAGAGCTGAGCTTAAAAGGTAATGACTTTCAATTCAATGGAGAATATTTTCTACAAATAATGGGTTGTCCTATGGGCAAAAGATTCAGTCCTAATTTTGCAAGCATTTATGTAGCGGAATGGGAGGAAAATGCCTTAAGCAAATGTGCAAAGCATCCTCTCGTATATCTCAGGTATTTAGATGACATTTTTATTATTTGGGAACATTCAAAAGAAGATTTTGATGAATTTATAGAAATTTTGAACAATCACGATCCAAATATTAAATTGAAAGCTACTATCAGTGAAAATTCTGTTGATTTTCTCGATGTGACCGTGTATAAAGGCAAGCAATTTCAGGCATCCGGTCATTTAGATTATAAAGTGTATTTTAAACCAACTGATTCACATCAATTGTTGCACACAAAATCATTTCATCCTCAACATACATTTAAAGGTATCATCAAATCACAACTCATTCGTTTCCACCGCAATTCAAGTGATAAGGTAAATTTCAATGAGGCTTGTTCTACTCTATTTGGCGCCCTCAGATCGAGAGGGTACTCGCTGCGCCTCTTGCGTAGCCTGAAATCCCAAACCCTGAAAAAGCTCGAAAGTCCAGCTGAAACTACCGATTTCGAACCACTGAAGATTGAACACAACAGACCGTTGCAGAATGGTAGTGGCGCGGTATTTAATTGCAAAAAGCCTCGTTGTAGACTGCATACTTTTATGCCTGATCAGAAAGAGGAATTTTCCTCTGAACAAACGAAAAATCATTATCAGATCCGTAACCCCCCTCCATTGTGATTCACCAAACATTATTTACCTTATCACTTGTAAGCGATGTCGGAAACAGTATGTTGGTCAAAGTCAAAATCCTTTTCGAGAACGTGCTACTAGACACAAACAGGATATAAAACATAATGCTGATGCCCCAGTAGCACAACATTTTAACCTTCCTGGCCATTCTTTGGACGATTTCGAAATCCATCCTATTGAACAACCACCAATTAAAGACACATTAGAAGAAACGGATGAATTTAGAAAAAAACGTGAAGCTTTTTGGATCAATACGCTTCAAACCCTCTGGCCATTTGGTATGAACATATCAGAGGGCGAATGCGAAAGGAGGTCCATCATTCCTTTCACTTTAACGTACAACAGAATGAATATCGAAATAGCAAAAATGTTAAAAGATGAATTCAATTTTACCAATGCTAAATTAAATGAACCTTTGAATCTTCGACCTGTCATCGCCTATAAGAAAAACAAAAGCTTGCGTAACATCCTTGTAAGGACTAAATTAGAGCCCATCAGTGAATAACATCGATTATTGCCAGTCAGCTTAACCAGTTCCTAAGCTCATCACTTAGTTTAAATCAATTTTGTGTAATTTTTTGTCATGTTTGAAACCCATCAGGGTTCAGTAAATGAAAACAATTTTTCGGCGGCATATTAAAAGAAAAAAACGTTTCAGTAGGAAATGTCTGTGCCAGTGCGATTTTTTAACCTCAAACACACACCGCCCCACTCCTGTCGCAACGTCCCTGCTCAGCTATATGTGATGAATACCCCACAAAGTAGCAAAACGTTGCAAGAGATATCACAGGCCTGCAGCCGGGGTGGGGATGGGGAGGGGTGGGAGGGGGAGGGGTGGGAGGGGGCGTGGAGGGGTGGGCGCCCACCCCCTAGAAAAATGTTTGCCGTCTCCCCCAAAATTTCAGACACTGTTTTTTTTCAATTTCGCGTCATTTTGATCCATTTTTCTCCACCAATGAGCAACTAATTCATGTCTGTCATTAAACTAGTTGTAATCCTATATATGAGTCTCTATTGTTATCACTGCGATGTTTATTCAACACACAGATTACACACAGCTATGACAATAGGCGCACATTAACTAATTAACAAAAGAAATTATGTTCAATAGCAGGTTATATTTGATGAGTGGTAATTGAACATAGGAGAAAATTGAGGTTGTAGGACAAGTGCCCCCCCCCCCCCCCCACCACATCCCCGTCCAAAAATGCTCAGTCGGAGAATTGCCCCAGTGTATTTGGCAGCTAGGATGACTCCCCCAAGTGTATTAGCTAGGACGACTGCCCTCCAGTCCAGTGGGTGGACAGGACAACTGCCCCCACTCCAATTGTCAGCCAGGACAACTGCCTCCCACTCCATTGTCAACCAGGATGTACGAAAAAAAAAATTTACTGCATATGGGTTGAATGGAATGGAATACCCCAACTACCAGGTCAATTATTATTCATTTTTGTTTTCATCCAAATTTCAGGATACCGAAAATTGATGCGCTCTGGAACAAAAACTGTCAATGGGGCAAAATGTTTCCTTCAATGTTTTTGTTTTTAAATTAGAAATTGAAAAGGATGACTATTATTTTTTACAAGGGTGTTATCAATTAAATTGGTGTTATAAGCCCCCCCCCCCCCCCCCCCCCCACCCACACACACACACACCACAACCACCATACCCCCGTGTTTCTGTACTGTGCTGAACAAGTTCTATATTAATGCTAAAATGGGACCCAGTAATCAATGCCTGGAATGGATGGAATTCTCTAAATTGTGCAGCTTTGGTATAAACGATTGGCTAAAACTTGCAGAACATATAGTAATTCTGCATAGTTTTTCAAAGGTTACTGGACAGAAATCGAAATTTTCAAAAGATGAATTTTGTTATTTGATCAGAAAAAAACAAACTTTTCGGGGTATGTTGAAGTGGGAATTGATCCTCCAGAAGAAAGGAAATTGCCCCTTTGAATTCCAAATTTAACAATTTTCTCACGTCGTGCCGAACTATGGTCGGCCCGGCGCGACCATCCTCGCCGAATTAGGAAGATCTACAGTTCTAATAGTTTGTCAAGAACGCGCCCACTACCCAGTTGGAATTTCGAGGGCTCTCACCCCCCCCCCCCCACTCCCATCCCCCGCCCCCATTAAAAGGCTCTAGCGACGGCACTACAGCTGAGGCATTATCGCGTGATTTGTTCAAAACAGTCACCTGCTTCCATGAACATAACACCGTGACATTCCCCACAATGACACCGAAAACATGCTGACCCAGGAGCCGCAGAGCAATTTGAAATTCTGTGGGGTGAAGAGGGGGTGGGGATGCATTTCGAGCATTCTGGCATACTAAACCGCTTCCCAACATTGTTACCTGTGTGAAAATGATGAGTCAAAACAGGTTTTAACAAATACTAGCAGGGTTACCCGATGCTGTACGGTAAATTTCTAAGAAAAAACAGTTCATAAAACCACAGCCCTGACTTCAAAAGAGTAACTTGGGCAGGCCTGCGGCCTTAACCGCACCATAATATTCCCGGTAAAACGTTACCTCAGGTAGACCCCTTTGAAGATCTATAGAGGTGAAAAGAAAAATTGTCATGACATTGGGTGACTCTCCCAACCCCGGCACTTTTTCAATCCTGACTTTTTCAATCCATGACTTCCGGTGTAGACAAAAAACCCTAGCAGGACCAGCTTGTGCACTGTGGGTGGCTCCGTATGCCTTTTTTGTAGTGGTCATACAGACATACACACAAAATCCACAAGTTTTGCCCCTCCCCAACACCACCACCGGAAATTTTTTGAAACCTTTAAGATTCCTGATAAGAAGTCACCACTAGTAGACCCCTTTGAGGACCTATATCAGTAAAAAACAAATTGGTCATAGCTTTTGATGCCCCTCTCCAATCCCACCCCTGCACTTTTTTTAACCTGACAATGACCTCCGCCATAAAGTAGGCCAATTTTGGGCACTATGGATGGCCCCATATTTATTTCTATAACAGATACACAGACAAACAAAAATACATACAAAATCCATCATTTTTGCCCTTCCCCACCCTACCCCACAGAGGCACTTTTTTGAACTGCTCCATTAAATTTTTAAACTTCACGAGACGTTTTCCCGATATGATGGTTAGCAGTGATGCGGACCGTACCGGTCCAAGAAATAGCGGTCCGATATTCGGGCAGGCGGTCCATTTTTTTTCTAGATGGACCGGTCCAAGGCGGTCCAATTCAGGGGCACAGGTCTCTCTCTTTAGAGTGTGTGTGTGCGTGTGGGGGGGGGGGGGGGGGGGGGGCTACACAATGCGCAGGGCCAACCATGTTTTGGTCCTGCCGGCGGAAAATTTGAAAATGTAAGCTGAAAATACACGATTTCCGCCTATTGCAGTGTTGCTCGGACACACAACGCGCAGGGCCAAGCATTGTTTGGCCCTGCGGGAGGAAATTTTGAAAAAGCAAGCTGAAAATACGCGATTTTCGCCTATTGCAGCATTGCTCGAACAATGTCAGCTGGTATCGGACCTATATATGTGGGAGGAGCGCGGGGGACAAAACATGTAAAACCCCCTCGCCCCCCCCCCCCCCCCCCCATGATCTGCGCCCATGGTCCAATTTAATAGGGTCACCTCCACAACAAATCTACCAGATGAAATACAGGGACCAAGTTACTACCAACTAAATAGTTTCCATGTGCACATAATCCAGATCGGGGTTTATAGAAATAGATACACAATACATGTTGAAATTCTTTGCCGACAAAGGAATTGTCACCGAATTTGAGCGTTCGCTATTTTGGGTACTTTTTTGTAGAACCGCTCATCGCTGATACCTTCACCCGACACCCGTGACAGGAATCACAGGATACAGGTGGTTGATTGGTGACAGATTGGCTCAATATAGTTGACAGTTACTTCAAACTTACTCGACTTCAATGTATTCACCGTCTATCAAGATGAAATTATCAGTTTGTGTATCAATTGGGAGAGTGCAAAACTTCCCTTTGCGTCTCCCTGGACCGGTCCCTTGGACCGCCCCGGATCGGTCCAGCGTGCCTATGTACCGGTACAGTAGGGGCGGCCCGGTCCTAATCGGACCATATACCGCGGACCACGCCTGGCCCGGTACCGGACCGTTTCTTTGCGGTCCGGTCTGCAACACTATTGGTCAGCGAGTCATATTTCAATATTAAAACACAACTTGTTTGTAACAGTACAGTAAACAATCAACACTGCCCATTTGACATTTTCATGGGAAAAAATCTTATTTATTTTGCGTGATTACAAAGGGTCGAAAAAGACGTGTGAAGCTCATACAAAACAATCTCTCAGCGGGATTCTTTGTCTGAAGCTGTGTGCCTGCATCAAGTTTATCTTGCTTTTTTCCCCCAGTTATGTCCCATTGTTCGCGTTTGTAACGACTCAACAGATTGGCTCGTGGAGCGTATTGCATCGTGGGATTTTAGCATCATCCTGAATAATTATGGTCGATCCAGGGTCGGACAAATTATTTTAGGTTCATCCTCATTTAATATACGATGAACCGAAATATTTATGTCGGACCTGGTTCAACATGAAGCAATAATTGTGGACCAGGGTCGGACAAATTTTTTCAGGTTCATCCTCAATTAATATAAGATGATCCTCAAATATTGATGTCGAACCTGGTTCAACATGAAACAATAATTATGGTCCATCTAGGGTCGGACAAATTATTTCAGGTTCACCCTCAATTAATATAGGATGAGCCTGAAATATTTATGTCGAACCTGGTTCAACATGAAACAATAATTATGGTCGATCCAGGGTCGGACAAATTATTTCAGGTTCATCCTATGACTGGTATAGGTAGTATGCAATGCTAGGCATAGGGGTATTGTGGGTAGGGGTACTGCCTGGTAGTTTAGAACGGTACTATAGTATGGGCGGTATATACACCTATAGGCCCCTGTTAGTGCTTGGTACTATTAAGCAACCGATTGCCTTGTTTTATATACCCCTACCCACAATACCCCTATGCCTAGCATTGCATACTATTTATACCAGTCATAGGATAACATAAAGCATCAGGTGGATTAATAGTACTAAGGACCAGCAAGAGACCTATAGGGATATGTACAGCCTATATAGTATCCTCAGATAAGTATCCTATAAAAGGTATTCTCGATAGGTATCCTCGAATAATACAATACCAGGCCATGGGTATCCTCAAATACCGAGATGAGGCTAAGAGTCGTAGTAAATTATGCCTCATTGAGGGATTTTTAATGGTCCTCATAACCTCAAAATTCAATGAGGCTATGAGGGATAGTAATGAGGACTCACTGAGGGCTTTTACATAGCCCTCATGACCTCATACGACAAAAAGGGATTCCACAGTCACAGGCGTTTTCCAAAATGGGATTCCATAGGATATACCTGTTAAATACTGAAATGAGGATAAGAGTCGTGGTAAATTATACCTCATTGAGGAATTTTTCAAGGTCCTCATAACCTCAAAATTCAATGAGGGTATGAGGGATAATAAATGAGGACTCATTGAGGGCTTTTACAAAGCCCTCATGGCCTCATACGACAAAAAAGGGATTCCATAGCCACAGGTGTTTTGCAAAAAATGGGATACCATGGGATATGGCCATTGGATATAGTCTTTTGTTATACAGAAGGGAGATAACCCTGCATACAGATTATGGAAAATCAAGTAATCTGATTGGTTAGTTATAATCTAGATAAATGAAACAACAAGAGTACTTAGAATTGGGCCAGAACTAACAAGAATAGACCAAAATAGCTAAATATAGTAATAATAAGCTAAACTGTTCCAAATAATAGGCTCTTCTACGCTACTGGAGTATACTCTAGAATAAAGGAACATGCCTAGGTAGACGTAAACTATTGCGTATATAGATAGAAACAGAGAATTCTGAAAGAATTCGAAATAATACAAGTTGTCGGGTTGTTTGTGGTAATTATTCAGGGAAGTCGTTCCAGAAAATACTCCGATTCAATCGAACATACCCTCCGAACATACCCCTGTCCTACTTTAGGCCTTAGGTAACATAGCAATGACGTGCTACCATAGAAACCAAGATGGCGGCCTCTAGTATACAAAATGGACGACGGAAACACGTATCACCCTAACAACACCACGCGTCACTATGGAGATGACGTCACAAGATGGCCGCTCACGCAGGTTACCATGACAACACAACATGGTGCCACTACGTTACGTGACATGACGTCACTTCCGAGGTCATCCACCGAGGTCATCCAGAATGGACCTCAAAACTACATTACATACTACTAACATGAAACAATAATTATAGTCCATCCAGGGTCGGACAAATTATTGATCGCGTACGAGAGGGTCATAAATATTATTTTAGGATGAACCTGAAATAATATAGGATGGACCTGAAATAATATAGGATGAACCTCAAATAATATAGGATGAACCTGTAATAATATAGGATGAACGTCAAATAATATAGTATGTACCTCAATAATTATTTTCGAACCTGTTCGTACGCCATACGAAGGTGTTCCACGGCTAACTTAGCTAACGAAACAACATGTGGAAAGATGCATTCCTGTGTGTATCCGAGGCTCTACTTTTTGGTATCCTCGCCTGGGATGTGTGCGAATATATTAGCTCTCGACAGCGGCTGGCTATAGCCGCTGCGAAGAACAGCCACTGTGATATTTTGTTTTCGGCTGTCTTTGGGTGGTAGAGAATATCCGGGAACTGCCCCTGTGCCTCTCAAGTAGCAGTTCCTGAACCATGTCTCTAACTTTCTGCCGGCTAGTGAGTATTAGGTCACCCGATCGCCACCGCCAGGGGGAGCCTTTTGCATCTCTCGGCACTGGTCCTTGTCAGACTGCAGTCGGACTGCCTTTTTCAGACCCTTGAGGGTGTCATCTTTTGTCCTGTGGTCAATTTCAACCTCCCCCAGGATTCGGCTTGCTGTTACAGCCAGTCATGTTGCATCTCATCCGCGATTGGCGGGGAGGGGGTGGGGGAGGGACTTACCGCGATCACCGTAGCATGCGACTTGCACGCCTCGTTGCTCCAGTCAGCTTAGGAAGGTCAATCCTTTGACAGAGGAACAGTGCAGACGTCGTCCCTGATAATCACGTGGGCAGTGAACTTTTGGGTCATTCGGTCTAGCACCCATTCATTCTGCCCACTCCATCAGAAGAAGCTGTGATAGGTGTGAGCTTTGACGCCTCTGGTCCGTATCTTATGGCAAGTACCAGCGTGCAGGGGTGAAGGCAAGTGTGTCTCTTACTCTGAAGAACTCGATAGAGCGTCGTCTTTCCGCGAACGCACTCCCACCTTTGAGGTAGCTCAGCTGGTGGGGGTGAGGGGATGGTTGTGTCGAGGCGCTGTTCTCAGTGGCAGGTGTGTTGAAGTATTGCGGCCGTGAGGCATAGGCGGCATGCTCTTGTGGCATGTACAGCTGGTCGCCCTTGTCACGCCATTGAGTGGGGGCGACCGGGCAAGGCACTCTTACCCGAAGAGACAAGAGAAGCAGCCCGTTTCCCTGCAGTCACACAGTTTAGGAGCTACATAAGCATCAATACCTTTGGGGAGGGGGTATCGTCATCACCGTAGAATGCGACTTGGAAGCCTCGTTGCTCCAACCAGCCTAGGAAGGTCAAAAGGATTGGCCGGAGAACCGTGCAGACCCCGTTCCTTACAATCACGTGTGGAGTGAACTTTTCGACTATTCGCTCTGGCATACAACCATTCTACCCTCTCCATCAGAAGAAGCTGTGACAGGTCTGTGCTTCGCCGACTTTCTTGTCCGCATGTCTTTGGCATGGGGCAGTCTGCAAGGGTGAAGACAAGTTGGGTTCTTACCCTGAAGAGCTCAATGACGCTGGTAGTAGTATATTGTAGAGCTTTTAGGCCTGTTCTGCCGGGCAGGGGTGACAGGGGGTGACGGGGGTGATGACGTCATCTTAATTAAAAAGTTACGTAAAGTAATTAACATGATGTCACTTAATGAATATTTTTTTTAATCACTTTAATAATTGTTGCTTAATTAATCTTAATTAATGACTGTTGCATAATTAATGTAATTAATGTAATTAATGAGTGTAATTAGGGTTGATTATAATAATTAGTACATTAATAAATGAATTAATAATGTCGATTAGTACATATTTTTTTAAAGTCATAATTTGGGATGCATATTATTAGATAAACAAAAAATATAATTAAAAATTATTTATTTAAAAACAATATTGACGTACTAAACATATATATGAACGCTATCGACTGACTTTGACCTGGACACGTGCTAAGGTAAACAGTTCATTGCGTGTTTAGGTGTCATAAACAACCAATGAAATCTCGTTAAATCGATTTTTCTTTTCAAACGCCAACTACTATACGAGAGTGACAGATGTTGAAGCAATTAAATCTATTGTTCAAAAGTTATGGGTGTAATAAAAACCTCATTAAATTAGCGGTCAACACGCAACCTTCTTCCAGACTCTGAGATTCAAATTTTCAAACTTCATCGATTTTTTAACGGTCCGATTTCTACGTTTTGACGGGTTCTCAAAAAAAAAATCACAAGAGAAATCGCCATGAGACAACTGTACACGGTGGAGAGGCTATACATGGCTGTACTTTATGCCCCAATACTTTCAAGAGATGAATTAACGGATCATCTGAAAACCCACCAAGAAGGTACTTTGAACTGTCAATTTTGTGTTTCAATAGCAAATTCAACATAAGAGATGCGGTGAACATCGAAAACACGGCGATGTCAAGATGTTCCAGTGGACGTTTTGTCTGAAATCTTCTAGTAGGAAAGATACATTAGAAAAAACATGGAGAAATGTTAAAACTTGACATTTAACTGCGCGACTTGCGGGTTTCAGCTGATTCAACTTGACCATCATCGCGCCACAAGTAGCAGAGATGCACAACTCGATTGACCGATGGAGACGCTCCTCATCAAATAAGGGGGGTCAAATGAGGTTATGAGGAGGGGTGAAGGAGACAAGTGTGCGGTCATATGTTTAAAATTTCAATAACCTTAATTGCTATGACGTAATCCCCTTAATAAATAGCGTATATTCATTTAATATAATATATTAATAATTTTCGTTAAATTATTCATTCCACAAGACAGTTTTCGAAAAAAAACAAACAAAATGGCGGATTAGTTTGACAGAAATACGCGTATTGATTTATTCAGGAGTGTCGTCTGTTGGTAGTGTCCTTGGGCAAGACACTTCATCCCCATTGCCCATGTGGGGGCACGGTGACGCTATGCACTAAGGCGTACTGCACGTCGATGGAGCACCTGTCTTCAACCAATGCTAACCCTGTGTAGAATTTTGACAGTTGCTTGCCGTTGCTCGGTGGCTCTCTCCGGCTTCCTCCGCCCGTAAAACTGTCGTGGTCATGATTAGCCATTGTGCAGACCGTACACACCAATAAATAAATATAAATAAATAGTCGGTTATCAAAACAACCCTTAAGTGTTTAACAGTTAATTGTGGACCAGTGCGTTCAAAAATGAAAAATTTGGGTGATGACACTACGGACTGTGTTTAATCATAGAAAAATCACACCCGCGCTATTACTAACCCGTATGATTTATTTCTGAACGTTTACTGAAGAATAACCCACCCATCTAAGAAAAAGCATGAAAGAGCTATCATATCTAATTACCTATGTGGGGTGGGGGTGGTCGTTGACGTTGTGTACTATGGCGTACTACCTTCAGCCTATGATAACCCTGTGTAGAACTTTGACAGTTATTTGCCTCTGCACGATGGTTCTTTCCGGATTGCCCCAACTGTCGTTAAATGAATGAAAAAAACTACAATTCTATAATAACAGGCCAAGCCCCCTTTCGTTTTACATGTTTTGTGACCCCGATTATCGACATGGGAGCACGATGACGGCGTGTACTAAGGTGTACTGCAGGTCGGTGATACGAATATTTTAGAACAATCTAACCCTGCTTGTGCGGATTTCCGACGTTGGTGAGATGACAGTTACTCGTCGTTGCTCTGTGGTTCTCTTTGGATTTTCCGGAGTCTACCCGTAAAATTGTCACGTTTAATTATAACTTGAACTTGATGTCCGGGTGTAATGAAATAGCCTATTTTCTGCAGACATTCTAAATAAACGCAGCTGGTTTACAGACCTGTATATATTTTTTTTTCAATTGAGTAAAAATATATGATAGTTACTGATGTAACACACTGATTAGCATGTTTAATGAATCTAACTACGCCAGCCCGACCGACCCTTTGCCCACCATGATCACAACAAACGTTTCAATTTTCTCTCTCTCTCTCTCTCTCTCTCTCTCTCTCACCGATACAGTACGGGTGGAAACTAATTGCGTTCAAGCTGTTTTTTTCTAGGTTTTACCACCCCCCTTACAGCGCAAATCGAAATGAAATCTGATTCATTGAATCATACTACAGCGTATGTGCTAAAACGATTATTTTTGTACAAAACTCAAGACCTTTCCCTCACAAATACCTATATAAAACAAGATAATACGCGAGAATGCGTTGTGTACCTGCATTTTGTTGATAAAATATGTCATGACCACATTCCCGAATATTATTAATGTACCCGCTTAACAACAGTCAAATGGCGAATGTCAAGAAAGGTACTCTGTAGTTTAGGAGACTCCACAAATAAAAACAAAATCAAAAATCTGAGATATATTGCATTTATTTAAATATCGATATTAACCAGAGGTCGAAACTAGTCAAATTGATTAGTATTAAATTACAAATGAATATTTTCAGGGGTCATTCTTTAGAGGCTGATCCATCGCAGCTTTGCAGAGATATTGTTTTCCGATCAGACCCCTTGGGATATTTTGATCTTTAAGGATGTTTGCCAAAATTTTCCACCCTGTCGGTTGAAAATCTTTTCTTTTTCTCAGCAGATCATTTATTAGATCACACATATTGGAGCCCGAAATTGTAATGCCGTTATACACGAGTCGATCTTTCTCATTCCAGGATAAATTGGGTATATTCTTTATTATCTGGAGTAACAAAAGCGCCTTCTGCTGCATGGAATCTGGTATAACGGCTAATCAGTCCTGATGATTTTCCACTGAAACCTTGTCGTTAAGGAGTGTGGTTTGGTGTTTTCTTTGCGTAAATTTGATTGGCGCTGAAAGATTGTCTGGTTCAGCAACCCTTTCTCTTCAGAACTCGATGTTGGAGATTCAGTACCGTAATTGGTCTCATACCCTGGTCTATGGGCGGGACAGCAACAGCATTCAGGGGTGTGCGTATTTTGCTGCAACTGTTCACTCCTCCATGGTTTAATACACTGAATTCTGCTTGAGGGTAGGCTGGTTGAGACATCTATATGTTTTTTCCCTCAGTGATTCCCCCATCACTAGCGATTTTACTGGCTCTAGCTTATTTGCAAGCCCCAAAATATTTCCACTTGTTAATGCATTGTTCCAACTAAAGGCTGATTTCATATGCACTGGAGGATAGGGTGGCTGGTTACAGACAGATCTGGTTGTTAACTCGGCTGTATTTGGGTTCGCTCCCCCTATAGTGTGTTTAAAATTTACATTTTTGTGTAATTTTCGTCTGTGTCGATAATAATGAGTTTTATGAGAGTAAGATTTTTGACACAATTCACAGACGTAGGGTGAGTTCATCCTTTTCAGAAGCGAATTAATAGAGTGGCAATACAGTTCCAACACTCTTCCTTTTATATATATGAATAGGATGGGTCCCACCCCAACCTGTCAATCGCTGGTTGGCTAATTATATATCAAGATAAGGTGGGTTCTGCCCCAACCTGTTGATCATTGGTTACTTCAAATTCTCACACAGTGCATTGTGGGAAATTACAGTGGTAGAGCTCTAGGCTAAAATAAGTTTTTGCTCAACTTCACACAAATTGAAATAGTTTACTTCAAAAAAGAAACATCAAAGTCACATTCATGACAAGCCGAGGTAGCATATCTGAACCACCCGTGCCACACTGTTTAATCAGATAATCCCTTTAATCAGATAATGGGTGACCACTGATTTTACAATTCGATGAAACGGTTTTTTAGTGATTTTACAATTCGATGAAACGGTTTTTTAGTGATTTTACAATTCAATGAAATGTTTTTTTTAGTGATTTTACAATTCAATGAAATGGTTTTTAGTGATTTTACAATTCAATGAAATGGTTTTTAGTGATTTTACAATTCGATGAAACGGTTTTTTAGTGATTTTACAATTCGATGAAATGGTTTTTTAGTGATTTTACAATTCAATGAAATGATTTTTAGTTATTTTACAATTCGATGAAACGGTTTTTAGTGATTTTGCAATTCGATGAAATGGTTTTTAGTGATTTTACAATTCGATGAAATGGTTTTTAGTGATTTTACAATTCGATGAAACGGTTTTTAGTGACCATTTGCTCCTACATGTTCATTAACAGTTACAAAATGATGAAAAATCGAAAATTGATCATTAGTAGTATGTCATGTACCCGGACAGCCAAAGGTTGGGGGGACCTCGGGGGGGGGGGGGACCTCGGAAGTGACGTCATGTCACGTGACACAGTGGCGCCATGTTGTGTTGTCATGGTAGCGTGAGCGACCATGTTGTGACGTCCTCCCCATAGTGATACGTAGTGTTAGTGCGCATGCGCAGCACGTGTTGGTAGGGTGATACGTGTTTCCGTCGTCCATTTTGTACCAATTGAACTAATTTTTTCCAATAGGGAAGGGGAATACCCTCGAGTGTATATGTGAAAACAGAATCCAAATTTTACGGAATCGGATAAGAAACCCACTTACGGAATGCCTTATATAGCGTGTCTATATGTATAGGTATTATACAGGGGGAATGAGGCAATATGATTGAACATTTTGAAGGCTGGGTGACCAGAAGTAATGGTTCAAGGCAGGAAGAGTGGTAGAAGATTATACTATTGGGTGACTGCTGTAGAAGCCAATAATAGGACAGATAGACCATAGACAAGTGGTGGCCTTGGAGCTGTGGAGATAAGATGGAAGCCATTGGTAAGACTACCTCTATAGGAGCCATATAGGAGCTGGGTCATAGGTATCCTTCGTTTAATACCGAAATGAGGCTAAGAGAGATAGTAAATTAGACCCCACTGAGGGCTTTTCACTTAGCCCTCATGGCCTCATATGACTAAAAAGGGGTGCCGAAGGCCAGACGTTTTCCAAAAAGGGGTGCTGAAATTGAGGTGTCACGGGATATGGCTGTACATTAGGCCTCATTGGGGAATTTTGTCACAACCCTCACGGCCTCAAACGAAATGAGGCCAAGAGGGATAGTAAATTAGGCCTCATTGAGGGCTTTTCACATAGCACTCATCACCTCATATGACTAAAAAGGGGTGCTGAAGGCCAGACGTTTTCCAAAAAGGGGTGCTGAAATTGGGATGCCACGGGATATGGCTGTTAAATACCGAGATAAGGCTAAGAGGGATAGTAAATTAGGCCTCGCTAAGAGATTTTTTCATGGCCCTCATGACCTCAAAAGAAATGAGGTTATGAAGGATAGTAAATTAGACCTCATTGAGGGCTTTTCACATAAAAAGGGGTGCCGAAGGTCAACCTTTTCCAACAAGGGGTGCTGAAATTGGGGTGCCACGGGATATGATTGTTAAATATCGAAATGAGGCTAATAGGGATAGAAAATTAGACCTCATCGAGGGATTTTTCCATAGCCCTCATGGCCTCATATGACAAAAAAGGGATTCTCTAGAAGGTATCCTCGATAGGTATCCTCAAATAATACAATACCAGGTCACAGATATCCTCAAATACCCGTATGTGCCTATGTGCTGGTACACGATGTGTCACATTGCGCCTTTTCACATAAGCACATATCGGCACATCCAGCATGAATCCAATTTACGACCACCATACCGTAGGTAGTGCACATTGTGTTACATTGTGCCTTTTCACATAAGCACATATTGGCTCATCCAACATGTGCCTATGTGCTACCCAGTAATGTGTACAATAGAACAGAAACGTGTTTAGGGAAGTCAGAATAAATAGAACAAAGAAGTCATAAAAAGATTCTGGGGGAAGTCCGAACCAGAAAAACTACTCTAGTTTAATCGAACTTACCGTGGGGTCCCCACTGTACTATAGCACTACGTGGGGGAAATCCGAGTAATTAAAGTCAATTTCGGTGATTTGGAGGGATTATCGGGTTGTTTGTGGTAATTAGATTTACTTCTATTCAATCGAACACACCCTCCGAACATACCCCTGTCTTGTTGTAGGCCTTTGGGTAATATAGCAACCACGTGCTACCATAGACACCAAGATGGCGGCCTGCAGTATACAAAATGGACGACGGAAACACTTGTCACCCTAACAACACGCGCTGAAGCGCACTAACACCACGTATCACGGTGGGACTGATGTAACAACATGGCCGCTCACGCGGGCTACCATGACAACACGACATGGTGCCATTGGGTCACGTGACATGACGTCACTTCCGAGGTCCTCCACCGAGATCCCCCAACCTATGGCTGTCCGGATACATGACATACTACTATAATTCTTGCATTAAATCTGATTTAGGGTTAGGACAGTGTGAATTGCTCAAAGTTCTAAGCTTGAGCATTTGCTTAGCACATATTCAATTCCCAGAAGAATACAAAATAATATTAACCTGATAATTCTATCATAAATGTGTTGGCATTTCAGTTACTAGAATCAATTTTATGCCCCTTCCACGGCTTCATTTTCAAAATCTTTCTCGGTAGTGAATTTCCAACTAGGGGAAGGGACCGGTTTCCCCCTCCCTGTCCCTCCCCCTAGTTGGAAATTCACTACCCTACACCGCCCCCTCCCCCAGTCGGAAACCTCTTGCCACGTCCCTGTATAGTAGACTATTTTAAGGCTCTAAGTTAAGTGAAAGTTGCATTGAGGGGTGGTGACAATTTTAGGGGGCCAGTGACACCCTGCCCCCCCCCCCTCCCCAGTGGCTATGCCATTACTGTCATCTCTTCTTGATCAGAATATAATGTTGATAGGACACACTAACACCAGTGAGTCGGGATTTTGTAAATGAAATACTTGTATTGAAGAAATACAAATACAAAATGGATCCGAGGTTCAATCTTCTCACATTTTGTTTTTTCGACAGGCACAATTCTCTTGAGTGGGTTGAGCAGAAGAAAGCAGACAGCTAGAAGTTTATCTCAGTCACCCCTTTTTCTTGATACGATTGTGACCTGGGCGCGATAGACTAACATCAGAGCGTTGTGAAATAGAAAATGCATCCGATGTTCAATATTCTCACATTTCGTTTTTTCGACAGGTGATTCCCTAGTGTTGTGTGGAAGAAGCAGACAGAGAAGTTCATCTGGGTCACGTCTTTTTCTTGATCAGATTGTGATTTCGTCGCGACACACTTACCGACAGGACTAGTGATTCTCTAGAGTTATGCGAAAGTAAGCAGACAAAGGATTTCTACCAGATCGCGACCCAACTGAAATTTTCTGCTCACTTAAGTGGTTCTATATTTTACTTCACCATTGTTTTAAAATTGTATTCATTGCTGCTGGAGAGGGGGGGGGGGGGGGGGCTGCAAAGTGTTGAGCGCTTGTCCTCCGATCCACTCTGCTATGTATACAAAGAAAATATATGTTTAAACTAAACTTCTGTTAGGTCCAGTGGTGAAATAAAATTTGTTTAATCATTTTACTGCCACGCCCACTTTATCCATATATAGAGGATCTCTGTGTATGCCTGTATGTGAGGACGTTTAATACAATTTATGAAATACTTGAAACTCTATCATGTGTTTAATTGTTGGAAAGGGCTCTCTGAATTAATCAGATGGTAGGTTTGATCTGCGGATACCAGAACATATAGATAATCATCCTAAAATATGAGACAATAGTCGCTTCAGCAGCTAAAGTGTTACAGATCTGTAGTACTGGCACTTTTTCAGTTTTGGGTGTTGCAAAGTGATTTTCAGTAGTATATGCAGTCTTTGTCGTTGTAACCTGCTCGCTGCCATTTGAAGTGAAGTGCGCTGTTGTTGAGACCCGGCATCAGGAAAATGTTTTCACGAAAAACATCTGCACGCTGTTCACTCCTCTCGTGCACAGTATGTAGGGATTCACAAAATATCACCAATCGTTCGAATCAGCATTTCACAGCAATTTATTTGAGTTCGGAAAATTACATAAAATTCTACTTCATTGGAGAAATCGTATATTTCAATCAGATGACTCTCTGTGGAATGCATGTGAGCTGCATTACTAGCCTTTGAAGTTTTTCGAATTAAGTTGTTTACGTACCATTTCTGGGACAGTGAAGTTTGATGAGTTTAAACCCTCTGAATGCCACATGCATAGCTTACAAATGATCCTGTATTGTTCACATTTTTGTGCAGCCATTGTATTATTTGACCCATTTCCCATGAACAGATTTTAACCCTTTACAGAAAACTCATGATGTCATTTAATTTCCCCCCATTCTTAACCCTTTACCCAACGTAAACGATATCAAAATTTATTATTTTAAATATCGTTTTCAAACATTTTTCAAAATATTTCCACAAAACCATATCATGTGAACCCTCATTGGAACGAGCTCGATATGATATGGTTTTGTGGAAATGTTTTGAAAAATAATATTGTTTTCAGCTGCTGAATTTGCATATTGAGCCGGAGGATGTGGCCGATCAGTTGGGTAAAAGGTTAAAATATTTCAACTAAACCATATCATCTGATCCCTTATTGGAATGATCTTAACAAGCATGTTCCAATGAGGAGGTCACATGATATGGTTTTGTTGAATTTAAAAATTAAAAGGAAATCTACAGCACAGTTTGCATAATACATGCCTGATGCAGTCGATTCTTCAGTAAGAATTAATCGTTCGTTAGGTGAACAGAGGCATACTGCTGTTTACTCACAAAAAGTAAAAATTGCAGGTGTGATGGTGCGCAAGATCGACAGCTCATCTCAAAATCGAAGGACAAAGTTCATAGCATTATTGTATTACCGGTCTTTTCAACTTCTACGTTCATAATAATATTTTCTTTTTTATAGTTAGACAGTGAAAATGCGGTACATCCTCAGAGTAGTTCTGTTCTGTTACTTTATTGCTGAACTTCTAGCTTGTAAGTACCACAAAACATAAAGGATCACTAATGAGTTATGATTTGATAAGAATTTTATGAACTGACTTCACTAAAATTGCTCTAAAATCGATTTAGTTGTGGTTTACAGCTCAGATCCGAAATCACGAGAAACAGATCAGTTTTAGAGAACAAGGTTAAAAAATCACGAGGAACATATCAATTTTAGAGAACAATGTTCCGAAATCACGAGAAACAAATCAATTTTAGAGAACAAGGTTCCGAAATCACGAGGAACATATCAATTTTAGAGAACAAGGTCCAGAAATCACGAGGAACATATCAATTTTAGAGAACAATGTTCCGAAATCACGAGAAACAAATCAATTTTAGAGAACAAGGTTCCGAAATCACGAGGAACATATCAATTTTAGAGAACAAGGTACCGAAATCACGAGGAGCAGTTCAATTTTAGAGAACAAGGTTAAAAATCACGAGAAACAGATCAATTTTAGAGAACAAGGTTCCGAAATCACGAGGAACATATCAATTTTAGAGAACAAGGTACCGAAATCACGAGGAGCAGTTCAATTTTAGAGAACAAGGTTAAAAATCACGAGGAACATATCAATTTCAGAGAACAAGGTTCCGAAATCACGAGGAACAGATCAATTTCAGAGAACAAGGTTAAAAATCACGAGAAACATATCAATTTTAGAGAAAAAGGTTCCGAAATCACGAGGAACATATCAATTTTAGAGAACAAGGTTCCGAAATCACGAGGAACATATCAATTTTAGAGAACAAGGTTCCGAAATCACGAGGAACATATCAATTTTAGAGAGCAAGGTTTCGAAATCAAGAGAAACAGATCAATTTTAGAGAACAAGGTTCCGAAATCACGAGGAACATATCAGTTTTAGAGAACAAGGTTCCGAAATCACGAGGAAAAGATCAATTTTAGAGAACAAGGTTCAGATATCACGAGAAACAGATCAATTTCAGAGAACAAGGTTCCGAAATTACGAGGAACATATCAATTTTAGTGAACAAGGTTCCGAAATCACGAGGAACATATCAATTTTAGAGAACAAGTTTCCGAAATCACGACGAACAGATCATTTTTAGAGAACAAGGTTCAGAAATCACGAGGAACAAATCAGTTTTAGAGAACAAGGTTCAGAAATTTCATATCAAATCATAATGAATTTGATATTCATTTTATGATATAATGTATAACTTCATACTTTACCTACCATAACAGTAAAATATATCCAGCACTAATCACAAAACTCGCCAATAAATTATTTTTCACATTTTTGCCTCAAAAACATAGCTTCTTATCCAACATTGGTATGTGGCCATCAAGCTAATTCCCATGAAGCTTCACGAGCTATGTTTTCCACCCCAAAATCTCAAATCTTTAATTATTCTGGAAATTCTTTGGGAAATGTCATCTTTCGTGTTGTGTTAGAACAAGAGTTGATGAAATATATGACTTCAAAATTGGTACCACCCATCAACAATGTTGACCGTCTTAATCCTTTACCTAAAATGAAAAGCAGACGACACTTGCAAACAAAATTCTTGAATAACTAATTTTTTTCATTTCTTGTCTCAAACACATAGGTTATGACTCCTCTTTGGAACGAGCTCGACAAGCTTGTTCCAAAGAGGGGACATAACTTATGTTTTTGAGACAACAAATGAAAAAAAATAATGGAAATTAACTGGTGATTTTTGTGAATAGCGCTGGCCGGTTTTGGCCGATACGTTAAAAAAATATTATTATTCGAAAAATTTCAACAAAATCATATCATGTGTCCCCTCGTTGGAACGAGCTCGTCGAGCTCGTTCCAACGAGGGGTCACATGATATGGTTTTGTTGAAAGTTTTTGAAAAATTTAATTAAATTATATTTAAAATCATTAATTTTGATATCGTCTGCGTTGGGTAAAGGGTCTTAATCCCGCAGGCACTGAACGCAAACTTGAGTAGCCGAGGCATAAAATGTGAAAAGGGAATGGATGGATCGAATTTGGTGACTAGAGTCAATCCTCCACCCCCCCACCCCCCTCCCCCCACATCTTCAGTCCATGTCCGAGACAAAAAATGAAAGCTACGTGTAAGAATTGACATGAAATATATCTGGTGACTTTTGTGGTTTTATTTGTGTTTGTTTTCCTCATATCAGTATTTTTTTTATTTTCAGGGGCGGTAAAACATTTTCAGCAACACTTAAAGTCATCATTAATCAATTGCCATCACTTAGCCCCTGTCCTCCGTCCGTCTGTTATCTATCTGTCGTCTGTTTGTCATCCGTTAGTTTTTGCATATACCAAACCCGACCAAACTTGGCTCAAATTATCTTGGGGGGGGGGGGGGGGATTTACTCTTCTTAGATGTTGTTATGCGTGATGGGCTGTAGAGAGTCCCAGAAAACCCTAAATATTTTTAAAATCTTCTTCCCATAACCGCCCGACACTATGTTTTAAAATTTGGCATGCAGCTTTCATATGTGCTCAAGATTCAAGTTTGTTCAATGAAAGTTTCTTGGGTGATAGCTGTGCTTGTGCTTCAAATGTAAAATCTTTAGCCCCCGTCTAAAATTTATATTTTTCTAACTGGATGGGCAATTTAAACTAAGTTTGGTATGAAAAAGATGCCAGTTGAAAAAGGTGTCAGCAGAATAACCACAATGATAATATTGTAAATAACCGTATCTGCAGTATAACAAGTCCCATTTATTCCCTTGAATGGGAATGTTACTGAGCCAATTTATCAAGGTCACAACGGTCGAACACGCGCTAATGATGACAATATTATATAAACGATTATATGACTATCGTTCAACAGTTTATAAACGATTATATGATTATCATTCCACAGTTTTTGTGTTATACATCACGCCATTTTCATACTTGAGTTTCGCTACTGCGCATATATCGAACGTATGTCACATGCATTCTAAGAAAACAACCACAAGTCAAAATCGTACATTCAGTTTTTGTTTAATTGTACAGTACGTGGAGAGTGTATTATCACTAAATCACCAACGGAGTGGAGTTTCTACCCAAGCAATAATTGCAAATTTGTTACAAAGCATAACTAGCACAAGCAGAGTTTCAGCCAATGGACCTCCGGGTTAAACCCCGGAGGTCCATTGGCTGAAACATTGCTTGTGTTTTTTGTCGATATGTACACAATTTGAAAGTTATAGCTTGGGTGATAACTTCACTCCGCGGGTGATTTAGTTACAATCCACTCTCCACGTACTGTACAGTCTACTGTTGACTATGGAGCCCGAGAAGTGACATGGTCAATTTTTAGCTGCAACTAGCAGCTCTATAAGTGGCAATGTCGGGCTGTCGGTCTGTCTGTCTGTCTGTCGGTCTGTCGGTCTGTCAGTCTGTCTGTGACCAACGAGTTTCTGTGACCAACGAGTTTCAAAACTCAATAACTTTTGAAATACTTGATGGAATGACTTTATATTTGGCATGTAAGTGTATCTTATTGATGTCTAGCCACTGTTCAATGCATGTGTTGTTCCAAATATGTTTCTTGGAGTTATGGCCCTTGATGAACTTAGAATTTTGTGAGATTGCACCACCCGTCGCAGCTACGGCGTCGATGTCGCGATTTTTTTTGTAATCCGTGGGCATTAGAACGGATTACTAATGCGTGCGAACGGTTTAATAATCCGTGCGAACGGATTAATATACAATGATTTTTCAGCCTTGGCACCTCACGGGCACCAGTCATTACATGCGCCCGACAAAGGACATGTTCATTTATTTTATGGTTCCAACACTAGGAGCATGACTGTAGAGGAATGGTTCAATGTATTTATATTTATTTATTTATTGAGATTTAACGAAACTTTCTACAGCCAGGGTCACCTGGTGTCGGACAGTTTTACGGGTGGACGAAGCTGGAGTACCCAGAGAGAACCACCGAGCAACGGTGAGTAACTGCTAATCTCCCCAACGTACTAACTCCACTCAAGCAGGGGTAGCATTGGTTGAAGACATGTGCACAATCGACGTGCAGTACGTCTTAGTACACAGCACCGGGAGCGCGGGGGCTCAGTGGTAGACTGTTGGACTTCTATGCTAGATGTCCCGAGTTCGATTCCGTCCGGGACGACCCGCGTTGTGTCCTTGGGCAAGGTACTTTATCACGATTGCCTACATGGAGTCACGATGACTCCGTGTACTAAGGGGTACTGCACGTCGATGGTGCACATGTCTTCAACCGCTGTAGCCCTGTTTAAGCGGAGCTTGAACAGAGTTAGAATGTTGAGGAGCTGACAGTTGCTCGTCGATGCTCGGTGGTTCTCTCCGGGTACTCCAGCTTCCTCCACCCGTAAAACTGTCACGGCCACGATTAGCCATTGTGCATAAGTATGTGACCATGAACACCAATAAATAAATAAATAAGTGCACAGCGCCACCATGTCCCCACGCGGGTAGTTTCGATGAAGTGGCTTGCTGAAGGACATAACGTAGTTACCCCTGGCGTGGATCGAACCGTGGACATTTCGGTTTGAAGTTCAATGCCGTAACCACCGAGCCACCGCGCTCCCGAATAGTTCAAGTAATGAGGGTCAATGTCAATAAGAACCTGGTATACGACACCTCCCAAATGGGGTGGATAGGAAGAGTGGCGACGCCATGGAGGGGTATGTGGGGGGACTTACCCCTCCACTTTTTTCGCCAAGCGAAGTAAAACAATACTATCATTTTAATTTTTGTTGTATTGAACGTTGCGGTGTAATGGTCGGTATGCTTAATCCCATATTCCCAAGTGCATTAAATCAGAGAAGTTTTGAAATTATGTTTACCCACCCCCGTCCCCCGTCCCCCACACACACGCTAGCTGCAAACAACAAACAAGAGTCGAGGGTCCAAATTGCAACAAGGCATGCCGCGTTTGAACGGACTGAAACATAGTGCTTAAGAGTATTCGACGAATGCTAGAATCGAGAGCGTGCAAGGCATCCGTTTGGAATTCAGCCTACAGCAATTTTAAAAACTAAATAAAATTTAATATTTTAGAAAAATTCTCAAAGGTATAACTTAACTTGTTCAGCCGGTTCCAATGATATCCATATTCGCATGATTTTGTTGCAAAACAGTTAAAAAATTTCTCAACTTAGGGAGAGGACCCCCCCCCCCCGAAACCCCTCCCAGCTCAGCGCTGCATAATCCCCAACTGTACCCCTCACTTTTGTAACTTTGGCGCCGCCACTGGATAGGAACGTGTTGGTATGCCGTTTGTAACATTTATCCCGCATTTCCAAGAATTGGAAAAAGGATTGATCGATAATTATGTACAGGCTGATAAGACCTCATTTGATGTTGATGGGGGTGGTGGTGGGGGGAGGGGGGGGGGGGTCTGGGCGGGCGTCCTACCCGTGGTGGAACTCATGCTGTGGACTCCATCACCTGACTATACCACCTGATAGAGCTGGTAACCTGCTATCGTTTGACGTCATCGTATTGGTGATAAGCGTCGCTAAGTGCGCATGCCGGCGCTAATTATTGGGAGTTGGTTTAGCTGGATCAGAATCTCACGAGAGTCCTCTGTAAAAGGAGCATGGAGCCGCCATCTAGTATTTGTACCGACATGTGTTATCCCCCCCTCTCTCTCCGTTCTGGAAGTAGCATACGCCAGCCGATTTCCACGGCAGTCAAAATTAGTTCGCCAAGGTCCACATTGATCTCCAAACTAATGCGTTATGGATTTCGTAGCTCCTATCTTCTCCACCGCTCCTAGCTCACCAATACCTAAAATTTAATGGCACCCTGGCTGCTATATAACACAACGTTCTATCCAAACCAAACGAGTATCATCATAAATGCCATGCTTCTAGAAGGTTTCGGAGTTTATTTGTGTAATGATTTGTAGTGTTCAAGGCGTTTTCAGTAAATAGATATACCCCTATACAATTCAGTGCAAACTCCGAACACACTCTCACTATATTAGAGGTATTTAGGCCACAAAGTAACTATGTAACACATCACAGAAACCAAGATGGCGGCCTGCATCACACAAAATTGAAGACAGAAACACGTATCATCATTACAGCAAGATCTACACATTCGCTATAACAACATCATGGCATGACGTCACAATATAACCGCTTATGTGGTCTACCAGAACAACCTGCTTGATACCCATTATGCATCGCCGCATGACATCACATGAAATCCTGAAGAGGATTCTGTTGAAATGACGTTAAAAACACCTGCTTCTCTCCTCTCCAACTCAGCGCAACGCACATTGCTATATAATGTTCAAGTCGTGCTGAATATTTACACCTATTTTTGCCACTTGATGGCCTTTCGCTTCATGCAGCGGTTACTGGGTACGATTTAGTATATATACAAAAGCGATGTAAGACCACAATCAAGCATTGCTCCACCACCGGGGTTCCCAGGGCAATCCAACTGCCTTTGGAACGTGGCAAACACATGCAAGGAACAAACATGCCTATAGCCACTTACTTTAGCTTGTCGTTAGATGCAGTATGTAACAGTCTAATAAGGGTTGAATGTGACCAACTAGCAGTACCCACCGATGACATTCGAATTTGTATGTCCAGGGCAGAGCGGACAGCTTCGTATCCACTCACTCACTCACCCCCCCCCCCCCCCCCCCCAACATTGTTTTTATCGTAGATCATGTGTCTGTCCTGCATTTTGAACCTACGTCATCTGACTCCACCCTCTCCGTATTATTATTTATATATTTAAGGAATCCCACCCCCAAACACACACGCACCTTCTCGGTCAAGAATAGATATCAATGCCCGAACGAAGTATCATTACACGATGTTCAGCCGCATTGCGCAAAAAAACTAACGCATTATGTAATAATGCAGCACTATACAATTTAAAAAACACAACGTATTATGTAGAAAGACGGAATTATGCAATGGAAATGAAGCATTGTGCAACAACTGATTGTATGTATATTTGGTAGTAGAGCAGGTTATTCTGACGTGTTTTGCTCGACCAGGTTTCCGGCCCAGTTTCATACCATCCCCTAACGACGAGCCAAAGCAAGTGGCCATAGGCATGTTTGTTCCTTGCATTCGTATGCCACATTCCAAAGGCAGTTGGGTTGCCCTGGGAACCCCGGTGGTGGAGCAGTGGTTGATTGCGGTCTTACGTAGGTTTTGTATATATACTAAATTGCACCCGGTAACCTCTGCGTGAGGGGGAAGGTCATCAAGTGGGAAAAATAGTTGTAAATTGTAGCACGACTTGAACATTATATAGCAATGTGTGTTGCACCGTGTTGGAGAGGAGAGGAGCAGGTGTTTTAACGTTATTTTAAAAGAATCCTCTTAAGGATTCCATGTGATGTCATGCCGCGGTGCACAGTGGGTATCAAGCAGGTTGTCCTGGTAGCCCACATAGCGGTTATATTGTGACGTCATGCCATGATGTGGTTATTGGGCATGCGTGGCTCTTGCTGTAATGATGATACGTGTTTCTGTCTTCAATTTTGTGTGATGTAGGCCGCCATCTTGGTTTCTGTGATGTGTTACATAGTTATTTTGTGGCCTAAATACCTCTAATATAGTGAGAGTGTGTTCAGAGTTTGTACTGAATTGAATAGGGGTATATCTATTTACTGAAAACGCCTTGAACACTACAAATCATTACACAAATAAACTCCGAAACCTTCTAGAAGCATGGCATTTATGATGATACTCGTTTGGTATGGATAGAACGTTGTGTTATATTGCAGCCAGGGTGACATTTAGGTATTGGTGAGCTAGGCACTGGTAGCCAAGAAACACGCGTAATGGTTGAGAAGATAGGAGCTACGAAACCCATAATGCATTGGTTTGGAGATCAATGTGGACCTTGGCGAACTAATTTTGACTGCCGTGGACCTTTGCAGACTGATGTGGGACCTTTTGGACTGCCATCGCCATTTTTGGTCTGAAGTTGACTAATGTTGGCCACTGTGGACACTGAAGGACTGATGTGGGCCTTTGTGGACTGATTTGAACTGTATGGACTGATGGCAGTGGTTTGGAAACTGCTGGAGACTTTTGTGAACTCAAGATAGTGGTGGTTTGAGGATTTTTGGAGAGCACTTAGGACTATAGAGAACTGAATATGGTTGTGGTTGGTGTAGTAGTTATAGTGATTTGCTTAGGTGTTGGTTTAGCAGTTGGAGTAGTAGTGCTAGTGGTTTCTGTTGTGGTTGTCGATGTTGTAGTTGTAGTGGTTGGTGTTGTATCTCTTGGTGTTGAAGTTGTAGTCGTTGGTGTTGTAGTGGTTGGTGTTGTAATTGCAGTTGTTTGTGTTGTGTTTTGGTGGTTCTTGTAATGGCATGTGTAGTAGTTGTAGTCTTTGTTGCTATGGTTGTTGGTGTAGTAGTTGTAGTGGTTCATCTTGTGAGATATTACACATTGTGTATTCATATTGAAAGTTGTGATATTTCGTGTTTTAGTGGTTGGATTGGTGTTGTGTAGTTGGGGTGATTGGTGTCATAGTTCGTTAGGCTGCTGTAGTAGTTGTATTGGTAATTGTTGAAACGGTAATTGGTGTAGTGTTTGTTGTAATAGTTGTAGTTCTTGAAGTTGCAGTGTACACTGCAAAAAATATAGGTTCTCTTTAGAACCAAAACTGGTTCTAATCTTGTCCCTGAGATGGAACCAGTTCTGTTTAAACAGTACTTATTTCAAATCAAATAAATTTACCAAGATTAGCATTCAATTTTAACAGTTTGTATTGTAGTGGTTAGTGTTGTAGTGGTTAGTGCTGTAGTGGTTAGTGTTGTAGTGGTTTGTGTTGTAGTGGTTTGCGTTGTAGTGGTTTGTGTTGTAGTGGTTTGTGTTGTAGTGGTTTGTATTGCAATGGTTAGTGTTGTAGTGGTTTGTATTGCACTGGTTGATAATGGAAAGTGGTGGTTAGAGTTGTAGTGGTTAGTGTTGTAGTGGTTTGTGTTGTAGTGGTTAGTGTTGTAGTGGTTTGTGTTGTAGTGGTTTGTATTGTAGTGGTTAGTGTTGTAGTGGTTAGTGCTGTAGTGGTTTATGTTGTAGTGGTTTATGTTGTAGTGGTTTGTGTTGTAGTGGTTTGTGTTGTAACTAACCACTACAATACAAACCACTACAACACAAACCACTACAACACTAACCACTACAACACAAACCACTACAACACTAACCACTACAACTCTAACCACTACAATACAAACCACTACAACACAAACCACTACAACACTAACCACTACAATACAAACCACTTTCAATTATTACATCAACAGGTGCAATACTTACCACTATATCTCGAACTCCAATCACTACAACACCAAAAACAGATTTGTTGCTGGAACAGTTGTAGTGGTTGATATTACAGCACTTGGCGTTTTAGCCAAGTGCTGCAATATCAACCACTACAACTGTTCCAACAACAACCACAACCACAGTATCAAACACTACAACTACTACACAAACCACTACAAGAACCTCCAGATATACTACACCGTCCGCTGCTGCAACAACAACGCCAAATACTACAACATCAACAACTTCAACATCAACAGACACAACATCAACCTCTGCAACAATAATACAAACAGCCACAAGAGCAACCATTACAACTACTACACCAACCACTACAACAACTGAACCAATGACTAAACAAACCATTGCAAATATTACTCCAACTAATACAACACCTACTTCACAAACGAAATATAATACATTCCGTTCGCGATAGACCCAAAAGTCCCAAGCAGTTACCAAACCACTGACATCAGTTCACATCAGGCCGAACTGGTTCACACCAGTCCACAAGGGCCCACATCAGTCCACAAAGGTCCACATTACAAAACAGGGGCCCAAGTAAGTCCACATCAGACCACAAATGTCCATGTTAGTCCACAAAGGTCCACATTAGTATTCATGGGTCCACAGCCGTCAGTATTGGTCAAAATTAGTCTCCACATTACTGCGTTATACGTTTCGTAGCCCCGTAATTCTACACCACCTCGTAGCTTTCTTGGCTACTGGCACCCAGACCAAAATCCACACAACCTCTGGCTCCTAAACCATAGACCGTAGCTTGCATGGTTCAGGGTCGCGGTCTCTTATTGGCTAGAACATTGGGCTTCATAAAGGTCGTGGGTTTGTTTCTGACTCGCGTTTTATGCATGTGTGCTTGGGCAAGACACTTAATCCCAGTTCCTCAACTAGGCGCACGGTCGCCTGGTGTATAGCGTAAAGCACGCTGATGATGCGCATAAACCTGTTTGTGTCGATTTACTAAGCTGGAGAATCCAAGCCTTATAAACAGTTTTAGGATTCATTGGGCATTGATGGTCGTTGTTGGGTCGTTTCCAATGAAGAGATATACTCTGACATACACACGCTATATTAGTCATATGCGGGTCCCATAGTAACAACGCGGCACCATATAAACCAAGATCGCGCCCTCAATCATACAAAATGGCGGCCAGAAACATGTGCACTAACAACGTGTAACACCATACCATTGTCATCACAACATGACCATCACGGACCACTAGGACAACGAACATGATACTCATCATGCACTGCGGCATGACATCACATGAGATCTTGATTCAGATCCTTGTAAAAAGGTGTTAAAACCACATGCTATACCACTCAACCCACACAAGTTAGTATGGAAAGTTCAAGAGTAGCTAACCATTTGCACATATGTTGCCCCCCCCCCCCTTGAGGGGACTTCCACCCCAGGCGTAGTTACTGTGTCCAATTTTGCTGGTAAAACAAAACCCAGGTAAGAACGTAGTCGTGGACTGCTCCACTATCGGGATTCTCATGGGCCACTCTACTGCCTTTGGAATGTGATATGCACATACAACCACCAGATATGCCTAACCATTTGCTTTAGCTCGGCGGTAGGGATTGCTGTAAAAGTGCTCGAGGTGCATTGTCGTGCAAAACACGCCAGAATGGCCTCATCCACTACCAATTAAACACTAAAACATTTAATGCAAGATGCTTCATTTGCAGCGCATAATGCGTTGTTTTGTTGTACAATGCAGCGTTGTTGCATAATATGTTGTTTATTTCATATTGCTTCATTTGCAGCACATAATGCGTTGTTTTGTATAATGCAGCATTGTTGCATAACACGTTGTTTATTGCACAATGCAGCTGCATATCATGTGCAGATGCTTGATTCAGGCATCAATCTATTCTAAAGCTCGAAGGAGCGTACGTATGTTTTGTGTGTGGACTTGGGGCTGGATTCCATAAATATATAAATGGTCATGTTGGAGGGTGGAAGGGGCGGGTCAGATGTCCCAGGCAAAAATACAGCAGGGAAAATCGTTTACAATATCAATTTCCTGGAGCGAGTGGAGTCCAGATATCTACACTCTCTTGGAGATACAGATTTGTTTGTCATGTGTGCATACAGCTAGTTTTCCAGACACAACGACAGTCTTTAACCCCTATTAGATTGCTTTACACTATACCCATAGTACCGAAAGAAGACGGAAAACCCCAGGGGCAACAAAAATGTGATACTGCTTTCATCGTTTGGAGTAATATGAGAAATGGTACTCATATAATATTAGAACGTTTATTTTCATGTTCTATCGGTCGATAGTACCTGAGTTTGTGTGATTTCTGAAATAAAACCATCAGTCCACATCAATCCATCTTGCCCTCCTAACTTTGATATCCTGGCTACGCGCCTGGTGGTTGGAAATATAATGACCATACTCCATGTTTTTGCATAGGGGCCCGTAATACGCTTTCCTGGATATTCTCCTTTCCATCTTCCATTCCCCCCCCCCCTACATGCTATAAAATACAAAAAAGGGGTAGCATAAAATTGGCAAATGATGAGTAAATTCTTTGGTAAAATCGAATGGAGTCATCGTGGAAGGTGTCATCGCGATGCACGATCATGACAATAAGGGAGAAAATGTTAACCCTTTACCCAACGTAACGGCCAAAACCGGCCAGCGCTATTCTCAAAAATCGCCAATTAATTTTCAAAATATTTTCATTTTTTGTCTCAAAAACATAGGTTATGACCCCTCGTTGGAACGAGCTCGTCGAGCTCGTTCCAACGAGGGGTCATAACCTATGTTTTTGAGACAAAAAATGAAAAAAATTAGTTATTCAAGAATTTTTTTTGCAAGTGTCGTCTGCTTTTCATGTTAGGTAAAGGGTTAATTGTTATACATTTTGGTACAAATTCTTTGCTACCCCTTTATGTGTGTTATAGAACGCAGGGGTAGCGTATAGAAGGAGGGAGCAGGGAATATCCAGCGGAGCACATTACGGGTCCAGTGTAAGAAACCTCCTTAACCAGGAATGCAAAGCTGGACACAATGAAATGATAAATAATCGATTTACACTTGTTAAGTTCAGCCTCACGTCACCTAGATTAAAACATAATTTGACCATGTAGTCTCCCGGGCTTCAGTATATGAACAGAGGTAACGTGGTCAATTTATTTTTTAATCCGTTCGCTCGGATTACAAAAAGTATTGACCATGTCACATCTCGGGCTCCATAGTTGACAAATCCACTAGATGTCTATTAATAGCCCCCATTCTAAGAATCGCACTTTCGATTCTCATTTTATTATTACACGACGGTTCAATCTACAGCAACAGTAAAAGAAGAGGAAAATGAAAATCGTTCACGGACTATTTTTAAAATAGAAGCGAAATTTCACTGGAAGTTTCTACAAACCGTGCAATACAATTACAATTTGAATCGCTAGCAACAGCTGAAAATCGTCCCCTGAGTTCCAATGTGTTGTATGTGTCAGTAGGCACAGAGAACACATTGGAAGAAAATAGTTACACGGGTTCCCCTCGCAAATTTGGTTGGCGATAGAATGTGTTCTTTTTGTTGATAGTTGTCAAATGATTTGCTGAGTGTCCTTCTAATAAAGTGTTTTATAGACGTGAAGGTGTGTAATAAACATAGAACGACACGCGTGTGTGAATGGGTTAATCGATATGGCACTTGAGCCATTGCGGAAGAGATAAAACGGAAATCGTTCACGGACTATTTTTAAATAGAAGCGAAATTTCACTGGAATTTTCTACAAATCGTGCAACGCAATTATAATTTGAATAGCTAGCAAGAGCTGAAAATCGTCCCCTGAGTTCCAATGTGTTGTATGTGTCCGTATGCACAGAGAACACATTGGAACTCAGCGGGCAAAGTTGTTACACAGGTTCCCCTCGCAAATTTGGTTGACGATAGAATGTGTTCTTTTTGTTGATAGTTGTCAAATGATTTGCTGAGTGTCCTTCTAATGATGGTTTTTATAGACGTGAAGGCGTGTAATAAACACAGAACGACACGCGTGTGTGAATGGGTTAATGGATATGGCACTTGAGCCATTGCGGAAGAGATACAACTCGAGGCCTGCGGCCTCTCGTTCTATCCCTCCACGCTGGCACTCCTGCCATATCGATTAACTCATTCACATGAGTAGGTGAAAAAGGCCGATTCAGTATCACTTGTACATGTACGTGTACGGTACACGTACATGTACGTGTACCGCCATAGGGATTCAGTGTTAAATCGTATACAAGTGTACAAAATGTCGTTTTTTCATGGTGATACAGAATTGGCCATTGTTTTTGAGGCTCACAGATCCACAGATCGCACTTTTAACGTTCAAAACACCCGTTGGCGAACGCGTACATTCAACACATCGCTCAAATGTACGAAATTTTAAGAAATTGTACATTAAAAATTTTTTCTCTACG
Organism: Pictodentalium vernedei; assembly: GCA_031216915.1. Taxonomy (NCBI): domain Eukaryota; kingdom Metazoa; phylum Mollusca; class Scaphopoda; order Dentaliida; family Dentaliidae; genus Pictodentalium; species Pictodentalium vernedei. The sequence goes on from CM062296.1 coordinate 27,708,264, forward strand.
TTCCCATCGCGGATTAGACCATCGATCTATCGTTGGTGAACGCGAGCAAAAAACGTTTTGCCGATTCTGTATCAGCATCAAAAAGCGGTTTGCCGATTCTGTATCACCTACGTTCACCAACGGGTGTTTGAACGTCAAAAGTGCGATCCGATCGAGGAAACCCATTTGCCGATTCTAGATCAGAAAAAATCGACCTCAAAACGTTTTCTCGACGTTCGCCAACGGTGAAAAGTGAGCGTAAAGTGCAGTTACTCATCGAGGATTTTTTTTAAAAACCGATTTCGGCCTCCGGTACATGGGAAAAATGCGGTTTGCCGGTTCTGTATCACCTACGTTCGCGATCGCGTTTGGGACGGTCTAGGGTGCGATCCGATCGGCGAAAAACTCGATTTGTCGATTCACCTCGCGAGTTTTGTGGGGCGAATAGTGAGAGAATCGGTTTTGAGGAGTTTTTCAATTTTGTACTCAGTGTAAATAAATAGCTTTTTTCATTCAACGGTGTCGACTATGAAATTGAGTCCGATAAATTGTATCATGATAGACACTCATGTTTTGTTTCGGTGCGAAAGAAAGGTTTTCGTTTAATGATCATTGAAAACTTCAGTTTTATAAAATTAGAACGATGGAAATCGTCTGTTCACGTTTTGTCACAGCGAAATTTGTAAGATAAATTTTAATGAAAACAGTTCGTAGAATTGTTTCATTCAAATAAAACAGTTCGTAGAATTGTTTCATTCAAATAAAAATTCCACTATAAAACCTTTTTCACTTAGATGAATTTAAGAGATAAAATTCTATTATAATAGACACACATGTTTTGTTTCGGTGTAAATGAAAGGTTTTCGTTCAATAGAGTCGACTATAAAATCGAGTCCGATAATTGTATCATAATAGACACTCATGTTTTGTTCTGGTGTGAATGAAGGTTTTCGTTTAATGATGACATTGAAAGTTGAGTTTTAGAAAATTAGAACTGATGGAAATCATCTGTTCACGTTTTGTCACAGCGAAATTTGTAAGATAATTTTAATGAAACAGATCGTAGAATTGTTTCATTCAAATAAAACAGTTCCTAGAATTGTTTCATTCAAATAAAAATTCCACTATAAAACCTTTTTCACTTAGATGAATTTAAGAGATAAAATTCTATTATAATAGACACTCATATTTTGTTTCGGTGTGAATGAAAGGTTTTCGTTCAATAGAGTCGACTATAAAATCGAGTCCGATAAAATTGTATCATAATAGACACTCATGTTTTGTTCCGGTGTGAATGAAAGGTATTTTCGTTTTTAATAATATACAATAAAAGCGCGTTTCCACTCAATCAGGTTTAAAAGGTGACTGAATTTTAATTTACTTGTTATAATGTTCGGAGATATGAATGAACCCTTTTAACGGATATAATTATTTTCAAACGCGTTAAATCAGAAACCGGTTTCTTATACGCTAAAACTTTCAAACTTTTTCAAAGTTCTCCAGTTCGTTACGGAGTGAATAATTGGTGATGCGATATTTAACGCGTTCAAGGCAAACACATTTATAGAGGTTTATCTTGTAAAATGTTTTTCCTCAACTGGTTTTAGTTATAATATTAAAGACAGAAGATTTTTATTTACTTAAAACATAAAACATAAAAATAATTATACATTTGATTTTGAAAATAATAAAATAACTCAAGTTAGCATACTCAAAAGGAAATATTAATAATTTAGAAAACGAAAAAATGTTTTTACACATTACAGATTCCAAACGCGGGGATCAACTTTTAAGCGAATATGAACGTGCCAAGAAGAGCATTCAATCGGCTGACAGAAGCAGACATCTTGGAGAGATGGAATTGAGATGCGAAGCCACAAAAATATTTAAACCCGTGCGGACGTTCAGGAACGAAGCAAGAAGGAGATAGTTGAAGAATTGAGACCCATAAAAGAGAGTTCTTTGAGAATGGGTTCTTTGCCCGGTAGTTTTACAAAACAGTATTCCTTTCAATCTACACCGGATTATGTTCCCAAGAGAATCGAAACCGACGTGAGTGAGAGCAATGATACAGCTTTGACTATCACCACTGATAGCGTCGCGTCGTCCGAGGATGGTGGTAAGAGAGATCTGTTGTATGGAATTTATAAGGATTCTGATGGTAGAACTTTTGTGGGCGACACAGAAGTGCAAGAGGATGATGATAATTTAATCGTCGGTTCGAATAGGTACGAATTAACTTCTGGACTGCGCAAATTGCTCCTTTTCGACAAGCCTGGAGATTACACGGAACAGGTTTTCGACAATTACGGCGACATTCTGGGTCAGACCCACGCCATGAAGAGAAATAACGACGCCGGAGAGACGAGACCCAAAGCCAACAGAGGTTACAAGTGGACAAAAGTGGTGAAACCCATATGGGATATGAGTAAGAAGTTCGTCGAGTCGGTGACTGGCAAAGGATTGAAAACCAATTTTCTTCCGAGCGATTCTGACGCTCTGTCTCAGAGATTGAGTTTGTTGATGGCAAGTAGATGCGCTGGTAACACTGGATTAGATAATGAGATAGTCAGCATAAGCGATGAATTGTTGAGGCAGCAGGTATTGAATAAACGCGATTACAAAAGACTGATGAACGAATTGAAGGATTGATATATAATAAGTAGAGAGAGAAACAAACAAAAATATATAAAATAAAAAGAGTAAATTTTACACTACAAAATAATAAAAGTAATTTAAACAACAGACGATTTACCAGTGAAAAAACAAAACATATATTATAAAATATGTTGGTGATAAAGAACAGGGGATACGTCAGAACTTACGTTCAAGGCGGTTCTGGCATTATCGATTCTATAATGCGAGCGTTCACGAGCGATGCAGGTAGAAAACTCGCATCGACCGCGTTTGAGGTCGGTAAGAAGACGGCTTTGGATGCTGGTAAGAAAGCCGCTTCCGAAGCCAGTGGTAGGATAGCTTCTGTGGCTGGCAAGAGGGCACCCGACGCGTTGATCGACAAGTTGATCAGTCTGCCGGCGAAGCGAGCTACGTTAGAGCGATCGCCGAAAAGCTGGAAAGATTTTAAGGATGCTGTGGTACCCATACAAGATTTGGCCAAAATGACGAGTGGATCTGGATTGAAGAGAACTCGTGACGGTGTAATATAAATAAATAATAATATTTATAAAATTGAGTTTGAAAAAAACATAAAAATTGTGTTTGAAAAAATCTAAAATAACAAAAAAATAAACAAAGATGAACATTAAAGATATGTCTTGGAACGACGCCGCAACCAAGAGGTCGAATAACGAGTTCTTTCCAAAAAGCACAAGAGGCTTGATAGTGGGAAAATCGAATTGTGGAAAGACCAATCTGTTGATGAATCTGTTGTCGCGACCCGACTGGCTGGATTATGACAGATTGTTCGTGTTTGGCAAGAGCTTGTTTCAACCCGAATACAGATTGCTTCGAGAGTGCATGGATCGTAGATTGCCCAAGGACGTCATAGCCAGAATCTTTGACAGTAGGGAGGAATTCGACAAACGTGAAGCTTCTCTTTCGACAATTTTGGACGGTGCGGCGATGGAATTGATGAAGAGAAATGCGTCTTCGAACGTCGAGTGTCGATTTTATGAGAACGCTAGCGACGTTCCGGATCCTAGAGAACTGAAATCGGAAGATAAGAATCTCATGATTTTCGACGATCTGCTTTTGGAGAGACAGAACCGATGTGAATCGTATTACGTTAGGGGTCATCACAGCAACGTCGACTGTTTCTACCTGTCGCAGAATTATTTTTGATTCCCCAGACAGACGATAAGGGAGAACGCTAATTTACTGTGTCTCTTTCACCAGGATCTCAAGAATCTCAATCACATCTACGGCGATCACGTCGCAAACGACATGAGCGCGGCGGAATTCAGGAGATTCTGCAAGAGGGTTTGGGATGGTGGACTTTACAATTTCGTCATGATCGATTTGACTAGCGAATTTAATCGCGGAAAATATTGGTGCGGATTTGACAAGTTTTATGTTTCTGATGATAATAAGACAGAGAGCGAAAATAAAATTAGAAAATAATAAATCATTAAATAATTTAGTTTTGAAAAAATGAAATAAAAATTAAAATATAATGTTCGAACAAGGAAAATTGTTAGAACGGATAGCCGAGAATACGGCTGCAAAACAATCCATTCAAATCGTGGTGAGTGGCGATTCGACTTGATTCACGACGAAATTCGAACCTTCCATCGAATTGAATAGAGAGAAAAGATACGAGATGGCGTTGGTGAATCTGGAGACTTATTATTCCTTTCCCAACGTCACCGAAAAGAATAACTCGTTCAAGTATTCCGACGGAGTGGATTGGTTGGAAATTCGAATTCCCAAAGGAAGTTACGACATAGACGATTTGAACAATTACATTCAGACGCGAATGAAGATGGATGGAAAGGGAAGCAACAAGATCAGACTCACTCCCAACCTTAATACCTTACAGACGATGTTGGATTTGGAAGATAATTTTCGAGTGGATTTCAACACGGACGATTCTATAGGCAAGATGCTGGGATTCGATTGAGAGATGTATCGAGGCCACACGGCATCTGAAAATACGGTCGACATTCTCGCAGTCAATAGCATTCTGGTGAACGTGGACGTGATTGCTGGAAGCTACGTGAATGGTAGCGCTCAACCGACGATCTATTCCTTCTTTCCAAATGTGTCGCCGGGTTAAAAGATCGTGGAACGACCTCGTAATTTAGTTTATCTACCAGTGATTTTAGACACGTTGTTAAGTCTCAAAACCACGTTGACGGATCAAAATGGTGAACTGTTAGATCTTCGCGGAGAGAGGGTGATGATACGATTTCACATAAGAGAAATATAAAAGCAAAAAAAAAAATATTGCGTATATATATAAATAAGAAAATAAAATAAACGCAATATTAATTTACAAAAATTATTTAATATATATATAATTATCATTAAAACAAAAAAACCAATTCAACAAAATATATTTAAAAAAAAAGAATTATGACACAATACGTGGTTAAAAACATGAACATATCTGCAGGACAGAGGAAGAAACTTAAGAGAGCGTTAACAACTCGAGGCGAGGTGGTGAGATTCAAATTCACTCACGAAGATCTGACTAGTGGCGGTCAGGATTCGATCGCCTGGACCAGAAGTCAAATCAAAAGGATGGAGAAAGTGATTCGTGATGGAAGAGGGTTGATGGTGAGATTCAGTCCCGCTCAATTGAGATACAATTTGAGAATGAAAAGCGGTTTCCTACCACTATTGGCAGGAATCGCCACAAATGCATTACCCTTTGCCGCAAAAGCATTACCCTTTCTCAGAAAGACTCTCGGCATGAGAGCTCTCTCGGGACTCGCGAGTTCGGCAGTTGAGAAATTAATGGGTGGCAGTGGACTGTTTTTGAAGAAGGGAGGAGCCCTGTGTCGCGTCCACATAGACGACGGCAGTGAAGGATTGTATCTAGAACCCGTTAGAGGTGGCAACTCCTTGAGTGGAAACGGTCTCTATCTGAAGAGTGGACAGAACGTTGAGCGACTTGGTAAGGGTTTGATGTTTGGTGAGAATTTGCCGTTTAAGAATATACCGATTTTGAGTATGTTATTATAATGTAAAAATTATATAATTATATAAAATATAAATCATAGAAGTATAAAAATAATATAAAATGGATAAAAAGGTGGAAAAACAATTAGACGATAATGATGAATATCACGAGATAGAGTGCGAAAAAGATGTGGAAAAATGATTAGATGCTAATGATGAATATTGCAAGATAGTGTGGGAAAAAGATGTGGAAAAACAATTAGACTCTAATAATGGATATCTTAGGAAAGAACTGAAAAAAGAGCAGGATAGATGGTTGAAATTGAAAAGAATGAGACGCTTTCCACCGTCACCACTATCTTCTGAAGAGAATGGAAATGATGTGAGTGTTACCAAGAGATGCACAACATTCGTTCATATTATGATTCGGATAAACAAATGTGTTCTTATAAAAACGTAATATATCACAAAAAAAAGAAAAGAAGAATCGACTCCAAATTTGAGAAAAAAGGAAACATTATTATAATATATATGGGCGATAGTGAAGAAGAAGAAGAAGAAGAAGAAGGAAAACAAAAAAACAAAAAAAGACAAAAAAGTAATGAGATCTAGAGATGATCAACCTCTCTAGATCTCATTACTTTTTTTTTTCCTTCTTCTTCGCTAAAAATCAATCTCTCTATTGTTTATATTTCCAAGTCCGTTATTAGCATGTTGACGCTCGTGTCTTCTCCTTTTTCGAAAATGTGTTGAATATTTATCTTTACTTTTTTGAGTTTTTTTACATCGGTGAACGCGCTCTCACCACCCGATTTGTTCACGAGTTCGAGTGAGATTTTTGGATATATGTAACTTCCATAGGGCAACAACAAATGGTCCTTGTCGAATTCTCTATCTTTGGCAATGACGATTTTTTGTAGATTGCTTTGGTACTTGTAAAACAAATCAATCATGGCTTCGTCCAATTTCAAAGGCATGTTATATTTGTTGTATTTGTGCTCTCAGCCCTTCGTCTCGACCTCGTTCAATTCAATGGAATCGTTTCGTTGTAATCTATAGATTTTAAAACCGAATTTCTTACACATTTCAACTCGTTTCAGTTTCAATTCGCATCTTTTAGGTGTTGTTGTCATGATCGATTATTTGGTTTTTTGTTTTATGAATTATTGCAAATAATGTATATTTTTAAATTTTGTATTTAATAATTTGTTAAAAAAGTTTGTTTGTTTTTTTACTCTTTATATATATATATTAAAAAAAAAGTTATTTTTAATTATAATTTTCTTTAATGTGAAAAATTTTTTCTTGTAAAAGTGTTTTTTCTCTTTATATATATATAAATAAAAAGTTTAAATTTTAACATCCTTTTTCTCATATTACTTCAAATTTTTTCACGTTAAGGAACATAAAAAAATTGATTAATTTCATCAAAAACAATTTTTTTTTGAAGGAATTAAAACATATATATATAAAAACAATTTTAAAACTTTTTAACAAATTATTTAAATACAAAATTCAAAAAAAAAAATTCTTACAAATGGAGCAAACAAATAAAAAAATGGAAAATTTAAATGAGAAAACCGTACTTCAGTTAAACGAGATTTGTAAAATATTAAAATTCCACATTTCAGAAATCATAGAACCAAATCAAAAAAAATTGAAGTCATACAGGAATATCGTTTGCGAAATGATGGAAAGAAAAAAATCGAAAGATCGGAAATGGATAAACTTAAAGAGTCAAAAAATGCATCAATTGTGAAAAATGAGAAGACGACTAAACAAAAAGCCGTTGAAGAACTTCAAGTTTCAAAAGAAAAAAAAAAAAACTAAAACGAAAACGAGTGATGCACTTCAGAATCTAGACAAACGAGATATATCGAACGAAATTTGATGAGCAATTGATGAAGGGAAAGGAGAAGAATATATAGCATGACTCGTCATGGAAGTATTCCAATCGAAGCCTGTAGAACGGGAGAGTGCGATCAAAGGCGTTTTTAAAACTTTCGACGTGGTTCCCTCATTCAAGAAAGTCGATCCGAAATTATTCATGGAACGGGTGAAGAAAAAAGTATTGGATTTGTTTCACGAACACATGAACGTGGAACATAAATTTAAGATGATACTCCATTGCGTGATGAATAAAATCGATGTGAAGTCCACCGAGAGCATCGTGAAAAATGCATATTTCAGATCTAACGTCGAACCCGTATTTCGAGATTCAGATTTATCAGACGTTTTTGAAAGATGAAAGACAAGATGTTGACGTCTCTCGCGAATTATCAACATGAAGGTAGTAATTGGACATTCGATGAGGTGTTGAAACTCGAAATTCATATAACTAAAAACGATTCATTGAAAGGGTCTTCCTAGGTGGAATTACCGTATTTCTTAGCTAAAAAGCACTCCGTGGTCAATGTGAGAAATAAAGATGATCAGTGTTTTAAATGGGCAGTCACCCCCGCTTTATACCCTGTCAAAATGAACTCTGATAGAGTTTCTCGTTACAAGGAGACTCCTAAAAATCTCGATTGGACCGGAGTGACTTTTCCAACGCAGTTAAAACACATCGAACGTTTCGAGGCTCAAAATCCCACCGTAGCGATGAACGTCTTGGGATACAACGATGAAAAACAAATGATCTATCCTCTCAGACAGACTTCGTATCTCGAAAGAGAAAAGATGATTAATTTATTATTGATTTCGAATGGTGACAATCGTCATTATTGTTGGGTTAAACATCTGAGCCAATTACTATCGAGACAAAATAATAAACATGAACATAAGATATGTTTATGTTGCAACTGCATGAACGTGTTTCACAGCGAAAAATCGTTAGCGAAACATCAGGAATACTGTAACGAAAATCAAGGTGTCGCCATCGAAATGCCCAAACCCAACACCATCGTGAAGTTTGAAAATCGCAATAGAAGGTTAAAAGTACCATTCGTCATGTACGCCGATTTCGAATGCTTCACCGTGAAAATGAGTTCCTGCCAACCCGATGCTCTTTGAAGTTACGTAGAAAGATATCAAAAACACATGCCTTCGGGCTATTGCATTTACGTGAAAGGCGCTTTCAACTCACAACATGACATGGGTCCCTTCACCTACACAAAACAGTGTGAAGACGACGACGTGGCTCAAAGGTTCGTGGAAGAGTTAGAATCGAAAATTCAAATGTTATACGACAAATTCAAAACTCCGGCGAAAATGATCATCATGCGAGAACAGCAGGACGAAAATAACAAAGCCATCGAATGTTACATATGCAGACAATCGTTCAACGAGAATTCGGAGGAAAATAAGAAGGTCAGAGACCACGATCATTACACAGGTCTGTATCATGGTCCGGCTCACAACAAGTGTAATTTAAAATATCGAGACGCCATTTTCTATCCGGTGATATTTCACAATCTCTCAGGTTATGACAGTCATCTGTTCGTGAAAAATCTCGGCACCTCTCACGAAGAATTAAATTGCATCATGAACAGCGAAGAAAGATACATTTCCATCATGAAATGGAAGCTCATGGAGAAGAAAACAGTAATCGATGGAGAAACGTTGGAAGAAAAAACGAAATCCATTCGTAGAGGCATACGTTTCATCGACAGTTTTAAATTCCTGTCGACTGCTCTGGAAAAATTAGTCGATAACATGAGCAAGGATAAATTTAAAATCATGAGCGAACATTTCGGAGAACGAGTAGACGTCATGTTGAGGAAAGGAGTCTATCCTTATGATTACATGAACGATCTAAAGACATTCGACGACACCGCACTACCTTCGAAAGAAGATTTTTATTCAAAATTATACGAATCCGACATTTCCGACGGGAATTATGAACACGCCAAAAACGTGTGGAAATCATTCGATATGAAAACCATGAGAGATTATCATGATCTCTATCTGAAGACTGACGTTCTGCTCTTGGCAGACATGTTCGAAAATTTTCGAGACGTCTGTCGTCGAAATTACGATCTGGATCCGACTTGGTATTTCACTGCACCTGGTCTGGCGTGGGATGCTCTGTTGGAGACCACCGAAGTCCAATTGGAATTATTATCCGACATGGACATGTTGCTCATGTTTGAAAGGGCTGCGAGAGGTGGCATCTTGATGATCTCCCACAGATATTCTGAAGCTAACAATCCCTACATGAAAGAGGGTTTCAATTCGAAACGATCGAATAAATACATACAGTATTGGGACGCTAATAATCTGTACGGTTGGGCTATGAGTCGTCCTTTACCGATTGGAAATTTCGAATGGGTGATGGCACTGGAAGAGATGCAAAAATGGAGAGACTATCCTTGCATTTTAGAAGTCGATTTGAACTATCCGGAAGAATTACACAATCTACACAATGATTATCTGCTGGCTCCTGAACGAATAGAACTGATCGAAGGAGATGAGGGAAAACTCATTCCCATTTATTTAACAAACGTAAGTACATCGTCTACAGCGAGAATTTGAAACAATACATCGATCACAGGATGAAATTAGTCAAATACATCGCATCATTCGATTCAATGAAGAGCCTTGGATGAAAAAATACATCGATCTCAACACGAATCTCAGAATTCGAGCTGAGAATGATTTCGAAAAAGATTTCTTCAAACCCATGAATAACTGCGTGTACGGTAAATCGATGGAAAACATCAGGAAGAGACTCGTCACGTCTGAGAAAAAAGCTAAACAATTAGTGGCGAAACCCAATTACAAACACCAAACCATATTCGATGAAAATCTAGTTCACATGCAAAAGATGCACCTGAAGTTCGACAAACCGTATTATCTCGGACCGATCATCTTAGATATCAGCAAGCGATTGATGTATGAGTTTCACTATGATTACGTCAAACGAAAATTTGGTGATAAAGCCAAACTACTGTTCACCGACACAGACAGTTTAGTTTATGAGATAGAGACGAAAGATGTCTACCGAGATATATCTCCGGATGTGGCCGCATGGTTTGACACACGCAATTATCCCGTTGATCACCCATCCAACATTCAATCGAACGACAACAAGAAGGTGTTGGGTAAATTTAAGGATGAGAGCAGTGGTAAACAAATCGTCAAATTCGTGGGACTGAGACCCAAACTGTATGCTTATCGTCTAGAAGATGAAGAGATCAAGAAGTGCAAAGGGGTTAAAGCATGCGTGGTGAAGAAAAACATCTCTTTCCGATAGTATAAAGATTGTCTGTTAGGAAGTGGTCCGCTGTATAAGACTATGAAATCGATTTGAAGAGAAAATCACGACTTGTGTACTGAAATAGTCAACAAGATTTCACTGACGGCCGATGACGATAAGTGATTCATGTTGGATGATACAATAAGCACTTTGGCACTCGGACATTGGACTTTGGATCTAATTTTAGACAATAGGATTTCAGATATGATTGAGGATGATAGGATTCCAGATATGATTAAGGAGGATAGGTTCCAGAAAATTAAGAGGAATTAGACAGATTCAAGATTATGGAAGTCGATAAAGACATCAAGAGAGTTAGTTTAAAAAGAAAAAGAAAAACATAAAAAAAAAATAGTCATTTTAGTGAATTATAATAAAATACATAAATTTTAAAAAAAATATACACATTTATGAATAAGAAAATAGAGATATCCGTAGAAGGTGTCGTCTTACCTAACGAACCCCTATCCAACATCGATCTGTCGAATGCGTCAAAGGATTTGAAAATCAAAGATTTTCTAGGCGTGTTTTCCAGAGATGCCTTGCCGAAGAGAAGACCTCGACAATCGGAATGCGGAATTTTAAATCTAGACGATTTATCGGGTGAAGGCACTCACTGGGTGGAGTGGTTCAAGAACGGTAAGAAGAAGAATTATTATTTTGACAGCTACGGAATCTCGCCGCCGAAAGAAATAAAGAACTATTTTAACAAATCGATGGTTCGTTACAACACGGAACAAGTGCAATCGCCAGATCAAGTGTTTTGCGGTCATCTGTGCCTCTACGTTCTCAAGAGATGGTCTGAAGGAGGTAAGTTTCAATGATTTACATTAGAGAGTGATTTTTTTTTATAGTTTATATAAAGGTAAAAAATTATTTAAAAAATTTTAATCGAATAAAAACAAAAAATAAAAATAAGTGAAATAATTCATTTTTTAATAAACTGCGTTTGAAATATATTTTAAAACAAAAACCTCAAAACAACATGCCAGTCGATAAATTTCCTAGAAGTGATGATGAAAGTCGACCCAAAAAGAAGAGGAAGACGCTCAAAGTCGGTGATGGTTACGACATTGCCAACTTGGACGAAAGTTACGTTCAGAGATACGAACCTCAAGAGGAACCTTTGAACATGAACGATAAGAAGCTCTACAATCTTCCCGAGCTGATATATCTCGCAGATGCTGTGACTAAAAAATACGTCGACAGGGGGAATGCGGATTTCGAATGAATCATGCTAGATAATTACGTGAATAAAGCCATGACCGACGATCTCGATCTGAAATCCAAACGTTTGGTGAACATCACGAATCCCATAGATTCCACCGATGCCACGACCAAGAAATACGCGGACGACTCTCACGTGCAATTCAGCGAACATCTGAGAAGTAGATACGTTCAGAAAACGATGCAGTCGGAATTGAACGCCAATTCTAACAAGATAATGAACGTGGCCACTCCCACGAATCCCAAGGATGTGGCGACCAAACACTACGTAGATCTGGAACAGAGAAAGTCTGACAGACGAGAAATGAAATCGGATCTGAATGTGGGATTCAACAAGATATTGAATCTGTCGAAGGTCGACAATGTGGATGCGGACTCAACCGCAGTCAACAAGGGCTACGTAGATTCTGCTGTGATATGATCAGAAGAATATGTAGAATCTCAAGTTGACGATCTCTACCTGAACAAACAATCTGGTGGAACCACGGAGGGTGGCATCAACATGAACGGTCACAATTTATTCAGTCTCGATAACGATCCCGAATTCGATTCCAGTGCAGTCAGCAGGAAGTACGTGGACGACAATTCGGTCTGGAGAAAGGGCGACATCATGGAAGGTAAACTAGACATGGGCGGACACGAGCTCACAAATCTACCAGATCCCGTGAACAGGATGGACGCCTGCACCCTGATTTCAGTGGTGGAAAAAGTCAAATACACTAGACAATTGATCACCGTGTGGGCCGAGGAGGCCGGCACATTAGAGGAGGGAAAAACCGAGTGGTCTTTCGGAAACGGAGGTAGCGGGTCGCAACATGGTCAGGTGGGATATCCCATGCCATTAGGAGGTGAAATCATACGAATGGGTCTGGCTTCCACGGATTTGGATAACAGAGTGGTCATCAATCTCGTGGTGAATGCAGTAGAGAGCGATAAGAGATACAGCATTGAAAAGACTGAGAATCGACACGCGAATGTTAGCACGTTCGGCATGCCTCTCAAAGTGAACGCCGGAGACGGGATTAATTTCGTTATGAAAACCAATAATCCCGAAGCCGCCACTTCTGTGGTGAGTCTACTGATTGAACTAGTTCCTTTGAACAAACAGTGAACGCATGGAAATAATTAATTAAAAATAATGAGTGATTATTAAAAACAAAAAAAGAGTAATGAGATTTAGAAAGATGTTCAATCTCTCTAGATCTCATTACTTTTATTTTTTTAGTTTTTTTTAATAATTACTCATTATTTTTTAAAAAATTTTTCACACACGTCTCTCATCGAATGATCGACATCTTATTTCCATCCGATTCGAATTGTAATTCTCTGTCCGACAGGACCAGGGCGAAGGCTTTGGTTTTTCTCGGCACATTCCTATCGAATTGCATCTTGATCTGAATGTCTAAGACGCTACTCTTGAGTCGTTCACTCTGTTTACTGACGTTGAATACGAACATGGGATACATCAACTTGTATTCGCCGGGAGATATGTTAGGGTTGCTCATCAATTCGTCTAGACCGTGATACTTCTTTCTAAAATCAGCGGCATCGCCGTACAGTCTGCAGAAATCGTTCTTGTCGAACGACGTGTTGTAATCGATTGCTGGATATCTCGTGGCGTCAGAAACACTTGCATGTTTCTCAAATGGCAGTGATCGAACAGTGACGCATTCTTTTCCTGAGACCCGTCCCTGTCAGTCTGAAACGCAACCACGATGAAACGCAGTCTCTCAGAAGTGGATTTCACCATCAATCTCAAATCGAAGTGACTCGTGGAGGGTGGAATGCGAGCCGTGTCGCACTGTCTCATTCTAAATCCCATGGATAATTTACTCTTGGATTCTATGATCTTGTACAGACGCGTTTTTTCCACGATTGAAGGCTCCACGTGCGGAACGAACCACGATATCTTCTGTAGAGTTATCTTACCTGCATCGGTCGCATTGAGTCTCACTATCGCGTCATCGTTTCCTTTTCGAATCAATGTCAGATTGTGTTTGAATCCGTACATGATCTTGTTGTAATCGTCCGCGAATCCGAAGATGTGTTTCAAAGGTATCCTGAACGAAAACGTTCCTTTGGGTCTGTACGTCTTGACGACGTAGTCGAATATCGTGACGGCGCCGGCGCTAGCAGGGCCGACGGTGTCTTTCATCCACAACTGATTAAGTCCTCTGGATTTCGAAAAATCATCCGGATACGTCAAGAGTCCGAACATCGTGGTGGCCTGACCGGGATGAAACACAGATTCTATCTCTTGTCCGGATAACAAGTATTTTATATTACTGAATAGATGCATGATACCATTATTGGCTAGAGTAACCGTGTCGTCGTCGGCGTAGTCGCTACCATCTTCCTTGGTGAGACGTCCCTGCACCACTATGTAACTCTCGCTAGGATGTAAGAATAGATCTTGAGTTTCAACGTTGATTCTTATCTCTCCCGCATTGTTCAAACTCGTTCCAGTTACCGGTTCGTATTCGTGAACCTCATATTCTTGAATACTTTCATCTTTCACTATGCTTTGTGCGATATCTAGCATATTTGCCATTTTTGAAGTTTTTGTTTTTTGTTTTTTAATTAGCTTGCTTTTTTATCTAAAAATAGTTTTAATTATTTTTTATTATTATTTTTCTCTCCTATATATATATGTGTGTGTAAACAAGAAAATGTTAAAGAGAGTAAATAAAAGAAATTTTGTTTTCTTATTAAAACTTCGTCTTCTGCAATTGTTGTTCGTAAAACTTTCCGATGATCTCTTCTCCATCCAAAGCTTCGATTTCATAAGTCACCGGATCGGTGTGAAATATTTTGATTATCGTGAAGATTTCCGAGGTCCATCGAGGAGTATAACCCTTTTCGAAGTGCTTCTTATAAGCGTAGATTCTCACTCGATCGCCGACCGCAAATTTCGGCGTTCTAGACTTCTTCCTGATCTTAGATCTCTCAGGATAGGATATAGATTCGCGTAGACCCGTTTTTCGTTTCGAGGATCGCTAGCTTCCACGGGAGTCATCTTGATCGATCTGTGTCGCATGTTGTTGTAATCTTTGACCAGACCGCTCAGAGCGTATATGTATTTCTTAGTCGAATTCGCCGTGAAGTATCTGTGCATCTTTTCCTTGATCGTTCGATTCCAACGTTCCATCACACTGGCTTTCTCTTCATTTTCGATCGAGTAGAAGTCGACTAATCGACGAACGTGCTTGTTGTAGAATTCCTTTCCCTTGTCCACCCAAAATTTATTCGGTTTTCGAGAAGACGAGTCGAACACGCTCTTCAGAGCCTCGGCGATGCAAGGTCCCGATTTATTCTTCAAAGCTCTGATCCAACCGTATTTGGAAAAAACGTCGATGACCGTCAATAGATATTTGATGCCCTCGTTCCACCTCGAAAACGATCTCATGTCGACCAAGTCGGCGGACCAAATGTCATCCAAACCCTTCACGAACACCCTTCTCTTTCGAAATTTACACACGATGGGTTTGTGTAACTCCTTGGCCAATTCGCTCGTCAATAATCGTTTCTTCTTCTTTTCTGATGCGCTTTTTTTTAACACCCCATCCGAATCGGCGTTTCGCACCGATCAGATTACCAACCAGCGAACGTTCTATCTTCTCTCTCCTGATCGGATTCGATATACCTCTCAATTTCGCCAACATGTTTTTATCGCAGACGTCGTTGCGAGTCTTGGTGTCGGGATGTCTGGCGTAGCACAGATCATGATCATATGCAGCCGCGTCCACCCTATTCATGGGTTTGCTGCAAGATTTAGGAGTCAGATCGGCGTTGAGTCTCTTGTTCAATTTCGTTCCGGGTCCCGTGAAACTGTGACGTGGCAGATGCATTTCGAAAGGTAGATTATTGATCATTTTATTCACGATGCCTTTACCTTTGCTCGTGTTCTTTTTTTTGACGAATCGAGTCTTGATTGAATCACACACGTCGCAAATTCCGCGAAGCATCTGTCTGTCGTTTTTAGTTCGTACTTCTCGAGAATTACTTGTCTCGGTAACTCTCTTACACTTTACACAATACATTTTTTGAGAGTTATTTAAATTAGTTTCGTTTTTATTTTATATATAAATTTAATATTTCTTTTTTAAAAATTCTGTTCTTATTATATATATTTTTTTTTTCAATCGCTGCTCTTGAGTTCTATCATCTTACTGAATTCCTCCCTGGCCTCTTTCCTCCCCCTTTCCGTGAGAGAATCCTTTATCTCTTCCTTCATGATCTGACGAGTCTTGATTCTCACGGCTTCTTTCATGGCATCGTATTTTGTTTTCTCGCCCAATATTGTGAAGTATTCTCCATCCAATATCCTAACGTCTTTCAACGCCATCGAGATCATTTCGGATATCGTGTCGATCTTGGAGTTGGCCAATACGCGAATCTTTTCGTGTTTCCTAGCCTTCAGATATAATTTCCTACTCAAAAAGTTCGCCGCGAGAGCCACTTCTTCTACGGTCAACACAATCGGAACGCCAACCACTGTCGACAACAATCCGATGCCGGCTGTGTGTAAACCCATGGAAATCGTGATGAGTGTTGTGTCGACCGCGTTGACGAATTTCAGGAAACGCGAATACTTCTTCTTGGGAGATTGGCGAGAATCTCTCTCTTGAGTCAGATACAATTGGATTCTACTGATTTGATCAATGCGATACCTCTCTCCTCTTTCTTTTCTCTTCTAGCGACGGTGCCGTTGGCAAAACGTCGTTCGGCTTCTCATCCTCATCATCATCTAACGTCGGATACAATTTATTTCTGGTTCTCATTTTTGTGTTTTTTTTCTTTCTAATATTAGATAAAAAAATTTAAGTGTGTATTTATTTTTATTTCTATTCTCCCTTATTTATATCAATGAGAAAACTTAGACGTATGCTTCCTTCAGCATTAATTTCATGATGCATCCCTTGTCTTCTAAAGTCAGACTTCTACGCGCCAATTTCAGTTCTTCCAAATTGGTGGGCTTATCTTGCCCGCTACAGAAGACTACTCTCTTCCAAAACTTGATCATGTCGTCGATTTGAATACATTCGAACGCCGGTTCAAAATACTTGACGACCACATCTTCCCTTTCCATCGTCAGACACGAATGATCCTCGTGATCGAAGTCTAGATGATCCCGACACCCGACGCATTGTTCTAACAAGAGGCGACCTAGTTGTTCGTTCACGCAGAATGCGTAGGCTCTCATCAGCATTTTTAAAAGAAACCTTGCTCTCAAAATCTGGGAATTGTTCATGATTTACGTATATTTTATTGTCTATTTCGATTCAATATTATTTTTTAAATAACTATTTATATATTTTTTTCTCTCCTATATATATATCAATCACTTTTTATTTCCTCTCCTCAAAACCGATTCTATCACTATTCGCCCCACAAAACTCGCGAGGTGAATCGACAAATCGAGTTTTTTGCCGATCGGATCGCACCCTAGACCGTCCCAAACGCGATCGCGAACGTAGGTGATACAGAACCGGCAAACCGCCATTTTTTCCCTTTTTTCCATGTACCGGAGGCCGAAATCGGTTTTTAAAAAAAATCCTCGATGAGTAACTGCACTTTACGCTCACTTTTCACCGTTGGCGAACGTCGAGAAAACGTTTTGAGGTCGATTTTTTCTGATCTAGAATCGGCAAATGGGTTTCCCCGATCGGATCGCACTTTTGACGTTCGAACAACCGTTGGTGAACGTAGGTGATACAGAATCGGCAAACCGCTTTTTGATGCTGATACAGAATCGGCAAAACGTTTTTTGCTTGCGTTCACCAACGATAGATCGGTGGTCTAATCCGCGATGGGAACGTAGAGAAAAAGTTTTTAATGTACAATTTCTTAAAATTTCGTACATTTGAGCGATGTGTTGAATGTACGCGTTCGCCAACGGGTGTTTTGAACGTTAAAAGTGCGATCTGTGAGCCTCAAAAACAATGGCCGATTCTGTATCACCATGAAAAAACGACATTTTGTACACTTGTACACGATTTAACACTGAATCCCTATGGCGGTACACGTACATGTACGTGTACCGTACACGTACATGTACATGTACAAGTGATACTGAATCGGCCTTTTTCACCTACTCACATGCATACGCATGTCGTTCTGTGTAATCGCCCAGTTCAATGCTGACACAATCACAAGGATATCGCATTTAAATGCATCTGACGTTTGTTACTTTAACCCTTTACCCAACGTAACGGCCAAAACCGGCCAGCGCTATTCACAAAAATCGACTATTAATTTTCATTATTTTTTTCATCTTTTGTCTCAAAAACATAGGTTATGACCCTTCTTTGGAACGAGCTCGACGAGCTCGTTCCAAAGAAGGGTCATAACCTATGTTTTTGAGACAAAAAATGAATAAAATAGAATTTTGTTTGCCAGTGTCGTCTGCTTTTCATGTTAGGTAAAGGGTTAATGCAATGATGGCGTTTGCATTCTTTTCGACTCTAGTTAATTACATATATCACATGAAACGTCGTTAATTTCGACGTAACAACCCATGTCTTATTTCCTGATTATCAACTAGTGTCTAATCGGCGCGTGATCCCATAGCAGCAGCAGCAGCAGCAGCAGCAGCAGCAGCAGCATTGTATTCTTGACATGACGTTCACATGACGTCAATTACGACAACAGGTTCAAGTAAAGCGCATTCATGACGTCATGGTGTAAAGCGTCTGACCCAACGAACTGATTGGCGGTTGCTTTGGGAGAATTTGGCGACAATGAATTAACATGAATTCGATTCACAACTCGCCTAAAGGCTCGTTGTGAATCAAATTCATCAAACTCGTTTCAAAAAATCTTATATCCAAACATCACGAGTTTGAGATCTTCTATGTATTAACAAAAAATATTGAGGGTCGGAGGGAAAACTTAGCCTCGAAGAGGGATTCCCAGCTCCTATAGTGGAAGTCCCTGAAATACATATAGGTTATTACGACCATGTGGGTTTCCGAGATGATGTATTGAAGTCGAGACATTGTCTCTGGCATTTATCGACGAGTGAATTAGAATGAGTCGGTTTATGACCCAGAGGCAGGATCGAGACTTCAGTACACCACATCGGAAAACCAATTGGTGGTAATAGCCAATTTATCTTACAGTATTCTCCCCTTTCATGACTTGTTCGCATAATGAAAGGATTGGTTACAGTTTTTAACGGAAACAGTTTTGATAGTGTCTCAGAATTGGCTTTTCATGAATGAAGATCATGACGTCATGGTATTGCGTTCTTGTGTTGTACATGACGTAATCCCATTCATTGTTCTACTAATACTATTACTGCTTAAGTTTCAGTTGTGTGTTTCTTTGTTTCATTTTGTCTGTTTTGTGCATGGTAGGCCAAAATAAAAATATTACCGTGGCGAAAAATAATCGAGCCTTATTTATTTTGTTGAGCTGGTGAGTTATTTATCATTTAATTAATATTATCAAAAATGGTGGCCTCGACATGTAATAACGCAATGCCAATTGAATGCAGGAAAAAAAGTTCTCTTTCTGAATCGAATAATGACCAGACTCAATACATATTTGTATCTTGTCTGGATGTGTTTACTTGTATTGGGAAAAAAGACAAATATACTCGTATACTTGTGCCCATTAATTTCATTTTTGTTTTCATTCAAGTTGCAAAACCACCAATTATTAAAGTTGGAGAACCGCCAATTATTACCAAACAGCCTTATCGACAGTACTACTATATATATCATACTATTGTATTGGAGTGTGAAGCTGACGGTGAACCGCCGCCAAGGTAATTTAGCTTTTATAAGGCAAAAAAAAGGTTTTGATGCTCAGAGATTTTTTTTTTTCAAATTAGTGTGGGAGGAGGATTTTATTTTAAGTTTTTATTAGCGTCGTGACTATGAATTATGAGGAACAAAGCCAGTGGCGGCGCCAGAATTACAAAAGTGAGGGGGTACAGTTGGGGATTGTGCAGCGCCGAGCTGGGGTGGGTTTCGGGGGGGGGGGGGGTGGTCCTCTCCCTAAGTTGAGAAAATTTTTAACTGTTTTGCAACAAAATCATGCGAATATGGATATCAATGGAACCGGTTGAACAAGCCGGTTCCAATGATATTCATATTTGCATGATTTCATTGAGTTATACCTTTGAGAATTTTTCTAAAATATTAAATTTTATTTTTTAAAATTGCTGTAGGCTGAATTCCAAACGGATTCCTCGCACGCTCTCGATTGTAACATTCGTCGAATACTCTTAAGCACTGTGTTTCAGTCCGTTCAAACGCGGCATGCCTTGTTGCAATTTGAACCCTCGACTCTTGTTTGTTGTTCGCACCTAGCGTATGTGTGGGGGGACGGAGGGGGGGGGGGGGGGGTAAACATAATTTCAAAACTTCTCTGATTTAGTGCACTTGGGAATATGGGATTAAGCATACCGACCATTACACCGCAACGTTCCATACAACGAAAATTAAAATGATAGTATTGTTTTACTACTCTTGGCGAAACAAGTGGAGGGGGAAGTACCCCCCCCCCCCACACACATACCCCTCCATGGGGCAGCCACTGAACAAAGCCATGGCGACGAAGCCCCGAGTGTGATATGTTATTTTTAGTTCAGCGATCAGAATGTAGCGGCTACCCACGTAGTGGGGTAGCCGCTACGTTCAGAACGCTGAACTACTGTTGTGTGGAGATGCATTTATTTTAACTTTCTTTTGATATTAAAATGCGATGCAGGAGACCATAATACTGTACAAATGTTGAATTAACCTTTAAAAGTTGTTGAATGATGTCATCATTCAGTGTCTGTATACTAATTGTTAGAAATATTAGCCAACTGTGTCATTTTCACTTAGAGGCTTGTAAATACAAATGCATGCGTTAATTTCGTTCATTTCAAGTCATCGACTTCGTATTTTCGGAAACTGTGGAATTTTTTACTCAAACTGTTCAACAAAAGTCAATTCGAGTGCGTGATTCACTCTTCCAGATTTAGGCCTCTTAGCTCTCGATCCCGATGAAATCGATCCAGGAAATTTCTACTTTACACATTTATGTTTCCTACTTTTGTGGCATAACAAACAGTGATACTTGAAAAATACCAATAAAATGTACCGACGTGCACAAAAAAAATCAATGCGGCAATCTATGAGAATCAAAAATACTTTTTTTTAGATCTAAACTCGATATATTTCATAGAAGCATTCTTCAAGGCATTTGGACTTAATTTTGGAGGTACTGTTGTATTGGAGTGTGAAGCTGACGGTGAACCGCGGACAGGGTAATGTAGTTTTTTTTAGGTGTTTTTTTCAATCAGTCAGTGAGGGAGGGGGGGGGGAGGGAGGGAGGATTACCATCAGGACTATGAATTATGAGGAACATAACCAAAGCGTTCCAGTCCTTTGTGTCGTATGTTATCTTTAGTTCTGTGATCTGGACGTAGCGGTTACCCATGTTCAGATCGCTGAACTATTGTTATATAGAGATTCATTTTTAAATTTTTTATTTTTTATTACTTTTCAAAGTGTGATTTACTGGGATTTCCGGGTTTGATTATAAACGATAACTTCACAAGTGAATTATGCAATCAACAATTTGGTCATGTATCCGTGCGCGCAAACGAAGACGCTTTGCCGTGTGTGTAATGGGGACTTCATTATTTTTTTTTTTTTTTTTTTTAACCCTTTACCTAACATGAAAAGCAGACGACACTTGCAAAAAAATTCTTGATTAACTATTATTTTGATTTTGTGTCTCAAAAACATAGGTTATGACCCCTCATTGGAACGAGCTCCACGAGCTCGTTCCAATGAGGGTCATAACCTATGTTTTAGAGACAAAAAATGAAAAAATAATGAAAATTAATTGGCGATTTTGAGAATAGCGCTGGTCGGGTTCGGCCGTTACGTTGGGTAAAGGGTTAAATAATATAACTATCGTTAATAATGAAAAGTAATAAACAGAGTAATCGCTTGACTGGACTGGTTACGTGAAATAATTCATCGAGGCGGGGGACTATATTGTAAAACACTCGTGCGCATTTGCGCACTCTTGTTTGTACAACGTCCCTCACCTCTCATGAATTATTTCACGTAACCAATCCTGTCAAGCGATTACTCTCTATAAAAAACTACTCAAAGTTTGCTAAGCACCAAATATTTGACACATGAATGTGAAACTTATTTGTTTGTGACATATTTGCGATATTTTTGGTGGATATGATTGAGGAATGTATTGAGATGGTCCCCAGTGTTTACATTAGCTCTCTTGACAGGAAGACTTTTCGTGACAGTCATGGAAAGCATGTCCCCCTTGATTTTTATGATGTTTTCGTGTACTGTCTACATGTAAATGACATGTGTAGGATATCCAATTTTCGTTTCAACACAAACCCTTGTGATTTCATGATTGGATATGGTAAATGCAAATGTAAGAAGACATTTGTCTGAAGCAGAAATCTGGAGGGCTGTTGGGATGGAGGAGCAAGGGGCTACCCATCGTCAGGTTGGTAAA
The DNA here is from genome assembly GCA_031216915.1 of Pictodentalium vernedei. NCBI lineage: Eukaryota > Metazoa > Mollusca > Scaphopoda > Dentaliida > Dentaliidae > Pictodentalium > Pictodentalium vernedei. Next base: position 27,730,744 of record CM062296.1, read on the forward strand.
GCCATTGGTGTGCACCATACGGTGATCACCAGAGCCTGGGCAAGACTTTAGCAGCATGGCACGCAAGTAAGATGGCATGGTGGTGGTAGAGACAGGGTAGCATCTACAGCTGAAGACCGGTTTTTGATCATTCAGGCCCGTAAGAACCGCTTTGCCACAGCAACCCAGCTTCGCAGTGACTTTCGGAATGCATCCAGGGTAAATGTTTCAACGCAGACTATCCGGGCAAGGTTGCACGAAGGTGGTCTACGATCGAGAAGACCATGTATTCGCATTTCGCTGTCCCAGAACCACCGCCAGGAACAATCTGAATGGGCCATGGACCACGTTGGATGGACCAGAGAAGATTGGCGACCTGTCCTTTTTACAGATGAGTCAAGGTACTGCCAAGACCACACACATAGGCGTTTTAGGGTATAGAGAAGACCATGAGAGCAATTCCACACAGCCAACATTGCTGAGCATGACCGCTATGGTGGTGGTCAATCATGGTCTGGGGCGGCATCAGCAGGGATGGACTACAGAGCTCTGTGTCCTTGAAAGTGGTACACTGACTACACAGCGGTATATTGATGAGATCCTGGATGTTCACGTCAGATTGTATGCAGGTGCAGTGGGTAATAGATTCATTCTGATGGACGATAATGCCCGTCTTCATGTTGCCCATGCTGTCGGGGAGTACCGACAGAGGGAAAGGATTGAGCGTATGTACTGGCCAGCAAGATCCCCTGACCTCAATCCAATTGAACCTGTCTGGAATGAGTTGCAGCTTGCAATTTCACCCCGTCCTGTCCAGCCAAGAAGTGTCCAGAAGCTTGGTGCCATGCTGGTCCAAGAATGGAACAACATCCCACAAAGGACCACCAGGAACCTGATTGGGAGCATGAGAAGGCGTTGTCAAGCTGTAATTAACAGTAATGGGTTTCATACTCGATATTAAACCCATACCAGTTAGTAGGGTAGAATGGCCGGCTCGAGCGCACCAATTTTTTTTTGCACAGATCGTACCTCACCAAAACTTAGTTTTTCGAGCAAATCGCGTTCATCACGATCGAAATCCATCGACTTGTACGATGAAACACGTATGCGTTCACATCGTCACTTTCTCCCGGTTTTGCAGTGGTTGGCATAGACGAGGTGTCGTGCGTTCGGCGTCAATTTCTCTAGCGATCAACGTGGATCCGACTTAACCCTTTACCTAACGTAACGGCCAAAACCGGCCAGCGCTATTCTCAAAAATCGCCTATTAATTTTCATTATTTTTTTTCATTTTTTGTCTCAAAAATATAGGTTATGACCCCTCGTTGGAACGAGCTCGTCGAGCTCGTTCCAACGAGGGGTCATAACCTATGTTTTTGAGACAAAAAATTAAAACAATTAGTTATTCAAGAATTATTTTTGCAAGTGTCGTCTGCTTTTCATGTTAGGTAAAGGGTTGAATTTCGACGGAATCTTAACAAACCCTATACAGTTCCCTCTCTTAAAAATTCACTTTTAGGTGCGCTCGTAACTTTTGACACGATCGTTCTCGGGAAAACACTCACCTTTTCGCAGAGGTAACACGGACCCGCCATTTAGGTGATTTTTTTCGACAGAATACCGCCTAAAAGACACCACCGGTGCGGATGGAAGACTAGCGATCCAACGTCGATTCCCGCGGAAGTCCGAATCGAGCAGCGAATTTATCGGTGCACCCGAACCGACCGTCGATGACGTAGAAAGTTTTTTGGCAAGGAGAGAGAGAGATAGCTCGTGGAGTCTAAACGCGTGAGGTGCGCCCGCTCCGGTCTGCGATTGCTTGATTCCCAAAACTTGATAAAACTTGTTTTCTAAAATATATAAATATAAACAACATTAAAAAAAAATAAGAATACAAAACATATATATATATATATAAAACAACATTCAAAAAAATAAATAAGAATACCAAAAAAATAATTGTCTTTTTCTGAAAGAAAGAAAGAAAAAAAATAATAGTGAATAAAAACAATGTTTCTACACATTGGAGATTCGAAGCGAAGGGACGAGCAGGTTCGTGAATTAATACGGAGTAAGGAGAATATTCAAGCGCAGGATTGGGAGAGATGGGATTGAGACGAGAGACGACCAAGTTGTTCAGACCCGTCGTCGAGGTTCAGGAAGGAGCCAGGAAAGAGATCGTCGAGGAATTGAGACCCATAAGAGAAGTTTCTCTGAGGATAGGTTCACACCCCGGTAGTTCTACGTCGAGAATTCCGTCCGGTTACACTCCGGAGAGAATCGAGACCGATCTGAGTAGCGGCGGTAGTTTTACACCGAAAAGTTTGTCCGAATACACACCGGAGAGAATCGAGACTGATGTGAGTAACGCCAATAGTAGCGACGCTTCGAGCATTTTTAGCAGATCTGACGATGGTAGAGGAATCGTGAAATATCCAATGTATGGATTTCGCGACGATTTCGATAACATTTTCGTAGGTGACACGGAAGTATCATCGCTTGAAGGTCGTTATTTGATCGTCGGTCCGAATAGGTATGAAATGACCGACGGACTGTATACTTTGCTCTCTCATTACACCGAGGAGGATTACAAAAATTATGGAGACATTTTGGTTCAGACTCACGCTGTGAAGAAAAACAACGATCCCAAAGAGACGAGACCTAAGGATAAGAGAAGTTACAAGTGGAAGAACGTGGTGGAACCCATATGAAAGGCAAACGAGTATTTCGTGAAATCGACGAGTGGGAAGGGAATGACCGACACGATATTTCTTCCACGCGATCCCGATGCCTTTTTGGGGAGATTGAGATTGTTGATGGCAAGCTGAGAGGCTGGTAACACTGGAGTGGATAACGAGATAGTGAGTGTGTGCGGCGAATTGTTGAGGCAGAAGGTCCTGACTAAGAAGGATTATCAAAAGCTGATGAATTGTTTGAAATAATAAATAATAAGAGACAAGAAAAAAAAAAATTAAGTAAATAAAAAAATATATATATTTAAAAAAAAAAAAAATAATAATAATTAAAAAAAAATGTTAGTGATAAATATCAGGGATGTGCTAGATCTTACGTGTAAGGCGGATCGGGCATCGTGGATTCGATGAGGCGATTTTTAACTCGTAAATTCATCAGTGATGCCGCAAAACAGATTGCGTTGAGCTCTCTTAAAATCGGAAAGAAAACGGTGATCGATGCGGGTAAGAAAGCTGCAACCGAAGCGAGAGGTAGAATAACTTCGGAAGCTGGTAAGAGAGGTGCCGACGCTTTGATTAATAAATTGATAACTCCACAACCTGCCAAACGATCGAGAATCGAACCGAAAAGTTGGAGAGATTTCTATGATGATGTCGTACCGATACAAGACTTGGCTAAAATGATGAAATGATCGGGATTGAAAGTGATTTATAAATAATAATAAAACCATTATATATATATATAATATATATAAAAATAGAAATTAAAATATAAAAAAAATATAAAAAAAAACAATTCAAAACATAGTAAAAACTAACTGGAGAAAAACATCAATATCAAAGACATGTCTTGGAATGACGTGATTACCAAGAGGTCGAACAATGATTTCCCAAGAGCATAAGAGGTCTGATAGTGGTAAAATCGAATAGCGGAAAGACCAATCTCTTGATAAATCTGTTGTTGCGACCTGGTTGGTTGGATTACGATAGATTATTCGTTTTTGGCAAGAGTCTCTTTCAACCGGAATATAGATTACTTTGAGAGTGCATGATGCGTAAATTGCCCAAGGATGTTATGTTCAGAATCTTTGACAATCAAGATGAATTTGAAGGATACGAGACTTCAAATATATTGGAAGTGGCGTCGAGAGAATTGACCAAGAGAAACTTTGAGTGTTCGAACGTGGAATTTCAGTTTTACAAGAATGCCAACGACGCTCTCGATCCTAGACAGTTGAAATCGGAGAATAAGAATCTCATGATCTTCGATGATCTACTGTTGGAGAGACAGAATCGAAGCGAATCGTATTACGTTCGAGAACGTCACAGTAACGTGGATTGTTTCTATTTGTCTCAGAATTATTATAGTTTTGACTGCCCAGACAGACGATAAGGGAGAATGTTAATTTTCTATGTCTCTTTCGTCAAGATCTCAAAAATCTCAATCACATGTATGGAGATCACGTGGCCAATGACATGAGTAGGGAAGAATTCAGGAGATTTTGTAGGAAGGTGTGGGACAAAGGACTTCACAATTTAGTGGTGATCGATTTGACTAACGAATTTAACATTGGAAAATATCGAAGCAGATTCGACGATTTTTTTTTTATATTCCCGATAATAATAGAGAAGAAAATAGAAAAAAAATAAAAACAATATCGATAAAATATAAAAATATATAATAATAATAAAAAAAAGTCAGAAGATCACCTATTAGAACAGATAGTCCAGAATACGGCTGCGAAACAATCCTTTCAAATCGGAGTGAGTCATGACACGACTCGATTCACGACTAAATTCAAACCTTCCATTGAATTGAAGAAGGAAAAGAGATACGAGATGGCATTGGTTAATCTTGAGACTTATTATTCGTTTCCCAGCGTCACCAAAAAGAATAATGCATTCAAGTATTCCAATGGAGTCGATTGGTTCGAGATACGAATTCCCAAAGGAAGTTACAACATAGACGATCTGAACCATCACATCCTGGCGAGACTGAAGACTGGCGGTCACGGAAGCAAGATGATAAGAATTGCTCCCAATACGAGTACTCTACAGATGATATTAGACTTGGGAGATAATTTTCGAGTGGATTTTAGTGCGGAAGATTCGATTGGTAAGATGTTGGGATTCGATCGAAAGATGTATCGAGGTCATGCTGCGACCGAAAATATGGTCGACATTCTCGCGGTCAATAGCATTTTAATGAATGTCAATGTGATCTCGGGAAGTTACATCGAAGGTAGCACTCAGCCTACAATATATTTGTTTTTTCCGGACGTTTCACCAGGTTGCAAGATCATGGAGCGACCTCGAAATCTCGTCTATCTACCCGTGATCCTGGACATGTTGTATAGCATCGAAACCACGTTGACAGATCAGAATGGAGATCTGTTAGATCTTCGCAGAGAGAGAGTGACTATACGATTTCACATCAGAGAGATATGAAAAAAAAATTAAGTAAATAAAAAAAGTAATAATAAAAATAATTTGAATTTTTTTTTTTTTTTTTTTCATTTAACAAAAAAATTTATTTTCATTTTTTTATATATTCATATAAGAAATAAAAAAAAAAAAAAAAAAACTTATAATATTTATAATAATTAAAAAAAACCCACAACTTATAATATTCCTAATTAAAAATATTTATAATCCAGTAAAAAAAAACAACGAATATGAGTAGTAGTCGATATACAGTACATGGAGAGTGTATTATCACTAAATCACCCGCAGAATGGAGATTCCACCCAAGCAATAATTGCAAATTTGTTGCAAAGCATATCCAGCACAAGTAAAGTTTCAGCCAATGGGCCTCCGTGTTAAACCCGGGGGTCCATTGGCTGAAACATTGCTTGTGTTTTTTGTCGATATGTACAAAATTTGAAAGTTATAGCTTGGGTGATAACTCCACTCCGCGGGTGATTTAGTTACAATCCACTCTCCATGTACTGTATCATTAAAAACGTGAACATATCCGAAGGACAGAAAGCTAAACTTCACGGAGTGTTGAGTCATCGAGGGGAGGCCGATAGATTTAAAGTCAGTTATGAAGATCTGGTGAGTGGTGGTAGCGACTGAATTGCCTGGACTAAAACTCAAATCAAAAGGATGGAGAAAGCGATTCGTAATCGAACAGGAATGACGGTGAGACTGAGTCCCGCTCAATTGAGACACATTCTGAGAATGAAAGGCGGTTTTTTACCGCTACCCATTCTCACGAAGACGGTTTTACCAGCTTTGGGCATGGGAAGTCTCTCGGGACTCGCTAGTTTGGCAGTGGACAAATTAATGGGTAGAGGATTGTTTCTGAAGAAGAGGGGAAACAGATTATTTTTGAAGAAGGGAGGAGCCGTGTGTCGCATAGATGTCGAAGGTAAAGGATTGTATCTAGGACCCACGAGAAAAGGCGGCAATGCTTTCAATGGAGACTGTCTCTATCTGAAGACTGGAGAGAATGTAGAACCGATTGGTACATGTAAAGGTTTATTGTTCAGTCAGAATTCGCCGTTTAAGAATATACCCATTTTGTGTATGTTATTATAAAAAAATAACGATTAACAAAATAACAATTAAAAAAAATGAAACAAAAGTAGAGAAAACGATATTTCCCGTATCATTCTAATGACAATGTTAAAAAAATAATGGTTTTATCGAAATACGAGAGGCACAAACTCCAACTTTCGAAAAAGAAAATGTCATCTCTTTCCAATAATAATACGCACGATCGTAATAAACGAGAAGTATTCATTCATTCGTTTCATGATGAGAAGAATAGATGTGTTGTTATTAAAAGAAAACGTAATATATATAAAAGAGAAAAAAAATATTAAAAAAAATAATGTGAAAAACAAAATAATAGAAAAAAACAAAATTATAAGAATAGAAATTTTTTTTTTTATGTATTTATATAAGAAATAAAAAAAAAACTAAAAAAAACCTTATAATATTCATAATAATAAACAAAACTTATAATATAATAGGAATAGAAATTTTTTTTTATAAAATAATAAAAAATGATGACGAACGATTCCATGGAATCGAGACCTTGGTTTCTTCAAAAGGCACTACGTAGAGCTTATGCAAACTGCGTGAGCGAAGAAATTCCTGGCGTCTTGGGTCGGAAAAGGCATCTCGACTGTCGAGAGGATGGAGAATTGAATCACATTGCTCATTCATGCCACACGATGGAATAGAAAGATGCTGTCATCACGTATTTCATGCCTGCATTGGAAAACATCAAATGCGATAACGTAATCGAATGTTGGAAGCAATCCGTGGTTGACTTCAGAGAACTCGAACCCACTAAATCGGAAGAGTTGAAGTTAGCGCATCAAGATCTCACCATCAAAGACAGAGGATGCATTTTGAAATATTTGTTGAAAAAAGAGAAACTACAACCATCAAATGATGTTTTTTTATGAATTCCTTGTTTAAGGGAAGAAAACATTAAAAAAAATTGTTTAATAATGAGGTGAAAATAATAATAAAAAATATATAAAAAATAATAATAGGTACAAATATTTATTTATTTATTGGTGTTTAAGGTCACTTACTTCTGCACAATGGCTAACCATGACCACAACATGGAGATCAGAAGTAAATCATCAGTGAACTAGTTTTCAAATTTGTTTGCAAATTTTCATTTACATTTTGCGATACAAGATAATTAACTGCAGCCTAATAGGCTGTAGTTGATTATCTTGTATCGCAAAATGCTATACATAAGTGAACAATGAGTAGCTTTTTGCAAGTTTTGCATAGCAAAAAGCGATGCGACACCGCTTATTTTGAGGGGGGGGGGGGTGGTATTGTGGTATTCAAGGATTTCCAAGCTCCTGGAACAGTTTGTTTAGTGAGGTGGGTGGGTTTTCTTATTTATTATCTCAATCTCTATCATAATTTATTTATTGTTTTATTGGTGCTTATGGTCACATATGTTTGCACAATGGCTAATCATGACCACAACATGACTATCAACTCAACATCAGGGGTGAGCTTTAATAAGCCATGTTGCCCATTTTTGAGAGGGTTTGCACCTCCCAAGCATTGGTGACTGTGTCTTATTTTACCGCAGTGAACAGGCACTAAGTATACTGCTGCTCCTACACTGATAAAATCAGAATCTGACATCATTTTCCAGAAAGCTCTCAGTAAGAGCTTTCCAGAAAATGATGTCAGATTCTGGTCTGATCAGTGTAGGAAGAGAAGATGAATAGTTTATAGTGGTTATCTTATTTTGACTTGTACTGTAATCACAAAGAATAACGCTTGAGAGTTTTATGATTTTTCTCTACAACAACTCGTCGCCTGAGTGCAAGAATGTTCTATGTCCCCTATGGGACTATGTATTATCTCCCCTATAGGACTATGGATTATCTCCCCTATAGGACTATGTATTATCTCCCCTATGGGACTATGTATTATCTCCCCTATGGGACTATGTATTATCTCCCCTATGGGACTATGTATTATCTCCCCTATGGGACTATGTATTATCTCCCCTATGGGACTATGTATTATCTCCCCTATGGGACTATGTATTATCTCCCCTATGGGACTATGTATTATCTCCCCTATGGGACATAGAACATTCTAGCACTCAGCCGACGAACGCTCTCCCTTTATTCTCCAATTTAGTGAAATAGAGTATGGCACTGAACAAGTTAAGGCAATGTTAAATTTATTTATTTATTTATTGGTGTTTAAGGTCACATACTTCTGCACAATTGCTAATCATGACCACAACATGGAGATAAAGTCAAGGTCAGTCAATCATTTATACCCCATGTTGCCTATTTTAGAAGACTCGCACCCGAAGCATTAGTGATTGGGTCCTATTTTACCAGTGAACAGAGCTTGTTTACCACAGTAAACAAGCACTGCTTCACTTCCCGGGGTTCCCGCGGACGAAAATAGATATAAATAAAATAAAAAATGAAAATGGAACTTTGAAGTAAAAACATCTATCCATCGTTAGAGAAGGTGGAGTCCACGGCACCTCTTCTACCACCAGAAAGTAGTGACGAGGAGGCGCAGAGGTATCGAATCGAACAAATCAATAGAATTCAATCGTATCTGATGTGAGAGAGAGATTCTCATTGTTCCCTCAATAAGAAATATTCGAGATTAGAGAATTTGTGAGTGGTGTGGATTTGACTCTCATCACGGTCTCTATGGGTTTGAAAATTGCCAGAATCAGTCTATTGTCGGTCACCATCATTGCTCTTCTGGTCATGTTGGCCGTAGAAGGATTGGCCTTAACTGCCAGATTCTTCAGTACGGTCGGAAAATTTCTCACTAAGAAATTATCCGTGAAGGCCAAGAAGCTGGAAATCATCAGCGTTTTAGCCGAGGCAAAGATCGATTTCATGTCAAGATACGATCTTTATGGCATTGAAAGATAGTAGGATACCGGATGGTGATTTTGCCAACATATTGAATGAAAAACAAAAAATATGAAGTCATGAAAGCGAAGATAAGAGTCAAGAGTCGTCAGATCATCATGGAAGAATTGAAGGATTCTCACGTGGAAAAAGGTAGGGAAGAAGCGAGACAATCGTTTTGTAAATTATTGGATCCCAAAAAGATTCCAGAAGCAATCGATTGAAAAAAAATGTATATATAAAAGAAGAAGAAAAATTATATATAAATTAAAAAAAAAAATAATTAAAGTATATATAAATGAAAAAAAAATGTATTGCGTCAAATGCAAGAGAGTTACCGATACGGTTAATGTTAAAAAAGTACTAACGAAAAATAAAAGCCCTAGGTTTCGAGGAACGTGTAAAATGTGCGGTTCGACCAAAACGCAATTCGTCAAATGCAGTGCCGGTCTGACGAATAAATTGATTAATAATCTACCCGTCGAAATGCATCTGCCAGGACATCAATTCTCGGAACCGCGCACGAAATTAAATAAGAGATTGAATCGAGATCTGACACTTAAATCTTGGAGTAAACCCATCAATAGGGTGGATTCGGCCACTTGCGGTCACGATCTGCGCTAAGCTAAACATCCCGACTTCGAGAATCATAATCGAATCTGTGATAAAAACATGTTGACGACATTGAAAAATATACCAAATCCCACTAGGAGAGAGAGAGACTCGAACGTTCGTTGGTCGGTAGAGTGATCGGTACGAAACGTCGATTCGGATGGGAGTCATAAAAAAAATGTCCAAAACAAATTATTAATGGCAAACGAACTACACATGCCCCTCACGCATAAATTTCGAAGGAGAATGGTGTTTGTGAAGGGTTTGGATCAGATTTGGTCGGCCGTTCTGGTCGACATGAAATCGCATTCGAAACGGAACAAGGGCATTAAATACATACTGATGGTCACCGACGTGTTTTCAAAATATGGATGGATGAGACCTCTGAAGAATAAATCGGGAGCTTGCGTGGCCGAGGCTTTGAAGAGCACATTTGCATCGTCTTCTCGAAAACCAGATAAATTGTGGGTGGACAAAGGGAAGAAATTTTACAAGAGTCACGTTCATCCATTGGTCGACCTCTATTCCGTCGAAAACGAAGGGAAAGCTAACGTGCTTGAACGTTGGAATAGAACCATGAAGGAAAAAATGTACAAGTATTTCACGTCTAATAAGACCAAGAAATATATCGACGTTCTGGACGAACTGGTTGACGAATACAATAACACACGACATAGATTGATCAAGTTGACCCCCATAGAAGCTAGTGATCCTCGAAATGAAAAATGCGTCTTCGCTAATCTCTACCCCGAAAGGATCAAGATCAAGAAGGAGCCCAGACCACCGAAATTTGCAGTTGGCGATCGAGTGAGAATCACTCCTTATAAGTCACTGTTCGCAAAGGTTACACTCCTCGATGGACCGAAGAAATCTTTAAGGTCGTTAGAATATTTTACACGGATCCGATGAATTACAAAATAGAAGCATTAGAGGATGATGAAGATGACAGAGAAATCATTGGAACATTTTACAAACAAGAATTGCAGAAGATGACATTTTGAAGAACTAACCCTTTACTTTTATTTTTGTTTGCATATATATATATAGCTAAAAGGAGAAAAAAAAAAAATAAAATTAATAATTAAAAGAAAAACAATTAATAATAAAAAAGGTGAATTAACACACACAGACAACAAAAAACAAAACATGACGAATATATTAGATATAACCGAAGGTATATTGAGAGACGAAAGCATTCAAGAATATGAAGTTCACGAGTACGAACCATTGGCTGGAACCAGTCTAAACAATGCTGGTGAAATAAGAATCAACATCGAAACTCAAGATCTGTTCCTTCATGCCAGTGAAAGTTACATAGTGATACAGGGGTGTCTCACCAAGGAAGACGGAAGCGATTATGCCAATGATGACCTGGCCACTCTAGCCAATAATGGTATGATGCATCTGTTCAGTAATATAAAATACATGCACTTGGGACAAGAGATAGAATCCGTGTTTCATCCCGGACAAGCCACCACGATGTACGGACTCTTGACCTATCCGGCCGATTTTTTGAAATCTAAAGGACTCAATCAATTGTGGGTGAAAGACACCATTGCCGACATGAGTGCAGGCAATACCGCTTCCGCCCTGAGATTCGAATACATTGTCAAGACGTCGAGACCCAAAGGAACGTTTTCATTCAGGATACCTCAGAAGGATTCGCGGAAGATTATGATAAGATTCTCTATGGATTCAAACACAATCTGACGTTGATTCGAAAAGGAAACAACGAAGCCATCATGAGACTCGCTGCGACCGATGCGGCTAAGTTACATCTGAATAAGATATCTTGGTTCGTTCCGCAAGTATTGCCTTCAATCATGGAGAAAGTACGTCCTACAAGATCATAGAATCGAAGAGTAAATTACCACTGGGATTTAGAATGAGACAGTGCGACACGATTAGTATTTCATCTGGCAATCAATTCCATTGGAGATTGACTGTGAAATCTTCTTTGGAAAGACCGCGATTCATCATAGTGGCATTTCAAACCGATAGGGATGGGTCTCAAGAGAAAAATCCTTCCCTATTCGATCATTGTAACTTGAGAAACATGCAGGTACAGTTAAAACTAGAAGTCCTGTCACGAATAGTGCGCTTATCTAGGCTTAATTGCGCGTTGCAATTGCACGCAATTGCCATATCGAATGGCATCCAAAGCACGGCAGGTTCTCTTGGTTACTCATAGCAAACACATGCAATGTTTCTGCCAATGGACCTCCGGGCTACCCGGAGGTCCATTGGCTGAAACATTGCTTGTGCACAGGCCATACGTACAGAATTTGATAGCTTTACTTGGGCCATAACGCGTACATTAACGCGCATATCAACGTGCTATTTGTGCGCATTTCATGACAGAACTTCTAGTTTTAACTGTATTTCTAAATGCCATGAGATATCCAGCCATCGATTACAACGCCTCTTTTGATAAGAACGATTTCTGCAGACTATACGGCGACGCCTCGGATTTAAGAAAGAAATATCACCGATTGGGCGAATAGATGGGTAATCCTAACATCACTCCCACCGAATACAAATCGATGCATCACCTGTTCGTATTGACGTTAGTAAACAAAGCGAGCGACTCAAGAGTAGAATCTTAGACATTCAGATCAAGATGCAATTCGATAAGAATGTGCCGAGGAGAACCGAGGCTTTTGCTCTAGTACTGTCTGATAGAGAGTTAGAATTCGAATCGGACGGACAAAAATGTCTATCGTTCGATGATATAATATATATAAAAATAGAAATTAAAATACCCAAAAATATATCAATAAAATATTAAAAAATAAATAATAATAAAAAAACCCTAAAAAATGAATAATCAAGATAGAGAATGTTTGAGACGAAATCGGAAGCATTTGGTAGATAACATAGATGAGAGCAATTTATAAAATATATTAGATCGATTGGAAATGAAAACACCCGTAATATTGACTTCGGAAATGGTAGAACGAATTAAAAAACAGGGAACAACCACGAAAGATTGCGTGAGACATTTACTAGATATATTAACATATAGAGGAGAAAAAGCTTTTGAAGAATTTATTATTGCTATGTTGGATCTTGGTTTAGAAATCGACGAGTGTTTTAAGAATGTTAATAATAATACTTGCGTATTGTGTAAAGTTCGACCTATAAATATTGTATTTTTACCTTGTGGACATTTAATAATTTGAGAAAAGTGTAATTCTAATTTTTAAAAGGAAGAAGACGTGAAACAGGCATGGGATATCCTATTAGACCATGCAACGGTCTGTTACCTCCGTTTCTGAAGGACCATTCGGCTTTTTCCACATCTAACGCACCACTCTCCTCGGCCCAGATGGTGATCAATTGTCTGGCGTATTTTATCTTCTCCATGATGGAGATCAGATTGCAGGCATCCGTTATGTGGGTGGGATTCGGTAGATTCGTGAGTGCGTACCCTCCCTAGTTTGCCTTCCATGATATCACCTTTTTCCAGACCGTATTTTCTTCCAAGAACTTTCTACTGACTGCGCTGGAATCGTAATCCGGGTTGTCATCGAGACCGAATAGTTCATAACCATTCATGTTGATGCTGGCCTCCATTTTTCCTCCGGATTTTTTGTTCAGATACAATTCGTCGACTTGAGATTTCAGATAGGACTGAGAATTCTGTACGGCAGAATCCACGTAGCCTTTGTTGACCGCCGTTGAGTCTTTTTCCGCATCGGTGATCTGGGATAGATTCAATATCTTGTTGAATCCCGCATCCAGATCCGATTTCATTTCTAGCTCGTCGACGTTATTCTTTCTCAGTTCCAAGTCTACGTATTGTTTGGTTGCCGCATCATTGGGATTCGTGGGAACAGACACATTGATTATCTTGTTAGAATTCGCGTTCAATTCAGACTGCATCACTTTAGGAACGTAGTGATCTCTCAGATGTTTACTGAATCTCGTGTGAGAGTCGTCCACATATCTTTTAGTGGCGGCATCGGTCGAATCTCTAGGATCCGTTACGTTCACCACTTGTTTAGATTTCAAGTAGAGATCATCCATCATGGCTTTATTCACGCAATTATCTCTCATCATCTGTTGAAAATTTTCATCTCCTCTACCGACGTATTTTTTAGTCACGGCATCCGACTGATCGATCAGTTCGGGAAGATTGTTGATTTTTTTATTGTTTAAATTTAAAGGTTCTTGTTGAGGTTCGCATCTTTGAACATATCGTTCATCCAAGTTGGCAATGTCACCAACAATTTCTACTGTGGTTCTTCTTTTCTTTCTAGAGGAACCTTCATTATCATCAGTGCGACCGAATTTATCGACTGTCATGTTTTGTTTTGTTTTGTTTTTTTTATTATTTAAAAATCATATATTTTTTTATTATTTTAATTAATGCAACAAAAATGTTTTTATTTATATCTCTCTCTATATATATATCCACCCCAAACATTTCTTTAATGTAAATCGTTGAGAATATCTTGAAAGTGATCTCCTTTTGACCTTCTCTTGAGAACGTAGAGGCACAAATGACCGCAAAACACTCTATCCGGTGCTTGCACTCGTTCGGTATTGTAAATAACTGACGTTAAATAGTTCCTTATTTCTATCGGTGGTGAGATTTCGTAGTTATCGGAATAATAATTTTTATTCCGATTCGAAAACCACATGACCCAATGCGTTCCCTCACCTCCGATATCATCCAGATTTAAAATTCCACATTCCGAATCGTAGTCTTTTTTCTTGGCAAGGCATCTCTAGAAAACACACCTCGAAAATGTCTGATTTTTAAATCTTTTGCAGCTTTTGATAGATCAATGTTGGATAGGGGTTCGTTGGGTAAGACGACACCTTCTACGGATATGTGTTTTATTTTCTTATTATTCATAATATGTTTTGTTTTTATTTATTATTTTTTTTCTATTCTTTTTTTAATTTATAAACTCATGAGTTTTTTTAAAGTTATGACATTTCGATGTCTTCAGTTGTACTCCATTCATCATCCTCTCGATTTTGTTGAAATATCGCAGAATAATGTCCGAGTGTGAAAGTGTGTATTTTATCCTCGCATATAATTCTCTTATCGTCGTCAGCTGTCAATGCAATCTTATTGATTTGTTTGGTGTACATCTCATGCATTTCGCTTTGAATCGCAGTCATCTTTTTATACACCGTCAAATTTTCGAAAAGTCATTCTTTATACTCTTCGAAAGCGATGCTTTTATTCATCACGCACGCTTGAATGCCTTTACATCTCTTAATCTCTTAAGCGAACAATTTAGGTCTCAAACCCACGAATTCGGTGATCTGTCTTCCACCGCTCTCGTCTTTGAATTTACTCAACACCTTTTTATTGACACCCTTTTGAATCTTAGACGGGTAATCATTGGGATAATTACTTGTGTCGAACCATTCATTCACGTTTGATGCTATGTCCTCATAGATGTCAATAGTCTCTATTTCATAAGCCAGACTGTCCGTGTCGGTGAACAATAGTTTGGCTTTCGAACCGAATTTGGATTTGATGTAATCATAGTGAAACTCATACATGAACTGCTTGCTAATATCTGAGATGATCGATCCGAGATAACAGGGTTTGTTGAACCTCAGATGCGTCTTTTGCATGTGTACGGCCACTAGATTTTCATTGAATATGATTCTATGTTGATAACTGGGTTTCGCGATTAATTTTCTAGACTTCTCTTCAGACGTGACGAGCTGAACGTTAGTTCTATTACTAATGTTTTCCATAGATTTCCCATACACGCAATTATTCATGAGTTTGAAGAAATCTTTTTCAAAGTCGCTCTCGGCCTGTATTCTTAAATTCATGTTGAGATCGATGTATTTTTTCATCCAAGGCTCCTCGTCGAATCGAATGATACGATGCACGTAGATCAATTTCATCCTGTGATCGATGTAATGTTTCAGATTTTCACAGTATGCCACATACTTGCGTTTGTGTTTTAAATTAGGAATGAGTTTTTAAATGCCGTTCACTTCTATTCCCTCGCGAGCTAGCTGATAATCGTCGTGTAAATCATGTAACGTTTCCGGATAGTCCAAATCAACGTCTAGAATACAAGGATAGTCTCGCCATTTTTTCTTTTTTTTTTCCAAAGTTTCGACCCATTTAAAATTTCCGATCAGAAAAGGATGACTCATGGCCCAACTGTACAAATTATTAGCATCCCAATACAGTATGAATTTACTCGGTTTTTCTGAATCGAAATCTTTTCCCATGTGATAATTATTAGCTTTAGCATATCTAGTGGAAATCATAGTTTTGCCACCCCTCACAGCCTTTTCAAACATGAGCAACATGTCGACGTCCGTTAATAATTCCAATCGGACTTCGGTCGTCTTCAAAAGAGCATCCCAGGCAAGTCTGAGTCTTATATACCAAGCCGGATCTAAGTTGTAATGTCGACGACACACTTGTCGAACATTTTCGAACACATCAGCCAAGAGAAGCACGTCGGTTTTCAAATAGAGGTCGTGATATTCTCTCATGGATTTCATGTCAAATAATGTCCACACTTTTTGCGCGTGTCCGTAATTATCGTCGGAAATGTGAGACTGGTATAATTTCGAATAAAAATCTTCTTTAGGAGGTAGAGCGACGTCGTCGAATTTCTCGAGATTGTTCATGTAATCGTAAGGATAGACGCCTTTCCTCAACATTATGTCCACCAATTCTCGTCGATCATTAAAATGTTTACTCACGATTTTAAATTTCTCCCTATTCAAACTGTTGACTAATTTTTCCAGACTGGTTGACATAAATTTATAACTATCGATGAAACATATCTCTCTATGGATGGGACTCATTTTGGCAGTCAAACTATCGATGACTCTTCTTTTATCGACGACTTAACATTTAGTGGATGAAATGTATTTTTCATCGTTTTGCGCGATGCAGCTGAACTCCCCCTCACTAACACCCATATTTTTCACGAACAAGTGACTGTCGTTACCCGAGAGATTGTGAAATATCACCAGATAGAATTGAGCATCTCGAAATCTCAAATTACATTTGTTGTGAGCAGCACCACAAAACAGACCTGTGTAGTGATAGTGATCTCTAACTTTTTTATTATTTTCAGACTGATTATCAAATAATTGTCTACAGATGTGACATTCGGTGGTGTCGTTGTATTCTCACTGTTGCTTTGGCGTGATGATCATGTCTTTAGGTTTTTTAAATTTGTCATATAATATTTGAATTTTCGATTCTAACTCTTCCATGAATTTTTTAGCCACGTCGTCGTCATCTGAACGTTTGGTATAGATGAATGGACCTAACGATTCTCAATCGTCGAAAGAACATTTCACATAATAACAATAGCCCGAAGGTACGTGCTTCTGGTATTTTTCAGCATAACTCCTACGCTCGTCAGGCTGGCAAGAATTTATTTTCGTGGTGAAACATTCGAAATCGGAATAGTCGATGAATGGTGGTTCTAATCTTCTATTGTGACGATGAAAGTCCATGTAAGTTTTAGGTTTAGGCATTTCCGATCAACGGTTCTTGACAACGGAACGAATTCATGCAGTTGAGACAGAAAAATCTCTCATGCTCACGTTTAGAAATCTTCTTTGACAACAATCTACTAATTTCTTTAATCCAGCAATACATGTAATGTTGACTGTCATCCTCTGAAATTCATAACAAATTAATAATCTTTTCTCTCTGTTTGTGCGAAGTCAGTCTGAGAGGATATGCTATTCCTTTTTTGTTGTTTCCCTCGTATCCCAAGACGTTCGCGGCCACGGTGGGATTTAGCTTTTCGAAAATCTCCAATATCTTTCAAGCGCATTGGGAAAGACACTCCGGTCCAACCGAAATTTTTACAAGTCTCTGAGTACTTGGAAACTCTCTGAGCCTCCTTTTCTATGGGATACAAGGCCGATTTGATCGCCCATTTGAAACACTCGTTATCATCTTCATTTTTCACGTTGATCATGGCTTGTTTTTTAAATATGAAATAAGGTAATTTTATGCAGTAAGATGCTTTCACAGGATCGTGTCTATCCACGTGAATCTCGAGATTCAATATCTTCTTGAACGTCCAATTACAATCTCATTTTTAGATTGGAAAAAGGCATCTCATACCAGGATCTCGCCCATTTTCGCGTCGACCTTATTCATCAGACAATACAAGATCATTCTTATTTTTAAACCCTTATCTACGTCCAACACTCTTCCCTTCACCCATTCCATGAACGATTCAGGATCGAGTTTTTTATGAGACCAGGCTTCACGTTGAAAGTTTTAAACCATCCTTTGATGGCTTCATCCCATTCTAGCAAAATCAACGCTTTGATCACGATATCTTTTATAGCATAGAGACCCTTTTTCACCACTCTTTCGATTGCAACCATCGTTTTTTTTTCTGACAAATTGTCATCTCGAACTGCATCGCTTTTCATTTTTTAATTATTCTCTTTCAAAAACTTCTGCCACTCTACCACTTTTCATTTAATGGCTATCTTCTTCTTCTTCTTAGTTTTTGCCGCGGTCATTTGTTGGCGTTGTTTTGTCGTTGCTATCTTCTCATCTTTTTTTTTCGTGATTCGAGTTGTTTTTGTCTCTACTGCAGATCTTTCGTCCTTTCCCTTTCCGTCGAGCAAATGACTTATGCATTTGTCTTTTTTCATGTATTTGACACCTTTCAATTTCACCAGTGATAGATTACAAGTCTCCTCACGCATGGCTTCGATCAATCATTCTTTGGTTTTGTAATGGTTGAAAATTTTAATTTCTAGATTTCTACAGTACTTTTTCAACTCAGGTTTGGTAGAAAAATATAACTTTTTTCCACGATATACTTTTTCGTTTTTGACATTTTTTATGTGCTAAACTTCTTATTTAATATGTATATATAATATTTATTTTAATTTTTCAAAAATATTTTTTTAATTTTTCAAAAATTTTATTTTAATTTTTCAAAACTATTTTTGTGAATTGTTAAACTCCTTCGTATTATGTATATATACATTTTTTTTTTAATGACAAAAAAAAAATAGAAAAAACCCAGAAAAAGAACGAGTACTACTTCATGATAAATATATTTATAACCTTTTCGAGTCGAGATTTAAAATCTATCTATAATGAACTAGCTCTCTCTTTTTTTATCATATATTTGCGTCCGTTATGAGTGTGTTAACTTTAAAGCTATCCTCTCCCCGCTGATAAATCCATCAGAAAACCAGATTCACCCTCTTAAACGTCCGTTCTTCCTTGATGCTCAGATTCAATTCATCGACCACTTATTTAGAGACGTTCGGATATATATTACTCCCGTAGATTAGCGACAGATCGTCTGCATCAAAATTTTCTATCTTTCTTTGAGAATGGCTAATAGATCGTCTTGACATTCATACATTAATTCCAGGGCGGTCTCATTCAATTTCAAAGGCAATGTATATTTGTTGTATTCCTCTCTCAATCCAGTCGTCTTCACGTCCTTCAATTCGATGGCGTTGTGCGATTGTAGTCTATGCATTTTACTACCAAACTGCGAATATCTCTCGATTCTCTTCAATTTTAATATGGATTGTTTAGGTTCTGATGATTTCCTGACTGATTATTTTTTTATGATAATAATTATTAATTGTAAAGAATATTTTTTTTCTACATCTTATTATATATGTAAAAATAACAACTTTGTTTCAACAAGTTTTTTCCTTTAATGACAAAAACGGTTATTAAATTTTGAGAGTGTATTTTTTTAATGATAATAATTATTAATTGTATTTGTCAAAAAAATTTTTTGTGATTTTCACAAAATTTTGGTGAATTGTTAAACTTTTTTAAGATAATAATTATTAATTGTAAAATATTTTTTTTGTTTTTTTTTATAATTATTAATTGTAAAATATATTTTGTCAAAATTTTTTTTTGTGATTTTCAAAAAACGTTTTGTGAATTGTTAAACTTTTTTATGAAAATAATTATTAATTGTAAAATATTATTATTATTTTTTTTTTACTTCTTATTATATATGTAAAAATAACAAACTTTTTTTCAGTTTTTTTTTAATGACAAAAACGGTTATTAAATTTTATGATGAAAATGGAATGAAGCCGATGCCACAAAGTCGCTGAATTTATTTATACGTGACGGACGTTTTTAAAAACGTCCTGACGTCACAGCATTTTTTTTCTCGATATTTTCATTCTTGGTTGGGGTTTGTGTTTTTTTAAAGTAATGGGAAAGAAACACAATAGGAATAAATTAATCTGATTGGTCGATAATTCTGTTATTTCATTGGTCAAACAATTTTTTATCATCCGTCTCACAACTCGTAATATCTACATAATCGCGGACCGGAGTGGGCGCACCTCACACGTTTAGACTCCACGAGCTATCTCTCTCTCCTTGCCAAAAACCTCTCTACATCATCGATGGTCGGTTGGGGCGCACCGATAAATTCGCCGCTAAATTCGGACTCTGTTTTTCCGCAGGAATCGACGTTGGATCTCTAGTCTTCCATCCGCACCGGTGGTGTCTTTGGCGATGTTCTGTCGAAAAATTGCACCTAAATGGTAGGTTTGTGTTATCTCTGCGAAAAGGTGTGTTTTCCCGAGAATGGTCGTGTCAAAAGTTACGAGCGCACCTAAAAGTGAATTTTTAAGAGAGGGAATTTTATAGAGTTTGTTAAAATTCCGTCGAACGTTTAGTCAGATCTACGTTGATCGTTAAAGAAATTGATGACGAACGCACGGCGCCTCGTCTATGTCAGCCACTGTAAAAACTGAGAGAAAGTGACGATGTGAACGCATACGTGTCGCATCGTACAAGTCGATGGATTTCGATCGTGATGAATGCGCTTTGCTCGAAAATACTAAGTTTTGGTGAGGTACGATCTGTGCAAAAAATTTGGTGCGCTCGAACCGGAGATTCTACCCTACTCCAATTCGCTCCATCAACTTTTTGGCAAATTGAAAAATTTCCTCTTTTACCAATAATATCCATTTTCCATGGTTATCATATTCAAAAGCTAAAAAATAATGTCAAACACAAATAAAATCTTAATTTCTGTACTTAAATCATTAAAGATATAATTAAAAAATACATATATACACTTTTCATTACAATATTTCAACTAAAACATAAAACAGGTAGTTGGATAGACTTGGGGCTTAGCAAACTTTGAGTAGTAAATTAAAATGCCAAGCAGGAGAATATAATACAGTACAAAAGTTGATCTAACGGACAAAATCACTCGAATGAGGACGCCATTCAGTGCATGTATCTCCATTGTTAAAACTATATCCCCACAGTGACATTTTCACTCGGAAGCTTGCATACAGAAATGCAAGCAGAAATTTCGTTCAATTCGACGACTTTGCATTTTCGGAAACTGTGGAATTTTTTACTCAAAGTTTTCAACAAAATGTCGCATGAGTGCAAGAATGTTCTATGTCCCCTATGGGACTATGTATTATCTCCCCTATGGGACAAAGAACATTCTAGCACTCAGGCGACGAAAAGTCAAATCCACTGTATGATACCCATGAAAAGCAGATGACACTTTGCCATAAAAATTCTCGAATAACTATCATTTCCATTTTTGTCTCAAAAACATAGGTTATGACCCCTCATTGGAACGAGCTCGTCGACCTCGTTCCAATGAGGAGTCATAATCTATGTTTTAAAGACAAAAAATGAAAAAAATAATGAAAATTAATTGGCGAATATTGAGAATAGTGCTGGTCTGTTTTGGTCGTTCCTTTGGGTAAAGGGTTAAATAATATAATTATCGTTAATAATGAACAGTAATGAACAGAGGAATCGCTTGACACGACTGGTTATGTGAAATAATTCATTCGAGGCGAGGGACTATATTGTAAAACACTCGTGTGCATTCACGCACTCGTGTTTGGTGTTTGTACAACGTCCCTCACCTCTCATGAATTATTTCACGTAACCAGTCCAGTCAAGAGGTTACTCTCTATATATTAAAATGCAAATCAGGAGACTATAATACAGTACAAACGTTGAACTAACCGACAAAATCACTCGAATGAGGACGCCATTCAGTGCCTGTATACTCATTGTTAAAAATAAATCTCCACAGTGACATTTTCACTCGGAAGATTGCATACACAAATGCAAGCGCCAATTTCGTTCAATTCGACGACTTCGTACTTTCGGAAACTCTGGGATTTTTCGCTCAAACTTTTCAACAAAAGTCAAATCCACTGTATGATACACGCTTCCACGCTTCTAACCTCTTGACCTCATTGACATCGGTCTAGGAATTTGCGACTTACCACGTTTAGTTTCCTGCTTTTGTGGCATAACCATCAGTGATATCGGAAAAATAACAATAAAATGTACCAACGTCCACGATAATAATGAAAGCGGGGATCTCTGAGAATCAAAGTATTTTTTTTTTTTTTTTTTGGGGGGGGGGGGGGTTGGTCTAAACTTGCTAGATTTTTTTAAACATACCCACAGTTAAGGCTTGCATTTTCATTTGTGGAAACTAACGTATCTGAGGCTTATTTGGTTCTGTTATTATAAAGGCAGACGGAGAATCTCGACTGGAACAAGTACTTATTGAATATGGAGGTCCAATAGCTGAAATTTGGCAGGGGCTTATAAAGCTTTTTGCTGGTGTTTGGAAGGGGAAAGTTGGTTGGGACAAGCCAAAAAAATATCCGGCAAACCAATAAAATGTTTTCGCAGATCTCGGATTGGGTAAAAAACTTTCTATTTCCTTGGCACCCAGTATGGGTAAGTTGCCAAAAATTCGGTCTGAAAATTCATTTTTCACTGGCCAAGTGGCTATTCAGTTTACCCTTTGCCGAATCGGCCTCAACCGACCTCATAATTTGTAAAATAAAAACATTTCAACCAAAACATATCATATGACCTCCACTTTGCTACGAACTCATGAGGCTCGTTCCAATGAGGGGACCACTTGATATGATTTGTTAAATGTTGTTTTAAAAATCTCGAAAAATAATGTTTAAAATCATAAATGTTTAATGGGGTTAACGTGGTTACACAGTATTATCACTTAACCCTTTACCTAACACGAAAAGCAGACGACACTTGCAAAATAAATTCTTGTATAACTATTTTCATTATTTTTTTCATTTTTTGTCTCAAAAACATAGGTTATGACCCCTCATTGGAACGGGCTCGATGAGATCGTTCCAATGAGGGGTCATAACCTGTGTTTGTGAGACAAAAAATGAAAAAAATAATGAAAATTAATTGGCGGTTTTTGAGAAAAGCGCTGGCCGGGTTTGGTCATTACGTTGGGTAAAGGGTTAAGCTTCCTCAAATGGGAGGATTTGGGTGGTGGTAGCGAGAAAATATTTGAATATCAATATAATGTTCGGATATTGCCTTCCACATATGGATACAGTGGTACCCTGCAAACTGAATAGCCACTTTGCCAGAATAAAATGAAAAGAGTGTACAATTAACAAGTATTGGGTAATTTTTAGCTCAACTCGACAACGTCAAGTATGAACTGGGATGGTTTGCAATCCTCGTCTGTCCATCTGTCCATCTGTACGTCAGTACCTCTGTCCGTCCACACTTCCTTTAGAACCATCCACATGTCGCGTGTCTGAACCAATCAGTTTCAATTTTCATACATGACTTTGGGGTAGTGCCTAGATGGGAGCTATCAATTATTTGCGAATTTCGGTGAGAAACATGGCCGTTAGTGGCCATCTTGGATTTGACATATAAATTTCAACAATTCCATCAGCACATTCTACAGGCCACATTTTCAAAGTTCACTTGTAGTTTTTGTATAATGATTGTCTAAATGGGAGATATCAAATCTTTCTGAATTTTGTTAAAAACATATGGCCGCCAGTGGTCATCTTGTATTTGGCATATAAATTCTCAACAGTTACATTACCACTCCCTACAAGCCTCATCTCTCACCTGATCGTTTTTAATTTTCATATGAAGCTCTGGTGTGATGTCTAGATGGGAGCTATCAAATTTGTCTGAATTTAGTTGTAAAATATGACTACCAGTGGCCATCTTGGATTTGGTGTATAAATTGTCAACAATTCCATTATCACACCCTACAGTCCGCATCCCTCACTCGATCTTTTGGTGTGATGTCTAGATGAGAGCTATCGACGTTTTCTATTTTTTAAAAAACGTGGTTGCCAGCATCCATCGGGGATTTGGCATATCGTCACGTAAATACCATAAGGTTCTATCTTCCAGTGGAAGATCAAACCTTATGTTTCTCACATGACGAATTATAAATTGCAAACAATTCCTCTTTCACACACAGTTAGTTTAGTTCAGACCCCTCTTGGTGAAGTTGAGCTGCAGTGCCATTGACACTTTCATTATGTCTTCTTCTTATAAACTGAACATTTTTATCTGTTATATCTTGTTTGACAGAGCTCAAACAAGGTACCTAAATAGATTAAATGCCTTTATTGGATATATTGAGGACAAAAATGTCAAAAATATGGATGTCAGAGTAATTGGCATATCGCCACGTAAGAACCATAAGTTTCTATCTTCCAGTGGAAGACAGAACCTTATGTTTCTCACATGACGAATTATAAATTGTCAACAATTCCTCTAGCACACACAATTAGTTTAGTTCAGCCACCTCTTGGTGAAGTTGAGCTACAGTACCATTGACACTTTCATGATGTCTTCTACTTATAAACTGAACATTATTTTGTATCATATGTTGTAGGACAGAGCTCACTGAGCTCTGTCAAACAAGATATAATAAATAGATTAGATGCCTATACTGGATATATTGAGGACAAATATGTCTATAAATAGGGATGTCAGAGTAATTCTTTGACAGATTACAAAAGTTTTTAATCTATTAAATGAGTTTACTCTGTAGTATAACCCTTATGTACTTAACAAATTTGTACTGAAGGCATGTTCAGGGACGGGCCCAGAGCCAATTCCATACCATTTACAAGCATGGGTGCCCAAACTCTGGAGCCCAAATGTCCCCAAATGCTCGCAGGAAAATATCATTCAACTAAATCTACAAGTTTGAGGTATTTATTTCCAATATTTAGTAGAAATCTATATCCATGCATTTGATAAAAAGCACTTCAAGACATACACAGTGGTCTAATCGTCTGTATTTAGACATCTCAATTTATTTGGGGACATACTCTATTGAAAACAGGTGAATCCAAAACTTTCCTGGATCTGTCCCTGCTCCTTACACTATTCTGTGGAAAAAGCGAATTTACAGCAGTGAAAATTTTCCATACTGCAGTTGCAAATTTAACCCTTTACCTAACTCAGCGACCACAAATGGTCAGGAAATTGACCAAAATCAGCATACCACAGCCAAAAATATCTTACATATGTCTCAATAAAACCATACAAATATGGATATCATTAGAACAGGCTCACCGAGCCGGTTCTAATAATATCCATATTTGTTTGGTTTTATTGAAAAATTGTGAGAATTTTTTTCGAAAAATATGAAATTTAATTTATTTTTAAAAAAAGAATGTTAGTGAAGAGATGTCGTTGTGAAAAAAACGAGGCAGATTTTCAATGATTAGGTAGGTGCCTGAAGAACAAGTACCTTTTTTTCAATAGCCTACTTTTAAGTATTTTGAAATTGACTTTATGTCTTCATCCATTATCATCATCTGCACTATTTCTTTATACCCCAAAGATTCCAAACACACATGCACTGGTATAATCATCTGTATTAAGAAATCTCAATTTATCTGGGGATATCCTCAATTGAAAAACAGGTGTCCCCAAAAAATTTCTTGATCCGTCTCTGAGTATGGTAAATGGCTTTGTGTTTGTAAGTTACATACAATGAACAGGGTGACTTAATTAAAAGATATACAATGAAGTTGGCTCCATGGTATATATATACAAGTAGGTAATATGTGTGGGTTTTGGCTCACCTAGAATCGGGTGAGCCAGAAACTTAGGTGAGCCAGAAAAGTTGAGTTATTTTTGAAAAACCTCAAATTTTGTTTGGAAAAAACAATATTTTTTCGAAAAACCCAAATATTTCTGGTAAAAAAGTTGATTTTTCCCAAAATAACTCAATTTTTGCCCGAAAACCCTGGGTTTTTCCCCGGAAAATGTTTAAATTCGAGCATTTCTGGCTCTCTTTCGACGGAATTTGTTGAAAACGTCTAAAAATTCACTGGTTTGACAAATTCACTTTTCATAAATTTAACACCGAGTCTCTCGCGAAAAAATTCACTTTTTCACAAATGTAACACAGACTCGGCGATCGCTGCAGATTTTTTGCAACATGCCCAGAATGGGATTTTGCAGGATTGTGACCACAGACAGATTAGCACTGAGATTTCCATTGGGAAAAAAGCATGCTTTTTAAAAATTTTGAGTTGGAAAAAATATGTTATCGAATGTTGATTCCCCATCTGATTCAACTGGCGAATTCGAAAATTGAGCCAGTAAAACTCGATCCAGGACGTGGATTTTCCACAGGAAAATACGATGGTTCGATTGAGGTGAATTTGAAGATTAAGCCGGTAAACTCGACCATTTGAGATCGAGCGCATGAGTCTAAGAATTGTTAGATTAGCTGGACAACGATCTGGGGGATTGGAGGAGGGGGATCGCGAATGAAACAAAGTATGTAATATATTATTATTATGACAAGTTGTGAGACGAGTGATGAAAAAAAAACTGACCGTTTAAAAAAATAAAAATTGTAGGTGCGACCATTACATGCTTGTTTTTGTTATTAAAGAAAAAAAACTGTAAAAAGTTGTTATTTTATTTTTTTACATATATATATAAGAAGAAGAAACAAAAATAAAAAAAATATTTTTACAATTATAATTATTATCATTTAAAAAAACACAAAATTTAATATTTTTTATAAAAAAAAATTCAACAAAACGACGACAAAAACAATAATCAGTCCTAAAATCTTTCACACCTAAAAAAATCCACATTAAAATTGAAGAGGGTCAAAAGATATTCAAAGTTCGACACTAAAATTTACCGATTGCAATCCCATGATGCCATTGAATTGAAGAACGTGGAGACTAGTGGTTTGACAGAGGAATGCGAGAAATGTATCTTACCTCTGAAATTGAATGAAATCGCTCTGGATTTAACGTGCGGATGTCAAGACAATCTGTTATCCATCCTCTCAGAAAAGATAGAAAATTTCGATCCAGATGATTTATCACTGTTCTATGGGAGTAACATATATCCGAATATTTCCAAAAGAACTAATTCACAAATTGAATTTAATTTCTGGAGAAAGACGAACGTTTGAGATAGTGAATTTGATACTCCAATGGATCTATCAATGAGGAGAAAATTTTTTTAAAACGAATATTCTTGTCACGGACTCGAAATTATGAAGTCCATTTATAGATAGATTTTTAAATCAAGACTCGAAAAAAACCCCATTAAAAGATCTACAACAGTGACAAAAACTCGAATCGTGAAAAAAATGAGAAGGCAGCAGTGACGAAACAATGTCAACAAACGACTGTGGAAACTAAGAAGAAGACTGTTAAATGAAAAGTGGACTGGCAGGTTTCGAGAGAGAATAATAAAAAAAATGAAAAGCGATGTGGTCCAAGATGACGATTCGTTACAAAAAGTGATGGATGCAGTCGTGAGAGTGCTGAAGGAAAAAAGGGATGCGATGTCATATAGGGAATTGTATTCAAAGCGTTAGAGAAATTGTTGATTCTGATAGAATGAGACTTCGCCATTAAAAGATATTTTAAAACTTTCGACACGATTCCCAGTCTTGCAAATCTCGATCCCGAATCATTCATGGAATGGGTGAAGGATGGAGTGTTGGATGTATTTCGAGAACATCAAGATAGGGGTCTAAAAATAAAAATGATTTTGGATTGTCTGTTGAAAAGGATCAACGTGAATATGGGTGAGAGCGTGGTGGAAAGATGCCTATTTCCAATCTAAAAACGAGACTGTGTTTAGAGATGACGAATTATCCGATGTTTACGAAGTGATGAAAGACAAGATGTTGGAATCTATGGATCATTATCATCTCAAGGGAAGTGGTTGGACGTTCGAGAAGGTATTGAATCTTGAGATTCACGTGGACAAACACAATCCTTTGAGTACGTCTTCCTATATAAAATTGGCTTATTTTGTATATAATAAACATGCCATGATTAACTTGAAAAATAAAGATGATAGCGAGTGTTTCAAATGAGCGATCACATCGGCCTTATATCCCATAAAAAAGAATGTTGATAGAATTCCAAGTATGTGGAGACTTGTAAAAATCTCGATTGGATGGGAGTACCTTTCCCGATGCGGTTGGAGGATATCAAGCGTTTCAAAAAGCTAAATCCCACCGTGGCTGTGAATATCTTGGGATGTGACAATGAAAAATGAATAGCCTATCATCTCAGGCTGACTTCACACAAAGAGAGAAAAAAGATTATTAATTTGTTATTAATTTCCGAGAGTGACAACCAACATTATTACTGGATTAAAAATATGAGTCAATTGCTGTCGAATCAGACTACTAAACATAAGAGCGAGAGATTTTTCTGTCTCAGCTGCATGAATTCATTCCATTGTCAAGAATCGTTGACATGTCATCAGGAATATTGCAACGAAAAGACAATCATTGCCGTCGAAATGCCTAAACCTGACACTTACATGAACTTTCGCAACCTCAAAAGAAGATTAGAGCCGCCATTCGTCGTCTATGCCGATTTCGAATGTTTCACCACAAAAATGAATTCTTGTCAACCCCACGAGCATAGGAATTACGCCAAAAAACATCAGAAGCATGTACCTTCGGGCTACTGTTATTACACAAAATGTTCTTTCAATGATTGAGAATCGTCAGGTCCATTCATCTACACTAAACGTTCAGATGACGACGACGTGGCTAAAAAATTCGTGGAAGAGTTAGAATCGAAAATTCAAGAATTATACGACAAATTTAAAAAATCCAAAGACATGATCTTCAGAGCAACGGTGAGAATACAATGAAACCACTGAATATCACATCTGTAGACAACCATTCGATAATAATTGTGAACATAATAAAAAAAAAGTTAGAGATCACGATCACTTCACGTGTCTGTTTCGTGGCGCTGCTCACAACAAATGTAATTGAATATTTCGAGACGCTCACTTTTATCCGGTAATATTTCACAATCTCTCGGGCTACGACAGTCACCTGTTCGTGAAAAATATGAGTGTCAGCGAGGGGGTGTTGAGCTGCATCGCGCACAGCGATGAAAAATACAATACCTTCACTAAATGGAAGGTTGTTGATGAAAAGAAAGTCGACGATGGATCGTCTCAGAAAACGATTCCCATCTATAGAGAGATACGTTTCAATGACAGTAATAAATTCATGTCAACCAGTCTGGAAAAATTAGTCGACAGTTCGAATAGGGAGAAATTTAAAATCCTGAGTAAACATTTTGATGATCGACGACAATTGGTGGACATCATGTTGAGGAAAGGCGCCTACCCTTACGATTATATGAGTGATCTCAAGAAATTCGACGATGTCGCTCTACCGCCTAAAGAAGATTTTTATTCAAAATTATACCAGTCCCACATTTCCGACAACGATTACAAACATGTGCAAAAAGTGTGGAGATTATTCGACATGAAATCCATGAGAGATTATCACAACCTCTATCTGAAAACCGACGTGCTTCTCTTGGCCGAAGTGTTCAAAAATTTTCGACGAGTGTGTCGTCGACATTACGAACTAGATCCGGCTTGGTATATAACGGCACCCGGACTTGCCTGGGATGCTCTTTTGAAGACGACCAAAGTCCGATTGGAATTATTCTCGGACGTCGACATGTTGCTCATGTTTGAAAAGGCTGTGAGGGGTGGCATTTCTATGATTTCCACCAGATATGCTGAAGCTTATAATTCTCACATGGGAAAAAATTTCGATTCGGAAAACCGAGTAAATACATACAGTATTTGGATGCTAATAATTTGTACGGTTGGGCCATGAATCATCCTTTACCGATCGGAAATTTTAAATAGGTCAAAACGTTGGAAGAAAAACAAAAATGGAGACACTAGCCTTGTATTATAGAGCTCGATTTGGACTATCTGAAAATGTTACATGATCTATACAACGATTATCCGTTTGCTCCGATCGAATGGAAGTGAACGACATTGAAAAACTCCTTCCAAATTTAAATCACAAACGCAAGTACTTGGTCTATTGCAAAAATCTGAAATGTTACATCGATCACGGGATGAGATTAATTGGTGTGCATCGAATCATTCGATTCGACGAGGAGCCTTGGATGAAAAAATACATCGATCTCAACACGAATTTAAGAATGGAGGCTGAGAGCGATTTCGAAAAAGATTTATTCAAACTCAAGAACAGGAAATCTAAGGAAAACATTAGGAATAGAACCAACGTTCAACTCGTCACGTCCGAAGAGAGGTCTAGAAAATTAATCTCGAAAACCCAATTATAAACATAGAATCATATTCGATAAAAATCTAGTGGCCATACACATGCAAAAGATGCATCTGAAGTTCGGCAAACCCTGTTATCTCAGAGCGATCATCTTAGACAGCAGCAAACAGTTGATGTACGAGTTTCATTATGATTACATCAAATCCAAATTCGGTTCAAAAGCCAAACTATTGTTCACCAACAAGGACAGTCTGGCTTATGAGATAGAGACTAGAGACATCTACGAGGACATAGTGCCAGACGTGAATGAATGGTTCGACACGAGTAATTATCCTAACGATCACCCATCTAAGATTCCAACGGGTGTCAATAAAAAGGTGTTGGGTAAATTCAAAGACGAGGGTAGTGGAAGATCACTGAATTCGTGGGTTTGAGACCAAAATTGTATGCTTATCTCCTCGATGGTGAAGTGATCGAGAGATGTAAAGGCATTCAAGCATGTGTGACGAATAAAAACATCGCTTTCGACGAGTATAAGAGTGTCTTTTTGAAGGTTCAATGGTGTATAAAAAGATGACTGTGATTCAAAGCGAAAAGCTTGAGATGTACACCAAAGAAATCAGTAAGATTGCGTTGATGGCTGACGGTGATAAGCAAATTATATGTGAGGATAAAATACACACTTTCGCACTCAGACATTATTCCGTGACAATTCAACAACAAAATCGAGAGGATGAATGTAGTATGACTGAAGACATCGAAATGTTGTAAGTTTAAAAAAACTTGTGAGTTACAGATTAAAAAATAAAATAATAAAAAAAAATAATAAATAAAAAAAAACATATTTATGAATAAGAAAATAAAACACATATCCGTAGAAGGTGTTGTCTTACCCAACGAACCCCTATCCAACATAGATCTGTCGAAGGTGGCAAAAGATTTAATAATCAAACATTTTTGAGGTGTGTATTCTAGAGATGCATTTCCGAGGAAAAAAGATGATTCAGAATGTGGAATTTTAAATCTGGACGATATCGGAGGTGAGGGTATGCATTGGATCCCGTGGTTTACGAACCCGACTAAAAATTATTATTTCGATAGCTATGGAATCTCTCCGCCGATAGAAATAAGAAACTATTTAACGTCAGTTATTTGCAATACCGAATGTGCAAGTGCCGGATCGAGTGTTTTGCAGTCACGTGTGTCTCTACATTCTCAAAAGATGGTTGGAAGGAGATCACTTTCAGGATATTCTCAACGATTTACATTAACGGAGGAGAAACAAAAAAATGATATGGAGATATATAAATAAAGAATATAAGAAAAAAAGTTATAATTAAAATAAAAACAAAAAAAATATTAAATAATATCATAACAAATCAAAACAAACATGACAGTTGATAAATGTCGTCGTGCTTACGATAATGAAGGTCCCTCTAGAAAGAAAAGAAAAATGGTCGAAGTTGTTGGCGGTGGTGACATTGCCAACTTGGAAGAATGATACGTCCAGAGATGCGAACCTCGAGAAGAACCTTTAAACTTAAACAACAAGAAAATCTACAATCTTCCCGAAACGATCGATCAGTCAAAAAATATGTCGATAGAGGAGACGAAAATTTCTGACAGATGATGAGAAATAATTACGTGAATAAAGACATGATGGACGATCTCGACTTGAAATCTAAACGAGTGGTGAATATAGCAGATCCTAGAAATTCGACCGATGCCACCACTAAAAGATATGCAGATGACGTTCATGCGAAATTCAGTAAACATCTGACAGGTCGCTACATTCCTAAAGTGATGCAGTCCGAATTGAATGCGAATTCTAACAAGATAATTAACATGCCTGTTCCCACGAATCCCAACAATGTGTCAACCAAACAATACGTAGACTTGGAACTGAGAAAGAATAACGTCGACAGGCTAAAAATGAAATCGGATCTGGATACGGGATTCAACAAGATATTGAATCTGTCCCAGATTGACAATGCAGATGAAGACTCGACGGTGGTCAACAAGGGCTACGTGGATTCTGCCCTACAAGATTCTCAATCCTATCTGGAATCTCAAGTCGACGAATTGTATCTGAACAAAAAATCTGGAGGAACCATGGAAGCCGGCATCGACATGGATGGTTACAATCTATTCAGTCTTGACGATGAACCAGAATTCGCTTCCAGCGTGGTCAGCAGACAGTACTTGGACAACACACGGTCTGGAGAAAGGCTGATATCATGGAAGGCAAACTGGATATGGGAGGACATGCACTCACGAATCTGCCGGATCCCGTGCACATGTCGGATGCCTGCACTCTGATCTCCGTCATGGGAAAGATAAAATATGTCAGACAATTGATCACCGTTTGGACCAAGGAGAGTGGCGCTTTAGAAGTGGAAAAAGCCGAATGGTCCTTCGGAAACGGAGGTAACGGATCACTGCATGGCCTGATAGGATACCCCATGCCGGTGGGAGGTGAGATTATTCGAATGATTCTGGCTTCTGCGGACTTGAGCAATAGAGCAGTCATCAATCTCATGGTGAACGGTGTGGAAACCGATAAGAAGTACAGCGTCGAAAAGATGAAGGATCAATACTCGAACCCTAGCATCTTCAGTACGCCTCCCAAGGTGCAGATGGGGGATAGGGTCAATTTCAAGATGAAAACCAATAATCCCGAAGCCGCCACTTCAGTGGTCTCTCTGTTGATCGAACTCGATCCTCTGAACAAACAGTGAAAACAATAAAAAATTGAAATATATATAATCACTTTTGTGATGTAGGGGAGACAACTCAAAAAAAATATTATAATTGGATTTTGAGAGATTGAATATTCAATTTCTCAAAATCCAATTATATTTTTATTTTTTGGTATTTTTAATTATTTTAGTTATTACTTTTTTGGTATTTTAATATTTTTTTTTTTAATTATTATTTTTTCATCGAACGACGGACATTTTTTGTCTGTCCAATTCGAATTCTAACTCTCTATCCGACAGGACTAGGGTGAAAGCTTCGGTTCTCTTCGGCATGTTCCTGTCGAATTGCATCTTGATCTGTATGTCTAAGATGCTACTCTTGAGTTGCTCGCTCTGTTTACTAACATCGAATATGAACAGGGCATACATTGATTTGTATTCGGTGGGAGTGAGGTTAGGATTACTCATCAATTCGTCCAGTCGATGATATTTCTTTCTGAAATCGGTGGCATCACCATATAGTCTGCAGAAATCATTCTTATCGAAAGAGGTGTTATAATCGATGGCTGGATATCTCAAGGCGTTTAGAAATACCTGCATGTTTCTCAAGTGACAATGATAGAACAGGGAAGGATTTTTCTCTTGAGACCCATCCCTATCAGTCTGAAATGCCACAACGATGAATCATGGTCTTTCGGAAGCAGATTTCACGGTCAATCTCCAATCAAAGTGATTGGTGGGCGATGGAATACTAGCCGTGTCACACTGTCTCATTCTAAATCCCACCAGGAATTTATTCTTCGATTTTATGATCCTGTAGAGGCGTACTTTGTCTGCGTCCGAAGGCAGCACGCACAGAATGAACCAAGATATCTTTTCAGATGTATCTTACCCACATCGGTCGTGGGGAGTCTCATGATGGCTTCTTCATTTCCATTTCGAATCAACGTCACATTGTATTTGAATCCATAGAAAAATCTTATTGTAATCTTCTGCGAAGCCGAATATGTGTTTCAGAGGTATCCTGAATGAAAACGTTCCTCTGGGTCTCGATATCTTGACGACGTAGCCGAATCTCATGGCTACACCGGCATTAGCTGCGCTCATGTCTGCGACGGTGTCTTTCACCCACAATTGATTAAGTCCTTTAGATTTCGAAAAATCGTCCGGATACGTCAAGAGTTCGTAGATCGTGCTGGCTTGTCCGGGATGAAACACAGATTCTATCTTTTGTCCCAAGAGCATGTATTTTATATTACTGAACAGATGCATCATGCCATTATTGGCTAGAGTGACTACGTCATCATCGGCATAATTGCTTCCATCTTCCTTGGTGAGATGTCCCTGTATCACTATGTAACTTTCGCTGGGGTGAACAAACAGATCTTGAGTTTCAACGTTGATTCTTATCTCACCGGCATTGTTCAGACTGGTTCCAATCATGGGTTCGTACTCATGAACTTTCATCTCTCAATAGACCTTCGGTTATATCTAATATATTCATCATGTTTTTGTGTTTGTGTTAATTCGTTTGCTTTTTTATTATAAATTGTGTTTTTTTTAAATTATTATTTTTTTTTTTCCTTACTATATATGTGTAAAAAAAAAGTGAAGGGTTTTTAAAACGTCGTCTTCTGCAATTCTTGTTTGTAAAATGTTCCAATGATTTCTCTGCTGTCATCTTCATCATCCTTTGACGCTTCTATTTTGTAAGTCACTGGATCTGTGTAAAATATTCTAATGATCTTAAAGATTTCCTCGGTCCATTGAGGAGTGTAACCTTTCATGAAGATTGACTTATAAGAAGTGATTCTCACTCGATCACCGACTGCAAATTTCGGTGGTCTAGACACCTTCTTGATCTTAATCCTTTCGGGATAGAGATTCGCAAAGACGCTTTTTTGGTTTTGAGAATCGCTAGCTTCTGCAAGCATCATCTTGATTGATCTGTGTCACGTGTTGTTGTATTCTTCGACCAGTTCATCCAAGACCTCAATATATTTCTTGGTCTTATTGGTTGTGAAATACTTGTACGCGTTTTCCTTCATGGTTCTATTCCAATGTTCAATCACGTTAGTTTCCCTACATTTTAGATGAAATAGAGGTCGACCAACGGATCAACGTGACTGTTTGTAAAATTCCTTCCCCTTGTCCACCCATAATTTATCCGGTTTTCGAGAAGACGATGCGAATATGCTCTTCAGAGCCTTGGCCACGCAAGCTCCTGATTTATTCTTCAGAGGTCTCATCCATCCGTATTTCAAAAACACATCAATGACCATCAGTATGTATTTAATGCCCTCATTCCATCTCGAAACCGATTTCATGTCGACCAGATCGGCCGACCAGATCTGATCCAGACCCTTCACGAATACCCTTCTCCTTCGAAATTTACGCGTGGCGGGCTTGTGTAGTTCTTTCGCCAATTTATTCATTAATATTTTTTTTCTGGACAGTTTTTTTTTTTATCACCACATCTGAATCGATGTTTGGTACTGATCACTTTACTGACCAGCAAACGTTCGAGTCTCTCTCTCCTTGTAGGATTCGGTATATTTTTCATTTGCATCAACATGTTTTTATCGCAAATTTAATTACTAGTCTCGACATCGAGATGTTTAGCGTAGCACAGATCATGAGCATAAGTGGCCGAATCCACCCTATTAATGGGTTTGCTCCAAGATTTAGGAGTCAGATCTCGATTCATTCTCTTATTTAATTTCATGCCGGGTCCCGTGAATTGATATCCTGGCATATCATTTTATTTGTCAGGCCGGCACTACATTTGACGAATAGCGTCTTTGTCGAACCGCACACTTTACATGTTCTGCGAAGCATGGGACTTTTATTTTTTGTCAGTACTTTTTTAACATTAACTGTATCAGTAACTCTTACATTTGTTTTTTTTGTATCTATTTAATTTTTTTTTTTTTCATATTTTTTTAAAAAATTTATATATATAATTTTTTTTTTTCTTTTTTCTTTTCTTTTTATATTTTTTTTCAATCGATTGCTTCCAGAATCTTTTTGGGATCCAACAATTTATGAAACGATCGTCCCGCTTCCTCCCTACCTTTTTTCATGAGCGAATCCTTCAATTCTGCCTTGATGATCTGAGGACTCTTGACTCTTATATTCGTTTTGATGACTTCATATTTTTGTTTTGCGTTCAATATGACGATGTATTCGCCATCCAAAATCCTGCTGTCTTTCAACGCCAGGGAGATCTTATCTGACACGGTGTCGATCTTTACATCGGCCAAAATGCTGATGTTTTCGTGCTTCTTAGCCTTTACAGATAATTTCTTAGTGATTAAATTTCCGATCATACTATCGAATCCGACAGTCAAAGCCAATCCTTCTACGGCCAACATGACCGGAAGAGCAATGACGGCGCCCGATAATAGACTGATTCCGGCAACATTCAAACCCATAGAGGCCACGATGGGAGTCAAATCCACACCATTCACAAAGTTCTGTAATCTTGAATATTTCTTATTGAGCGAACGACGAGAATCTCTCTCACGTCAGATATAATTGAATTCTATTGATTTGTTCGATTTGATACCTCTGCCCCACATCGTCACTTTCTGGTGGTAGGAAAGACGCCATTGGCTCGATGCTCGACTTCTCTAACGATGGATAGATTTTTTTACTTCAAGTTTCCATTTTCATTTATTTATTTATTTATTTATTTATTTATTTATTTATTTATTTATTTATTTATTATTTTTATGTATTTGGTTTTTATTTTCATCCTTTATTATTTAACGAAAAACAAATTTTTTAGTGGTCACATCCTTGTCAACAAAAATTCCAAAATGCGTCCCCTGTCTTTGGTCGTGAGACCTCGATGCGCTAACTTCAACTCTTCCGAATTAGTGGGTTTGGGTTCTCCGATGCAAGACACAAATTGCTTCCAACATTCGATCACGTCGTCACATTAGATGTATTCCAATGCAGGCATGAAATACGTGGTGATGATGTCTTCCCATTCCATCGCAAGACACGTATGATTAATGTGGTTACATTCTCTCTCCTCTCGACAGCCGAGGCATCTTTCCTGCAAGATGCGAGGAAGTTGTTCATTCACACAGACTGCATAAGCTCTGCACAGTGCCCTTCAAAGAAACTAAGCTCTCGATTCCATGGAATCATTCGTTTTACTCATAATTATTATTATATATACAGTACGTGGAGAGTGGATTGTAACTAAATCCCCCGTGGAGTGGAGTTATCACCCAAGCTATAACTTTCAAATTTTGTACATATCGACAAAAACACAAGCAATGTTTCAGACAATGGACCTCCGGGTTTAACCCGAAGGTCCATTGGCTGAAACTTTGCTTGTGCTGGTTTGGCTTTGCAACAAATCTGCAATTATTGCTTGGGTGGAATCTCCACTCTGCAGGTGATTTAGTGATAATACACTCTCCACGTACTGTATATATATATAAAAAAAATTCTATTCTTATTTTTTTTTATTATTTGTTTTCGTATTATTTTTTTTTATTTTCTTTTTTATATATTACGTTTTTTTATAACAACACATTCTATTCATCACATCATCAACTGAATGAACAAATACTT
This sequence comes from Pictodentalium vernedei, assembly GCA_031216915.1. Taxonomy (NCBI): domain Eukaryota; kingdom Metazoa; phylum Mollusca; class Scaphopoda; order Dentaliida; family Dentaliidae; genus Pictodentalium; species Pictodentalium vernedei. The sequence continues at coordinate 27,768,072 of CM062296.1, forward strand.
CTTGGCTATTACGATCAGGTGTATTGTAGGAAAGAGATGACATTTTTTCGAAAGAAGGATTTTATGCTTTTCGTATTTCGATAAAACCATTTTTTTTTCATCATCATCATAGTCGTCGTCGTTAGAATGATATGGGTAATAATCGATAATGATTTTTAACCTTTTAGCAAATTCACTCCACGATCTATTTGACGCGAACGTGTGTAATCTGCAAATAAATTCGAAACATGCGTGAATGGATGTTTCAATATTTTCATCACCACCACGATAGAATACATTAACTACATTTTTCGTTCAATAAATACAGTAATGATATTTCGCGTAATTGTAACATTCTACAAGTTTCATTTCGTGATTTAAACGATCTAGCATATCTATAAACGTGTAATAATCTTGGTAAGACACATTTTTTTCGCTTGAACACTTCATCGTTTCGATATTATCGAAATAGCTTCGATTTAAGAATAAGAATAACAATATTACCGAAAACAACGTTCCATACACGTTTAAACACGTGTTGTGTCGATTTGTTCCAATTGAATTCTTTCTAATATATACGCATGTTTATGTTTAGAAAAAGCTAAAAGTTTTTCGTAAAACGAATGTTTTGTTAACACGTCTGTTGGAAGATGTTTTCTCTCCTTTTGCTTCATTTTTTTTTTTAAATTAGAATTTTTTTTTTTCATTGTTATTTTTTTTATAATAACATACCCAGAAGAGGTATATTCTTAAACAGCGAATACGGACCAAACAACAAACCGTCACCGATTGGTTCCTCATTCTCTCCAGTTTTCAGAAATTGTTTCTTTTTTTTATTCTTCTTGAATATATATATATATATATATATATATACACTTCATCAAATATTTTATATAACTTCGTCAAATTGCCGTCATGCTCGGAAGTTTACTTCCTTCTAAGCGGCTTTCATTTTTGACTAATTCTTATTCCGTTACGTTAAGTGCCGTACCAATGTGTATCGCGTCATGGGAACGTAAACTTTAGCGTCACCCAGATCCTAATTGTTGAATGGGAATTATAAAATTGATTGAGATACGCGTACGTCTTACAGATCGATTTATTATTTGGCAAGTGGCCGCCTAGCTCCTAATCACGAACCCGTCTATAAAATCGCCGATACATATCTTCCTTGGGTGGCAACAAGTAAAGATATGTTCCGCATTACACGTTGTTCACTGTTTTTAATTGTAAATTATGGACAGATCTTCCTTAGGTGGTAACAAGTGGAGATATATTCCGCGTTTTATGCGCAAATTTTGTTTTCAGCCTTAGAATTAGGAGCATTCAATCATTTATCTCAGCCTCGCCCTGGTAACAGAGGCAGAAGCGAGTTCGCATGCAATATTCACACATTCAACCATTCCTTGACCCGAGTTGTTCAAACGCGTTGTTCTCCATATTCAAGTGTATTGCTTGTACAATCCCCGTATCATATCTCCCTTTGGGTGGCTAAGGTATGTTCCCCGTTTCATGTTATTCCCCGTATCCGAGTCTATTACGCGCAAAATAACCGTATCATATCTTCCTTGGGTGGCAACAAGTAAAGATATGTTCCGCGCTTCACTTTGCTTTTTGTATTCAAGTGTAAATTATGCAAAAAATACCGTACAATATCTTCCTTGGGTGGCAACAAGTAAAGATATGTTCCGCGTTATTACGCAAAAAGCAAATATGAATTAGACACTATTTCTAAAACATCGCCCTGGTAACAGAGGCAGAGGCAAGTAAGTTCGTATACTGTATTCACACATCCAACAACTCCTTAGCCCGAATCATTCAAACGGAACGACCTACTACATAGGCAAAAAAATCACCTGCATGTCCAGGAATGTGATATATGGGATTCTCTGCGACAAGTGCAATGAAGTTGTGTACGTGGGAGAGACGGGGACAAAATTGTATGAGAGAATGCAAAACCATCTGAGTAGAATAAAACTTGAGGTTATGGATGAACCAATACCACATCATTTTCTGACCAAAAACCATAGTATAAAGAATTTTAAGATTATTGGGATTGAACAAATTAATCAACAAAATACAGCTTACAGGAGGGGTCGCGAAGCATTTTGGATTAACAAACTTCAAACACTAGAACCCAATGGGCTCAATAGACAAGAATAATTCCAAATATTCTCATTATAAACTTGTTGAACCGGGGGGGGGGGGGGGGGGATATAAATTAGTGTATAGAGCAATTACACCTAAAAACGCATTCATGTTGAACATAGCGGGTATGGGTTGTGAGATTATGATCATTGGGTATATGTCAATGCGTACGTTATGTGTATATGGGGGGGGGGGGGGGGCTGTATGGAATCCTAGCCTACGATTGTCAGTGTAGACATTACAGGAGGGGCTGCACTTAGATCAGTGGTGGGGGGGGGGGGGCATATATATGCTGCAATAGTGGGTGGGGACAAAACATTTACACACCCTGGAAAGATCGGGCGGGGGAGGGGGTGGGGTTATTACTACGCAAGGACGGTATAAAAAGATTCTATTTTTCATCAGCGGTATTGATGTCTGATTGGCGCGGGTTGGGTACTGGGGCGGAGATATGGAGGCGCGCTTTTAAATGGTTGAATGATTCGGGCTAAGGAGTTGTTGGATGTGTGAATACAGTATACGAACTTACTTGCCTCTGCCTTTGTTACCAGGGCGATGTTTTAGAAATAGTGTCTAATTCATATTTGCTTTTTGCGTAATAACGCGGAACATATCTTTACTTGTTGCCACCCAAGGAAGATATGATACGGTTATTTTGCGCGTAATAGACTCGGATACGGGGAATAACATGAAACGGGGAACATACCTTAGCCACCCAAAGGGAGATATGATACGGGGATTGTACAAGCAATACACTTGAATATGGAGAACAACGCGTTTGAACAACTCGGGTCAAGGAATGGTTGAATGTGTGAATATTGCATGCGAACTCGCTTCTGCCTCTGTTACCAGGGCGAGGCTGAGATAAATGATTGAATGCTCCTAATTCTAAGGCTGAAAACAAAATTTGCGCATAAAACGCGGAATATATCTCCACTTGTTACCACCTAAGGAAGATCTGTCCATAATTTACAATTAAAAACAGTGAACAACGTGTAATGCGGAACATATCTTTACTTGTGGCCACCCAAGGAAGATATGTATCGGCGATTTTATAGACGGGTTCGTGATTAGGAGCTAGGCGGCCACTTGCCAAATAATAAATCGATCTGTAAGACGTACGCGTATCTCAATCAATTTTATAATTCCCATTCAACAATTGGGATCTGTGTGACGCTAAAGTTTACGTTCCCATGACGCGATACACATTGGTACGGCACTTAACGTAACGGAATAACAATTAGTCAAAAATGAAAGCCGCTTAGAAGGAAGTAAACTTCCGAGCATGACGGCAATTTGACGAAGTTATGTATATATATATATTTTTATTTACTTAATATTTTTTTCTCTTTTATTATTTCAAACGACTCATCAACTCTTTATAATCCTTCCTAGCCAAGACCTTCTGCCTCAACAATTCGTCACACACGCTCACTATCTCGTTATCCACTCCAGTGTTACCGGCCTCTCTGTTGGCCATCAACGATCGCAATCTCTCTGACAAAGTATAGGGATCCGTGGAAGAAGTATCGTATCAGTCATTCACTTTCCAGTCGTCGATCTTACGAATCTCTCATTCGACTCCCATATGGGACTCACCACGTTCTTCCACTTTTAACCTCTCCTATCCTTCGGTCTTGTCTCTTTGGGATCGTTGTCCTTCTTCATTGCATGAGTCTGAATCAGAATGTCTCCGTAATTTTGGTAATCTTCCTAAGTGTAATCTGCTGGTCTCTGGTGAGCGAGCAGAGTATGCAGTCCGTCGGTCATTTCGTACCTGTTCAAAACGACGATCAAATAGCCGCCTTCAAACGACACTTCCGTGTCACCCACGAAAGATTTATCGCGATCACGACGAAATCCGTACATCGGATCTTTCACGATTCCACTACTAACAATCCTCGAATCTACTCGATCGGTCTCGCTATCGACGCTACTTGTATTGGTCTCGATTCTCACCGGAGTGTATTTGGATAAAGTGCTCGGTACAAAACTATCGACGCTACTTCGATCGGTCTCCATTCTCGTCGGAGTGTAATCGGACAAAGTTCTCGACGCAAAACTAACGGGGTGCGAAGCCATCCTCTGAGAACATTCTTTTGTGGGTCTCAATTCCTCGCCGATCTCTTTCCTGGCTCCTCCCTGAACCTCGACGTCGGGTCTGAACAACTTAGTCGTCTCTCGTCTCAACACCGTCTCTCCCAATCGCCTGGCTCTATCCTGCACCTGAATATTCTCCTTACTCGTATTAATTCGCGAACCTGCTCGTCCCTTCGCTTCAAATCTCCGATGTGTAGAAACATTGTTTTATTTATTTATTATTATTTTTTTTTCTTTAATGAAGAACAGTTATTTTTGTATTCTTATTTTTTTTTGGAATGGTGTTTTATATATATATATTTTACAGTTTCTTTTATTTTTATTTTTTTAAACGGTCAATTTTTTTTTCATCACTCGTCTCACAACTCGTCATAATAATAATATATTACATACTTTTTTTCAATCACGATCCTCCTCCTCCAATCCCCCAGATCGTCGTCCAGCTAATCTAACCATTCTTAGACTCGCACGCTCGATCTCAAACGGTCGAGTTTACCGACTCAATCTTCGAATTCACCTCGATCGAACCGTCGTCTTTTCCTGTGGGAAATCTACGTCCTGGATCGAGTTTTACTGGCTTAATTTTCGAATTCGCCAGTTGAATCGGATTTTACACATACCTGTCACTGATGTTTTTAATGGAAAAATGTTCTGCCGACAAGTATTGTGCAGGAACGGTCCATAATGAAACAATGCCGGTAATAACTGACAAAAATATAACTTGTGATCTCCTGAATACAATATCAGTGTCTGGCGCCAGTAGCGAGTGTATCCACAACGTGCCCGGATGACAGCCTGAACCCTCCTCCTAATGCTACCAGTGAGCTTTCTGATACGGTCCAGAGGCAACTTCTGCCACTCCTCATGCAATGCAGCTTCCCAAATCAACCAAATTCAGGACATGCGGATCTCTTACTTGCACACAACATTCAAGAAACTTCCAGATGTGTTCTAAGGGATTCGAATTGGGGCTCATTGCAGGCGAAGGTAGTGTTGTAATAGCGTTGTTCTAAGGGACTGTTCTCACAGCATGGGAACGATCTGGCCTTGCATTGTCGTCCATGAATACAGGGCGAGTAGCCAACGGGTGGTTGTCAAAATGCGGCACGACAACCAGATTGAGAATGTCCCGGATGTACTGATGACTATTGAGATTCCCACATGCAGTCATCATATTCAAGTTTACAATCACGAGAGAGGCATCCTCAGATTATTACTGACCCTCCACCATAAGTAACAGTGCGTCTGATGTTCCTGGACACGTAAGCAGTATTTCTATGCCTCCACACTCGCATGCGACCATCTGTGACGTGAAGCAGAAACCTACTCTCGTCTAACCAATGGACTCTCCTCCATGTCCTGAGATTCCAATGCTGTTGTGCCATACACCTCCTCAAACGTCGTCTTTGATGCTGATGGGACAGAGCTGTACGCTTGATGACCCTTCTGGACCTCATACCCAGTGCTTTGAAGCGGTTTCGGACAGTTCTGTTGTACAAATGCCTGTTGGGGAGCTAAAGGCGTTTCAAAACCCCAAAGGGCTCACATCTAACGAGGTGTGCCAGGATCCGATATTCCCGAGGAGAGGTCTTTTAGGGTTGCCCAGGCCTTGGTCGGTCCTTACCATCGTTGGTTTGTTGATGTTTTCGATCAAGTCTGCTGATGACAGAATGACTATAGTCAAGCTGCCTTTCAAGAGCTTTGAATGACAAGCCTATTGCATGCGTGCCAATTGTTTGCCATCTTAGTGCCTCTGACAGCCTCCTCCTTGCCATGTCAACATACACAATAAAAGAAGTGACAAATTTTCTTGTTTTATACCCAGTTATTGCATGTGGATGATAGAGTTTTTGTGACATTCGTACGAAGCATGCTTCACATGGACGGGGGATGTGTTTGGGGTACGCTATCAACAAGAAATAGCATGTTTCACTAAATGAAATGTACTGCAAGACATAGCCCAGAGGCACTATCCAATGAAATGTGACCGAGCACTATTTGATGAAAAAACTCTGTGTCCTGTGTGGTCAGGAATTTTTTTTTTGCACTCTACCAGTTAAAGTTGACATCAGATCTGATAAGGTAATTCCAATAGCAGTAACAAATATATGAATAATTATATTTCTGTTATGATGTTAAATCAGGTTGAGTGATATTTTATCAACAGCAAGTTGATGCGATGATATACTGCAGACGATTTTGTTGTTTCCTTTCCTTTCATTTTCATGCCAAACAATAAACAATCAAAGTTTTATTTATTTTCTTATGATTATAAAAGACTGAAGCAATATAATCAAAGATTTCCTATGCTGGACACAGTGGTGGAATTCATTGCTCAAGGTTCAGAATGACATCCTCTTCAATATGGAGTCTGGAAGGGTAACATTGCTTGTTCTTTTAGACCTTTGTGCTGCTTTTGACACTGTTTGTCATAAAACTCTGCTAGAGACAATGAATTCTGATTTTGGACTTAATGGTGTAGCTGCTAGCTGGTTATCATCATACATCAAGAATAGACAGCAGTGTGTATCAATAAATGGTAATCTGCCAAAAGACTTCCATCTTGAATGTGGAGTCCCACAGGGCAGTTGCTTTGGTCCTGTTCTGTTTCTATTCTATATTTCAAAAACGTTCACCATCATTGAATCTCACCTGCCTGGCGTCCATGGTTATGATGATGTCACACAGGTCTATTTTTTTCTTTTCGACCATCAATCAAGGATCAAACTAACGCTCTAGAAACTATTGAATCATGTATTTCGGACATTCGCACATGGATGGTTCCAAACAAATTAATGATAAATGATGATAAGACTGAATTCCTAACAATTGGTTCACGACAGCAACTCACTAAAGCTGACATCAATTCGGTGAAGGTATGAGATTCCGCCACCAGTGCAAATAACAGTGTACGTAATCTTGGTGCCTTCTTCGAGTCTACCATGCATATGGACAGACATGTTACAAATATGCGCAATAAGGCTTTCAGGGGTCTATACAAAGTTAAACAGGTAAGACAGGTCCTCACGAAAGACTCCACAAAAACCCTACTTCATGCCTTTGTAACTTCACATTTGGATTATTGTAATGCCTTACTGTTCAACCTTCAACAATATCATTACTCTCGCCTGCAGATGGTACTAAATGCATCAACCCGAGTGGTGTGCGGGGTATCACGATCACAACACATCGCTCCTGTTCAGAGGGATATGCACTGGCTGCCAGTCAAGTACAGAATAATTTTCAAAACTTTATTATTAGTTTTTAAGACACAAAACAACATGTCACCAGCCTATTTAGAACTCCTTAATACCAAGAATGTGTGCCAATACAACCTAAAGTCCGATGGTAAAATGCTACTACATGTTCCAAAACATAGGTGTAAGACATTTGGAGATAGGTCATTCTCATTTGCTGGCCCTCACTTGTGGAATAATTTACCAGAACACCCAAAAAGACTGTCAAATGTCAACCTTTTCAAGAAAGATCTCAAAACATGCCTGTTTTAAAAAGTCTAATAAGTAATGTTGTGGACTGTAAGATACTGTTCTCATTGTCATGTCTTCTCCCTTATTAACTCGTACAATGATAACACAACATAGATTAGATGGAGAGTAATCGCCTGACTGGACTTGTTACGTGAAATAATTCATGAGAGGTGAGGGACGTTGTACAAACACGAGTGCGCGAATGCGCACGCGTGTTTTACAATATAGTCCCTCGCCTCTAATGAATTATTTCACGTAACCAGTCCAGTCAAGCGATTACTTTGTTTATTACTTTTCATTATTAACGATAATTATATTATTTAACCCTTTACCTAATGTAACGGTCAAAACTGGCCAGGGCTATTCTCAAAAATTCGTCGAGCTCGTTCCAACGAGGGGTCATAACCTATGTTTTTGAGACAAAAAGATGAAAATAATAGTTATTCAAGAATTGTTTTTTTTTTTGCAAGTGTCGTCTGCTTTTCATGTTAAAAAAACAATGAAGTCCCCATTACACCCACGAAGTGTCTTTGTTTGTGCGCACGGATACACGACCCAGTTGTTGATTGCATAATTCACTTGCTAAGTTATCGTTTATAATCAACCCGGGAAATCCCAGTAAATCACAATTTGGAAAGTAATAAATGAACTTAGTCTATCTGGCAAACGGAAGAATAAGTCGTGTTCTCATTGTCAAATTATCTCCCTTACTGACCAGTCTACCGGATGAGCCAATAATGGAGACAAAGTGACAAAGACAATGCAGCATAGAATTGATGAACTTTATTGATGTGTTTATGGGAGCACGGTGGCTCAGTGCTAGACTGTTTACTTCTATGCTAGAGGTCTCGAGTTCGATTCCCGTCCGGGACGACCCGCGTTGTGTCCTTGGGCAAGGCATTTTATCCCAGTTGCCTCACTCGGGGGCACGATGACGCAGTGTACTAAGGCGTACCACACGTCGATGGCGCACATGTCTTCAACCGCTGTATGCTTGAGTGAAGCTTGAACGGAGTTAGAATGTTGAGGAGCTGACAGTTGCTCGTCGATGCTCGGTGGTTCTCTCCGGGTACTCTGGCTTCCTCCACCCGTAAAACTGTCACGGTTGCGATTAGCCATTGTGCATAGGTATGTGACCTTAAACACCAATAAATAAATAAATAATACTAATTTATGTATTTTTGCTGACACAGTTGGCTTAGCAACTGATCCTCCAGAACCCATAAGAATGATCAAAGGGATTTTTGACCAACCCATTGGAGGTACTTACAAACTATTGTGGATTTTTTCCCCAAGTTAACGCTTTACCTAGCGAATCGGCCACATCCGCCCGCGTAATATGCAAATTCAGTAGCTGAAAAAATACTATTTTTCAACACATTTCAACAAAACCATATCATGTAACCCCTCTTCTGAACGAGCTCATCGAACTCGTTCCAATGAGGGGTCACATGATATGGTTTTGTTGAAATATTTTGGAAAAATTTAAAAAAATTATATTTTAAATAATAAATTTTGATATCGTCTACGTTGGGTAAAGGGTTAAAGAACCTGTAGTGTTATTTATATATGTTCTTAACACAAAGGGGCGCGGTGGCGATGCGGTAACCGGTTCTCGTCAGATCACCGAAGTTAAGCAACGACGAGCCAGGTTGATCACTGGATGGGTGGCCGTCTGAGCGATCGATTCGGACTCCCGCGTTGTGTCCTTGAGCAAGGCACTTAACCCCGATTGTCCACATGGGGGCACGTTGACGCCGTGTTCTAAGGCATACTGCGCGCATGTCTTCAACCAATCTAACCCTGCCTGTGCTGCAGTGTGGAGTTACGATGTTGGGGAGCTGGCAGTTGCTCGTCGTTGCTCGGTGGTTCTTTCCGGGTACTCCGGCTTCCTCCACCCGTAGGACTGCCACGGTCATGATTAGGCATTGTGCATAAGTATGTGACCTTAAACACCAGTAAATAATAATATAACTATAACCTATATTAATCGCTCAGTCCAGTCAAGCGAGTACTCTGTTTATTAGTTTTCAATATGAACGATAATTATATTGTTTAACCCTTTACCTAACGTAACGGCCAAAACCGGCCAGTGCTATTCTCAAAAATCGTCAATTAGTTTTCATTATTTTTTCATTTTTTGTCTAAAAACATAGGTTATGACCCCTCATTGGAACGAGCTCGTCGAGCTCGTTCCAATGAGGGGTCATAAGCTATGTTTTTGAGACAAAAAATGAAAAAAATTAGTTATTCAAGAATTTCTTTTGCAAGTGTCGTCTGTCTTTCATGTTAGGTAAAGGGTTAAAGAAGGATTTAAGGTCACATTCAGTATCTACAAGTGATTTTGCTTCTGTTTTAGCTGATGGAAGTTAAAAGTATATATTTTTTTATTGTGGATTTAACAGCACTTTCGACTGCCAGGATCACTTCGTATCGGACAGCTTTACGTGTGGAGGAAGCCGGAGTATCGAGTAACGGCAAGCAACTGTCAGCCTCCCCAACATACTAACTCAATACAAGCAGGTTTAGTAGCGGTTGAAGACAAGTGCACCATCGACGTGCAGTACTTCGTCCACAACTCCACCGTGCCCCCACGTGGGCAGTGGGAGTGGAGTATCCAGCCTAAGGACACAACACGGTTGCCGCAGGTGGGATTCGAACCGAGGACCTCTCGGCTTACAGCCTACCCCTCTACCTACTGAGCCACCGCGCCCCCAGGCTTGCAGCCTGCCCCTCTACCTACTGAGCCACCGCATCCCCAAACGTACATGTACCTTGGCAGTTGTTTCTATTGAAGTCTTGGTTGTCTATAAAGGCAACCATAACTTCATTATATTCCACTGCTAATTCAATATGTTACCTTAATTATGAAGGGGCAAAGAATAGGTAGATTTCTTTTTCTGCCCCCACTGCATGTGTAACATACGTCTGTCCAGGGTGAGATAGCAGGGAGAGACAAATGTTTCTCCCCCACTGCATGTGTAACATACGTCTGTCCAGGGTGAGATAGCAGGGAGAGACAGATGTATCCCACCCCACCCACGTGACGTTATACATTTATAACGTTATTATGACGTTAAGCATATCGTATCAGTTTCTTGCTACCAACTAATTCATATTGACGTCATCAGAATGCCGTGTGATCAAAGTTTGATGCTCTAAAACTCTTTACACCCCAAGATGCCACCGTTCCTAATTGATTTCGTGGTACATACCTGTGGTATATACATAACTTCCGATGGTGTCATTAGTTTTTTCAAAACAACGAATACCAAATGAGTTGACCGCAGATTACCTCTGGCTAACGTAACCGCTGTATGGTGGGGGAGAAAAATAATCCCTGATGGGTACGGGTGTGGGATGGGAAAATCTCACCCGAGGGCAAGATATTTGGGCCAGACACGAGGCTTGTCGAGTGTCTGGACCAAATATCTTGTCCCGATGGTGAGATTTTCCCATCCCACACCCGTACCCATCAGGGATTATAATAATCCCACCCCACCCACGTGACGTTATACATTTACAACGTTATTATGACGTTATGCATATCGTATCAGTTTCTTGCTACCAACCAATTCATATTATTACCATATAACAGGGTGTTCCCTAGTGCATTAACAACATTTCCTGGGTCAATCAAACTGCACAATGCAGGTCGCACTGTGTACTTGGCGAATAATGAAAACGTCATTCCATTATCCGCCAAGTGCACAGTTGTCACGTGACTCCCTGACTTTTCGTTTTTCCCACTATTCTCTGTCCTTGTTGTACCAGCAATGCCCGACTACATCGTTCTTCTCGTGAACAACCAGTTTAAATGGAGTTCGCCCTTACAACGGAAATAAATGCCCTAAAAGTTTGTTGTTTTTACTTCTCCATTAGTAAGTGATTGATTGATAAATAAACAGTTTCGTCGGTGGGGAGGATTAATACTAAAAGGTAGATCAGTGTATGCTCCTATTTTTGCCTACTACTGGTTATTTATTGGGTAAATCTCGGTATTATAATTGTTTTTCCAAGTTCGCCATTTTCGTTTTCCTCACGCTCTCGGTAACGCCTTCTCGGAATTGATTAGGTCACGCGATATTAGTAAACAAACAGACGACACATGCACATATCTGTCAAAATGTCTCAATCAAGTGATTTCAATGACGAGCAACTGACTTTCCTTGAAAATAGCGCTAGACCGGACAGTACATCAACATCAACTTTGTGTGGTTTGCGAAGGTTTATGGAATGGGTAGAGAAGCGGAAAAAATTTGTGATTTTGAAACCATCATTCCACACGATTTAAATGAATTGCTTAGGAAATTTTATGCAGAGGTTAAACCGAAGAAGTCTGGTACAAGTTTGACCCCTTCTACATTAACATGCATCCGTGCAGCCATACATCGAACGATTACGTCTGCTCCAGTAAGTAGGGCCATAAATATTATGAAGGACAGAGAATTCATTTCCTCTAATAAAATGTTTGAAGCACGCTGCAAACTTTATTTTAGAAGTGGGAATCCTAAACCCAAGCATAAACCATGCATCGGCGAACATGATATGCAGATGTTAGGCAGTTATTTTGCTAATTTCCACACCTCACCAGTAATTGCATTGCATGCAGCCTGGTTTTATCTTTGTTACAGTTTTGGTAGGAGAGGTCGAGAAGGCTTGGCATCTATGAGTAAAGAAACTTTTGGCACTGGCAAGGATTCAGACGAAGTTGAATATGTGGAACAATTGCAAACTGAAGTCACAAAAAATTACCAGGGGGGCAATAGACAATCTGAAATAAACTATAATTCCCAGAAGATGTATGGACACGGGGTTCAGATTTTAAATTTTTTTTTATCAAAATTGAATGAGAAATGTGAACGATTATTTCAAAGACCAAAAGATTCCTATGGCCCAAATGATAAATGGTATAGAAATCAAGCGAAAGGTTAAAATGCACTTTGTAATATAATGCAAACAATATCGAAGCAGGCTGGACTTTCACAGACATATACCTGCCACAGCGCGAGGGCCTCTGCAATAACCACACTTTTCCAGGGTGGAATTAATCCAGAGAGTATCACATCAGTAACAAATCATAAGAACACACACAGTCTCAAGCATTATATTAGTGATTTATCTACTCAGCAGAAGAGACACTGTTCAAACATTTTAAACGCCTCAATTGGTGTTAATCCTGATAGTGATAGAAATGAGGAATTTTCTGATGAGGATTTTGAAAAACAATGTATGGAAATAGATACTGAAACTGAATCAAATCAGAACAATATGAAACCTGCATCCATGACAAATGAACCCAAGGAAGATATTTTAAATTCTTGCTATATCACTCCTCAAGCCATCAATCTTGTAGCAGAGAATGGAATAATTGATATTCCGAGAGAAGCCTCTCCCGGCACTGTCTTTAATATTGAAGTTCCCGCATCTAACAACACTAACACTCACTCACAAAATTTTATTCCCCAGATGCAGGTGACACACACTTTTTTAGCAGGTGCAACACTAAATGATTGTACCATAAATTACTATTCTGTGCCTAAGTGAACTTTCATCTGTTTTTGTTTTGATCGGAAATTGATCCTGTTTACAAAATCCACAGACTTCTGATTTTGTTGTTCTTTAAATTCTCATCTTATCAGTTCAATTAAATCATTACCAGTAATATAGGCTTATCATTTCGATAGAGTTGTGTGTGAGAAGATGAGTTGTAAAAATAGTAATAACATGATTTTACTGGGCATTACGGTCTATATTACCCGCCAAGTAGAAATAGTTGACAGCCCTTGGGCCAATTAGCGGCCCTCGACTTCGTCTCGGGCCTCTTAAGCCCTCGGGCTGTCAACTATTTCTACTTGGCTGGTAATAGACCGTAATGCCCAGTAAAATCATGTTATTGTATAATTGACGTCATCAGAATGCCGTGTGATCGAAGTTTGATGCTCTAAAACTCTTTAGACCCCAAGATGCCACCGTTCCTAATTGATTTCGCAGTATATACCGTTGGTATATACATAACTTTTGCATGCTCTTTCCGATGGTGTCATCAGTTTTTCAAAACAACGAATACCAAATGAGTTGATTATATCAGCACGTGACCGCCGATTGCCTCTGCTAACGTAACCGCTGTATGGTGGGGGAGAAAAATAATCCCTGATGGGTACGGGTGTGGGATGGGAAAATCTCACCCTCGGCACAAGATATTTGGTTCAGACACTCGGAAGCCTCGTGTCTGGCCCAAATATCTTGCCCTCGGGTGAGATTTTCCCATCCTACACCCGTACCCATCGGGGATCATAATAATCCAGGCCATCGGGGACACTTTCAGAATCTATGACAATGAAATGAACATTTTGCGAGAATCAAAGTTGATTCTTATTTTGTTGTTTGTGAGAATCATTTGCGTGAATCAATGGCAATTCATGCGCATGAATTCGAAGGAGAAATATATCTTGTCATTAAAAACACATTTAATATCAAATATTTTTTGATAGCTACAAATGGCAGAAAAATGGTATTGACTTTGACGTAGCTGAACATGAAGGCATAATAGAACAGCTACCACATGTTGGTACTTTGGTCCTAAACGATCCCAGGGACATAGCTGAAGGAATGTTTCAATGCTTTGCAATGAATAAGTTTGGTGTCGCGACCACAGTTATCGTGAACTTGAGACAAGCAAAATGGGCTCCTTTTGTCGATGACCAAAGTGTGACTGTGAGGCCGAGACTTGGAGAATCCCTGACATTACCATGCATACCACCAGTCAGTATCCCACCTGCCAAGTTAATTTGGATCTTAGAGAACGAAGCCAGTCAGTCAGAATATTACACTTCAGTCGATTATAATGACAGAGTCCAAATGGATACAGAAGGTAATAACATATATATGTATACTAAACAGTAACTAATACAGGGTATTATTATATGTTTCTGCTAAAAATATAAGGAAATACGGTACGGTTGTCGCAGAAAGGTCAAAATCCACACATGGACAATATCTCCATGCATGTGCAGGCTTCGCGTTTTGTATGAAGCGCCGGGTTTAAAACAAGACCCTTTGTTTCAAGGACGGAGTTTACACGAGGATGATTTTGATTTCTTCTTATAATTTATTATTTATAATGTCTGCTATTGATAGAAATATGATCTGATCATGTGTCTATCAAAATCACTCATAATATGTATTCAGACATCTGTGTTGTTGATTTATTACTTTGCCCTCAACTGGGCTGATTTTTGTTTAAAATCACATGTGACTCAGACTAGATAACAATTCTTTTTCTTTTTGTTCATCCGTACGAATAAATAGTTCGTTATATATTCGACTACATTCTTGACTTATCCCCAATATATTGTAAGATAAAATGATTATTACCATTATGTGGATGTACAAAATATGTATCCGAGTCTCGCTCCGGGTTCTAAGGGTAGATCACGACTCGTCTTCGACTCGTCGTGATCTGCCCTTAGAACCCGGAGCTCGATTCGGATGCATATTTTGTACATCCACATAATGGTAATAATCTCTATATAACTTTTAGGTACATCCATATCTCCCTCACAGTATTTCTCATTTTGTTTGTGGCATATGCTGAACACGTTCAGTGCCGTTGTTTCGCGAATTGATTGAAAGATTTGACGGGGCTGAAACATAGCCCCGCAAATGCAAAACACGGGGATGGACACGGGGCTGGCGCTGATCCGTGGTGTCAAAACACGAGAGAAAATCTCCAAATAAAATGTTATTGTTTTATCAGTTCTGGTACGAATACGGTAGCAGACTTTCAGGAACCAGCGGTGCCTGCTGTCAACTCTCTGAGTTGATTTTATATTTTGTTCGTGCTCTGTACCTCCCAAGCTTTATTTTGATGTATAATATGTGTAATTAATTTGAATATAACCCTTTGATACTTTTGTACGTCTTATGACGCACGAAATCAAACGTTTCGTTGATACTTTGTGGTCATTTGTTTTGTTATTATTTTTCGTGTTTTAACCTCAAATCCTATTTTTTCCGAATAGTGCTCAGTGACAACCGTTGAGCCAAATGTTATCGTAGCTTAAAATACTAATATAATCCTGCTGTCAAGACTTCATAACTGGTTGAGTGCTAGAAGCCACTACCAGGGCTTTCAAAAAATGAGGATACCGGAGCTAAAGGCAACACTTTCCTTGCTTATATTTCATATTCAGTCAAACACAAATAATATTTTGTTTATATAAATTTGTTTTATTACAAATTATTGGAGAGTGCCTGTGGGCACTCTCCAATAATTTGTAATAAAACAAGTTTTGAATAACAAATTCAGACCACCAAAAATAATCTAGCCCTCAACCAGTTAATCACTAATGTGAAAAATTTTTGTTATTTGTACTTTCCGACATTTGACGTCGCATTTTGAAAAACGTTGAAGAAACTGAATTCCCAGTGACGTTTGAACGTCAGGATAATTAAAGTCTCGAAGGGTTAAGGAATATCAGAGGTGGGAATTTCAAAACATTACGTATTCAGTCCATTTAAAATATTCTCTCCTCTCCACCAGTCGATTGCATAATAGGGTGTCTAAAAATAGGATAAGCTAATTGGCTTTGGGGGGAACGTTTTAGTACCCATGGTAATTACTTCAACAATAACAAGTGCAGGTGTCAATGATGATCTTATTGGCAGTCAGCTGTGTTGACTGATTATATGGGACAAATGATTTTAACAAACAATACTTTATTAAGCAATTTTTATATAATACTTTATTAAGCAATTTTTATATCTGACTTTTATGCTTTACAAGTATCAAAAACATTTGCACACACGAATACCAGATTCTAATACAATTACTGTAATTCTCGAAATTTGATTGGTTAATCAATAAAATTTGCGACAGTAAAATCAGCGTAACCTGTCGCAAATTTTATGTTGTCGAAAACTATTTCAGGAAGTCAAGATGTATTCGTGGACGTTCTATTTTCGTTCCATTTGGAGTCATTGACTACCGTATCCAATGTAAACAAACGCTGTGAACGCGTTGACTTGCTGTAAAAAACGTTCTCTATCTTTCTTGTAATTAACTGTATTTAATATTGATGAAGTTGGAAAGTTTAATATTAATGTGGAATAGGGGTTTGGCAGAGACTGCTGAGTACTGAAATGAGTGTTAAAAAACTGATTTTGACGGTCTTAACGGAAACCGTGTGGAACCAGTATGGCAGTAAGCGATATGAAAATATAATTTATAAATAGCCATTTTTCGTACGATGAAGAATTTATGGACGCTATGTGCGAAATAGAAAACCAAAATTCCGACAATTGGCAATAATAATTTTAATTGTTCAAGGCCTAATGTTTCTGACAGATCCGCTAGCGATGTTATAACATCGACTTCAAGTGCAAGCGGTCCTTTCATTTTCTAATTTGTCACCCGCGTTCGTGTCACCAACATGTACAGCTACAGTACAGAAACGCATTCACCACTGAGAGAGGTGAACTATTCGTTCTGTAACAATTATGTCAATAGCAGTAGCCCAATTCCACAAGACATCACTTCCCAGAACAGTTTGAAATGAACAACTGTTCTGTAACCATAAGTAATTATAAACAAGGGCTTCCAATCAAAGATATCAAATTTTTTAACTTTAATGGGAAATCCTCGAGTGCTTTCCGACGCCGACTGAAGCATCACAAGGTGAACTCTAAACTTTGAATAGAGAAAGCAGCCGGCGTATTTTGTTTTCAGATTGTCACAAACATTTAAACATGATAAATGTTGTCAGTACAAATATATATATATTTTGTTATTGGTGATAAAATAACTAAAACGTTTGGAATTATTTGTATTGTGGCAGCGTAAAATATATTTCGTGATTTGGTTCGGAACTCCCAAATGACGTCACGAAGACTGTATTTTTAGTTTTAAATTGTTGACAATGTTGTCTTCAACAAGGCGTTGTTTTATAGTTGGGAGATCAAATCTATCTCCGTTTTCAGTCGAATTATATTAGAATGGGGATAACTATGTTGTATTTGATTGTTTGGGGCCGTAAACGATGGTTTTACTGTCGCAAATATCCGTTTTACCGGTAAAACGGATATTTGCGACAGTAAAACCATCGTTTACGGCCCCAAACAATCAAATACAACATAGTTATCCCCTAAATATATTATCTTTTCAAAAATATATGTATACACAAGCACTCTTTCAAAGCACTATAATATCGGTCGGGTTTTGTGATTAATGGTATCTGACTTTAATGCTTTACAGGTATCTATGAACATTTGCACACATGAATGACAGAATATATTATCTTTTAAAAAAAATATATACACAACCACTCTTTTAAAGCACTATAATATCGATCGGGTTTTGTTTTCAATTTTTGAAAAGAAAATCTCAGCTAATATTCCATGGAGTCAACACTCAACTCCTAATGGGTAAAAATTAGGGGATAATTGTGTTGTATTTGATTGTGTGGGGCCGTCAACGATGGTTTTACTGTCGCAAATTGAGTTTTGCCGGCGACGCGTCAGCGGAGCCGGTAAAACGGATATTTGCGACAGTAAAACCATCGTTGACGGCCCAAACAATCAAATACAACACAGTTATCACCATTCTAATATAATTCGGCTGAAAACGGGGATAGTTTTTTTTCTCCCAACTATAAAACAACACCTTGTTGAAGACAACAATTTAAAACAAAAAATACAGTCTCCGTGACGTCATTGGGAGTTCCATGACGTCATTGGGGAGTTCCAACCAAATCACAAAATATATTTTACGCTGCCACGAAACAAATAGTTACAAACGTTTTAAGCAATTTTTCAACCATAACAAAGTATATTGATATTTGTTCTGGCAACATTCATCATGTTTATGTTTTGATACTCTACAAGCACAATAATACGTCTTCTGGTTTCCCTGTTCAAGATTTGGAATTGACCTTGTGAGGTTGTTTTTTTTTCAATCTTGAAGTTCAATCAGAAAGCACTCGTGGATTTGCAGTTACAGTTAAAAAGTGAGGGTGTTTGGATTGGAAGCACTTGGTTGACAGTAATAGTTGTTTATGGTTACAGAACAATTATTCATTTCAAACTGTTTCTGAAAAGTGATGGCTTGTGGAACTACACTATTGGTTTTGGCATAATTGTTAAACGAATAGTTCATCTCTCTCACTCTCAGTGGCAAGCGCGCTGCCGTAGCTGCACAAGTTGGTGCCACGAACGCAGGTGACGAATTAGAAAGTGAACGGGAATCACATGGGCCTGCTGAAGAGGATGATGGCATTTCAGGATCTTCTTGTGGAACATCTCTTGGAATTGAACAGTTATTATTCACAGAACCACTTAAAATATTGCTGTACATTTGTTTTTGTTGTTCTGACGAGTCAGTGTTGTAACTACGAATGCTTTGCTCATTCTTGTGCCCAGATATTCGCATTACCTCCCTAGCTTCAACCCCAGCATGACTCAAGAGGGTAATGGCAGTTGCCCTAACACAGTGGTTGGTATAAATTTCACTGAGGACTGCAGCTTTCGATATGTCTTTCAACATGTCGTTTAACATGCGAGGGCCTACAGGCCTTGTCGTGAACCAGGTTTCATCTGAATAATTAAATTTCATCTTTGGTTGCTGAAAAAATATATCATTGCTGTTGTTGCGCTTACACAGGAAGAATTTGAGAGATTCTACAGGACAATTCAGCTTTCCTGTTGCATACATCCAGGTTTTACTTTCAAAATCTCTGTCTTTTATGTTGTCACCTGAATGGTTCTTGGTGGCTTCATTATATGACATTTCAACAAATTTATTGCCAGTGCTGTCTGTTTTGAAGAGAAAGGCAGTTGGTGTTAATTGTCGCAAGTTTTCTCTCCCACGTCTTGCAAAATTCAAGGAAATGTCAAACCAAACTTTACGAAGAAGACTTTTAGGCGACTGTGTCGACAAAACTTCACTGGGCCGTAATTTATTTAAATCTGATTCTGATATGGCAGAATGGTGTTTCGTCTGGTCATAACCTTCTCACTTCAACTTTTTCAGCATAGCATTAAACATTGAATTGCTTTTATGAAAAGAATGATCATCAATGATAGAAAACTGTTTTAGATATGGGGTTGACCGCAGATGCCTATTTATTGAAGCCCGAAGACCAACATATGTACTTTTTGAGTAAGGTTTTCCATTTGCTGCTCTTGCTGAAGAATAAAAGCCACGCAACATTTCGTCTAGGTAGAGATGGGCAATATACCGAAAAACCGAACCGATACCGATATCATGGGGACACCTAAAAACCGAACCGACCCAATCTTTGAATACCGAAACCAACGGTATTTTCAATTTTCCCTGTGCATTCGCTATTTATAAGGCCTTGATGAGGACTGATAGCAGTTGAAGTGTTCATTTTCATGAAAGAAGTGACTGATTTTATTTTTCAGTTTTTTTAAGCCTTAAGGACCAGGGCAGTTGTACTAAATTATCAATAGTCTACGACCTGTACATGTCCAGTTGCTTAGCAGTGATTTATAGCCAAGTCTTGGCTGCCTTAACAGGCAGCCAAGACTTGGCTAGAAATCACTGACCAGATAATTTTACTACTGTCATCAGGCCCACCTAAAGATGACATCTTCAGGACACACATTCTATGATTACAGACGCCTTAAGTGGAGCTTGAAAAGTTAAGGCGGATTTAGAACAAGTCACCAAATTACTGTAGATATGATCTGTGTTGACAAAAGAATGACAATGTTGAGCCCATCAACAATGGCATGTGTAGCACTGTGATAGAATGATATAAGAACAACTTATTCTGTATTTTTCTGACATGGATTCCCCTACTATCAGTGAATCTGAAGTCACATATCGAATACCGAACCGATACCGCGGTATGCCCACACAAAAATACCGAAACCGATACCGAATTCAAAATTCCAATACCGCCCATCTCTACGTCTAGGTACATGTCTTGAAATTCTTCAAATTCACTTCTTTGACCATTTTCCAAAAGCCATTCTGGAAAAGAAATCGAACGTTACATTTTAAAGTGACTGATTTAACCTAAAAAAATATGAACAGAAGTTTGCAGATGTACAATGTACATGTAGTGGAGATGGGGGTATTAGAATTTTGATTTTTGAAAAATTACATATCTCCTAGTACTTGTTTCCATCTGGGGTGGGGTGATGGAATTGTTGCAAAAATTCAATATTTTCAGAAATTTAATATAAAAGAAATTTTTCATTGTCGTCTCTGGGAGCATGGTTAACTTAAGTGAGCTATGAAAATCAAATTTGCAGCCAACGTAATATGCAAATTCAGCAGTTGAAAGAATATTATTTTTCAAAACATTTCAACAAATCCATATCATGTGACCACTCATTGGAACGAGCTTGTTGATCTCGTTCCAACGAGGGGTCACATGATATGGTTTTGTTGAAATGTTTTGAAAAATTCTAAAAAATTATATTATATTTAAAATAAAATAAAAATGGGGGCGCGGTGGCTCAGTAGGTAGAGGTGCAGGCTGCAAGCCGAGAGGTCCTCGGTTCGAATCCCACCTGCGGCAATTCCATTGTGTCTTTGGGAAAGACACTTCACCCCCATTGCCCACGTGGGGGTACGGTGACGCTGTGTACTAAGGCGTACTGCACGTCGGTGATGCACCTGTCTTCAACCAATGCTAACCCTGCTTGTGTGGAGTTGGTATGTTGGGGAACTGACAGTTGCTCGGTGATTCTCTCTGGGTACTCCAGCTTCCTCCACCCGTAAAACTGTCATGGTCATGATTAGCCATTGTGCAGAAATATGTGACCTTAAACACCAATAAACAAATAAATAAATCAATTTAAAATAATAAATTTTGATATCGTCTGCGTTGGGTAAAGGGTTAAAGTAAAGGGAGAGTATCGTGCTATTATCTTCATATCATGCCGCTTCATATCATGCCGGATCACTATCTGACATTGCCTTTTGAAAGTGATGGGAAAACTCAGTAAATTAAAACATATCATTTGGATTGTAAATTTTCTTTAGTTCAATCTTCAAGTTAACCCTTCATCTAACAAATTTGCTGCACCCGCATGATTAACAAATTCATCAGAAGACCACAAATCATTTTTAAAAAATTTCAACAAAACCATATTATGTTACCCCTTCATTGCAATGAGTTGTTGACCTCATTCTAACCAGGGGGGGGGGGGGGGGGGGGCACATGATATGGTTTTGCTGAAATTGTTTGAAAACGTAAAAAAATAGTATTTAAAATTGTTTATTGTTTTATTGGCTTTGTTGTATGAGCAAATGCTATTTTTTTCAAGTAGGCCAATTTTATTGGAAATTATTACAGTACGCACCTACCTTTGATTAAAATAAAAGCACAGAACAATTTTTTTCTTTATTTTCAGCTTCCAGTTGGAACTTTACCTAACAAATTGACTGCACCCACATGCTTTACAAATTCGTCAATCGTCATTAGAACACAGATCATTTTTTAAAAATTTCAACAAAACCATATCATGTGACTCCTTTATTGGAACAAGCTTCTCAACCTCATTCCACTGAGGGGTCACATGATGTGGTTTTGTTGAAATTTTTTTTTAAATTTCAGAAAATATAGTTTAAAATAACGGATTTTAATATTTGCGTTTGGTACAGGGTTAATAGTGTACCACAGTAATGGTACTGTACAAATCAAAATAAGTTGTACAAAACCCACTGTAAACTATGCATCCATTTTCTATACATTTATAAGAGGTATTTTCTGGAAAGCTTTCATTGAGAGCTTTCTATTAAAGGAAGTCAGCTTCTTGTCTTATCAATATTGAAGCAGAAAAATACTTTAATAGGTCATTGTGGTTATGCTTTCTGATTGGTTATCACTGAAAAAATCTGTCAAATTGAAGTGGTTATGATGTATGATTGTATGCAGCTTTGACACAACACAGTCAAATGCATAACGTTCAAGATGAAATTCTATTCTTTAACCCTCAGTTTTTTAGCGAAAAGATGTGATTTTTACAGTGTGGTGTCATATGATAAACAGAGTATGGAATTTGTCTTCTGGTCACACGATATTTATGAAACTTGACTACATATTTCCTATTTTACCTCCCCAGAGGTTCGGCGAACCTGATCCTTCTCAGACTTGTTTCATAAATATCATTTGACCAGAACACGCATTTCATACCCGCTATTTATTTTTCATTTATCTTTCAATAAATTAATTATCAATCTGGATAACTGCTTTCGCTTGTGTCATCAAATACATATATTACATTTTTTTAAAAACATGTGTCATCAAATACATATATTACATTTTTTTAAAAACATTGTTCATTGTATCATCTGCATTGATTATGTGCAATATAGAATATACATGTACTGCAAAACAGAATTCTTCCAGGAAGGCAGGCCTTTATATTACCCCAAAATCAAGCCTTTAAAGGTTGTCCCCAAATTACAGTATGACCACCGTGGACTGTTAACTTTCCATGCGTGGGCAATATTTCCACGTACACAGTAATATTACTGTAGATTCAAAACACTATTTTGCAGGATTATAGGAATAAGCATCAAAAAATTAATTGATCAAGCCTCGGGCATTACCCAGTGCTTCATTAATTAAAATTTTGCTGATGATGATTTTTATTACCTCTGGCTTACATGTAAATGCTTGCGTGGACATCACTGCCCTTGCATGGATTACGACCAGTCCACGGTGGCAGTACTGTAGGAGATGGCTACAATGGTTGGTGTAACATTCTGAAATGAAGATATTTCTTTAGAAATATCTGTGAACTGTGCAAAATAGATCTTAGAAAGACCTGCATATTATATTCTGTTTGTATCCCATAATCCGGTGTTCCCAAATTACAGAAATCTAAAGCCCTGAGGGCGGCTGCATTAAACATTTCCTATATTTTTGTCCCGGCTGCCCTATTTTTTTCAATCTGCCCCAATTGTTTGTAAAAAGTTATTCAAAAATTCTGTCATATTGCCTCCTTTTAGGATAACCGCTAGAAAGTTACTTTTATAACCCCCCCCCCCCCCCCCCCCCACACACACACACACTCTTACCCCAACCCACCAATTCCTAGGGATGTTATACATGTAGGCTATCCAGTGTCTGAGTTAAATAAAAAATACAATTCACCAGCCTGCCCAGTTTGAAAAAAAGTTGGATGAAAATCTTTGAATTTTTTGTTGCTGCCTAAAGGAAGGCAAACAATTCACATACATGTACATCACTACATGTACACTGTTTGCCCCAGTGATTTCCATGGGAATGAAATGAGTGCTTCCCCTTGATCTTCTTCACCCTTTTAATTTCCAGTCACAGGATGGACAACACGTTGCTTTTGTGTATTCTAACAGTCTTTTTTTAACATACGTACCTCGAAACAACTTGACTCCCCATTTGGTTTGTTTCTTGGTTCCCTCACTCGAAGCGCCTTCTTCAATTTCAACCATTTCTTCCTCATTTATAACTGGAAATCTTCGGTTTGCCTTTGGACCACTTGAAGTTTCACTTGAACTCGATACCTCAACTTCACACACGGAACGTTCAGAAATATTTGACATTGAACAAGTAAAATCATTATTGCTACATGTAGTTGTGAAAAACAAGTCAGGATTTTGGTTTTCTATTTCGCACATAGCGTCCATAAATTCTTCATCGTCCGAAAAATCGCTAATAATATCATCAGTAATATCACAAATGCCGGGTTCCACACGGTTGCCGTTAATCCTCTCGGAATCAATTTTTTCAACTTCCTTCATTTCATTACTCGACAGTTTCTCCCAAACCTCTTCCGCATTTATATTAAAATTTCTTACTTCATCCATATTAATCACAGAACTTTAGGACTTAAAGACAAATAGAAAACGTTTTTTCCCTACAGAAAATCAAAGCGTCCGAAGCGTTTATTTACCTTGGATACGGTAGTGAAGGACGCAAAATGGAACGAAAATAGAACGCGCAGGAATACGATGTACATCTTGACTTACCTGAAATAGTTTTTGAAAACACAAAATTTCCGACAGGTTACGCCGATTTTACTGTCGCAAATTTTATTGATTAACCAATCAAATTTCGAGATTTATAGTAATTGTATTAGAATACACAGTACGTGACAGGTGGACTACTACCAAATCACTTGTCAAGTGAATGTTTCACAGAACTCATATTTTTTTCACAAACTGATTTTTTGAAACGCCACCAGATTTACCTGCACATTCATCAAGAGACGATTTGCTTGCTTGTCTGCTGTTTACCAGCGACTGAAAGTTGAAGTTGAATGTCAAGTGAATGTTTTACAGAACTCATATTTTTTTCACAAACTGATTTTTTGAAGGGCCACCAGATTTACCTACACATCCATCGAGAGACGATTTGCTTGCTTGTCTGCTGTTTATCAGCGACTGTAAGTTGAAGTTGAGTGGATAATTCACTCTGTGTGTGATTTGGTTGTAATCCTTCCTGCACTTATCTAAACGCATCAAATAAATTGTGTGAACAAACTAGACACTTTGCAAGAAGCATTAGTTATTTATTTATTGGTGTTTAAGGTCACTTTTCGTCAGCTATGGCTAATTGTGCCCACCGGTCGCAATTGGCCATAGCTGCAGAAAAGTGACATTAAACACCAATAAATAAATAAATTGTGACCACAACAAAGGTCTAAAGTCAAGTTTAGCCGATCGTTTACCCCTTTGGTGCCCATTTTAGAGGACATCCATCCCAGGCACTGGTGACCGGGTCCTATTTAACCAGTAAAGTGGAACTTTTTTACCATAGTAAATAAGCACTGCTTCACTTCCCGTTCCCAGGGAGAAAGAAGCACTATTAAATATTATCACAGTGTACATTATTGTCTAAGAAATTCTGTGGAAATGCAATGAAGCCCCCCCCCCCCCAAATATTTCAGACAGCACACCTCTTGAGCGAGGAAGTTATCCATTGAACATGTGTTTGTTTAAACACACGAGAATAATTTAACTTGTTTTTTTTTAACAATTTTTTGTGGTTGGGAGACGTGATTTGGTTGTACTTATGGTGTACCGTTTGGGTCAAAAGTCTAAATACACGTCCGACGTATATTTTTTATCGTTGCACCTGTATTTTTCAGTTGCAACGCTATTTCTCAATACAGGGGCACCTATGAAATTTAGCGGTGCACCTATAATTTATACGTCCATCGTATATTAAATTACACGTCCATTGTATAATTTATACGTCCGACGTATAAATACACGATGGACGTGTATTTTCATTGAAAAATAGCAATGCACCTACATTTTTTACAGGTGCACCTACATTTCAAAATACCGTTGCAACTGTAAATTCCGGGTGCATCGATAAAATTTACACGTCCAACGTATATTTGACAAAATACACGTCCATCGTATATTTTTTCGGTCAAAATACAAGTCCAACGTAAGTAGTAGTGTATGTACCTTTGGGGCCTCATTGGCAGGACCTCGGTGCAGGACCTCGGAAATGACGTCATGTCACGTGACGTAGTGGCGCCATGTTGGGTTGACATGGTAACCCGCGTGAGCGGCCATGTTGTGACGTCATCTCCATAGTGATATGTGATGTGAGTGCGCATGCGCAGCGCGTGTTGTTAAGGTGATACGTGTTTCCTTCGTCCTTTTTGTATACTGGAGGCCGCCATCTTGGTTTCTATGGTAGCACGTGATTGCTATGTTACCCAATTTTTCTGTAATAAGATGGGGTATGATCGGGGGTGTGTTCGATTGTAGAAGAGTATTTTCTGGAACGACTTCCCTGGATAATTACCACAAACAACCCGACAACTTGTATTATTTCGAATTCTTTCAGAAGTCTCTGCTTCTATCTATATATGCAATAGTTATCGTTTATCTGGCCATGTTCCTTTATTCTAGAGTATACTCCAGTAGTGTAGAAGAGCCTATTAACTGGAACAATTTACCTTATTACTGCTATATTTAGCAATTTCTGGTCTATTCTTGTTAGTTCTGACCCTATTCCAAGTACTCTTGTTTGTTTCATTTATATAACTAACCAATCAGATTGCTTGATTTCCCATAATCTGTATGCAGGGTTATCTCCCTTGTGTATAACAAAATCCTATATCCAATGGCACCCCAATTTTAGCACCCCTTTTTTGAAAACACCTGTGGCTATGGAATCCCTTTTTTGTCATATGTGCTTATGTGAAAAGGCACAATGTGACACAATATGCCCTATCACATAGGCACATGCTTTATGTGTCGATATGTGCTTATGTGACAAGGCACAATGTGACACGAAATGCCCTATCACATAGGCACATACGGGTATTTGAGGATACCTATGGCCTGGTATTGTACTATTTGAGGATACCTATCGAGGATACCTACTGGAGAATCCCTTTTTGTCATATGTGCTTATGTGAAAAGTCACAATGTGACACAATATGCCCTATCACATAGACGCATACGGGTATTTGAGGATACCTATGGCCTGGTATTGTATTATTTGAGGATACCTGTCGAGGATACCTACTGGAGAATCCCTTTTTGTCATATGTGCTTATGTGAAAAGTCACAATGTGACACAATATGCCCTATCACATAGACACATACGGGTATTTGAGGATACCTATGGCCTGGTATTGTATTATTTGAGGATACCTATCGAGGATACCTACTGGAGAATCCCTTTTTGTCATATGTGCTTATGTGAAAAGTCACAATGTGACACAATATGCCCTATCACATAGATACATACGGGTATTTGAGGATACCTATGGCCTGGTATTGTATTATTTGAGGATACCTATTGAGGATACCTATCGAGGATACCTTTATAGGATACTTATCTGAGGATGCTATATAGGCTGTACATATCCCTATAGGTCTCTTGCTGGCCCTTAGTACTATTAATCCACCTGATGCATTATGTTATCCTATGACTGGTATAGGTAGTATGCAATGCTAGGCATAGGGGTATTGTGGGTAGGGGTACTGCCTGGTAGTTTAGAACGGTACTATAGTATGGCGGTATATACACCTATAGGCCCCTGTTAGTGCTTGGTACTATTAACCAACCGATTGCTTTGTTTTATTATATGGCTGGTATATGTAGTACGTTATGGTAGACCTAGTGATTTTGTGGGGGTGGGGGTAATGCTTGGTAGTTTAAAACGGTAGTATAGCATAGGCTGTACATATCCCGGTAGGCCTCTTGCTGGCCCTTGGTACTACTGATCCACCAGGTGCTTCATATTATTGAGCGGTATTCTGGGTGGTGGGGGGGGGTCAATGCAAGGAACGTTGATGTAAAATTGATGTAAAACTTGATATCCTTCCCACGATCCCACCTTCAACCAAGAAAAAAGTAGTTCAGTTCATCACCAAAGGGACTGAGGGGTAACCACACCACTGCCCCCTCCTTAAAGACGAATAGGCCAAACGAAGAAATATATCAAAATAAAGAAATAAGGGTTCGGCCTTGCAATGGCGCGAAATAAGCAGACGCATAGCCAGGATATAGTTAGGGGAGGAGGTGGGGGGGGGGGGGGGGGGGGGGGGGCAAGAGTAATATCTAGCGGGACTAATTCAGCAATCTGAACGTAACGGCTACCCCTTCGCCCTACGAAGGGGGTAAGCGTTACGTTCAGATCGCTGAAATACTAGGCGGTATACAGAATAGGATGCGCAGTATCAAGCAATAGTATGGGCACTATATACCCCATATAGGTTCCCTGATAGTCCTGGGTACTACTAATCGGCTTGATGCTTCATATTATCCATGACTGGTATAGGTAGTGCGTAATGCAAGTCCGGACAGAATTTTGATGTGGGATGCGGTAATGCATGGTTGTTTAGTGAGTTAGTATAGGATGTGCTTTACGTACGCCTGCTGGTTCAATGTTAGCCCTTGGTACTATTATCCAATATCCATCTAGGGCGGCTTGGTAGCTCATATATGAGATAGGTCGTATGTGCTTGGTCGAGCAGTAGAGTGGTGGTGGGGGTGGAGGGAAATATCTGAGATAGTTAGCAAGTCTTTAGTAATCTAACAAGTCAGTAGTAATGGCACAAGACTGGTAGAACACTACAGTAATGATGAATACAATAGAGGATAATCATGGGATAGATATTTGAAGACATGGTGAAAGCAGGTGGTAAAACCATCTGGAGCTGTTTTAGAGCTTTGAATTCCTCTGAGAGACTCCATTCTGGAGAAACGTCTCTGGTTACAGAATCTCTTTTTCGTCGTATGTGTATACGTGTTGCATGTATTGTTGCACGTTGTGAATTAGCACATAAGCACATCTCGGGTCATCAAAAGACTGTTTCTTAAGTGCACGGTGCCCTAGCATGCACTAGATGAATGGGGCAATTTGGTTGCGCCTGTTAAGGATCTGATCGAGGACTGAGTTGGTAGAAGACTATACTTTTGGGTGACTAGCGAAGAAGTTGACAATAGGACAGATGATGGTGACTATGTGTAAGTCAACAGTAGTGGTCTAAGATCTATGAAAGCCGTGAGGTGATCTAGATGCTGATCGGGTGTTAGGAGCAATAGGTGGTTGATGGGACCTGCTGGTGTGCTAGTGCACATCACATGCTGCACATAGAGATATACTGGATGCGCCAATATGTTCTAATGCACAACACCTGCATCACAGGGTCACATACGACGAAAAAGGGATTCTATAACTACAGACGTTTTAAACTAGAGGGGGTGTCATTTGTGTGCAAAGCAGACTATGGTGTATCCCTGCATTAGCATCCTTGACTTTGAATGAATGCTCGATACAAAGATGAAATGTATTATATGACACACTAAAATCATATTGAGTGGCACAGGTGATACAGCTTCGTGCGCATCTACAGACTCCACTGCAACAATTGAGCATGGTTTTAGCATTTCGAATTACATACCCTAGGAGCCATTCACCGGGAACGGTCTACGAAAACAGGAAAGTGGCAACGGTGGCACAACCAAGTGGCACCTAAAAAATACAAAACCTTCGTGCACATCTGTAGACCCTACTTCAATAACTGAGCATGATTTTAGCGTTTCGAATTACATACCCTAGAAGCCTAAGGCAACGGTGGCACAGCCACGAGGCACCTGAAAAATCTGAAACCTTTGTGCGCATCTACAGACCCCACTGCAACATTTGAGCATGGTTTTAGCCTTTCGAATTACACACCCTAGGAGCCTTTCATCGAAAACGGTTTACGAAAACACCAAAGTGGCAACGGTGGCACAGCCACATGACAGCTGAAAAATCCGAAACCTTCGTGCACATCTACAGACCCCACAGCAACATTTGAGCATGGTTTTAGCGTTTCGAATTACATACCCTAGGAGCCTTTCGCCGGAAACGGAGTAAGAAAACACGAAAGTGGCAACGGTGGCACAGCCACGTGGCACCCAAAAGATCCGAAACCTTCGTGCGCATCTACAGACCCTACTGCAACATCTCAACATGCTTTTAGCGTTTCGAATTACATACTCTAGGAGCCTTTTGCCGGAAAGGGTCTAAGTAAACATGAACGTAGCAACAGTGGCACAGCCACGTGGCAGCTGAAAAATCCGAAACCTTCGTGGGCATCTACAGACCCCGCTGCAACATTTGAGCATGGTTTTAGCGTTTCGAATTACATACCCTAGGAGCCTTTCGCCGGAAACGGTCTAAGAAAACACGAACGTGGCAACGGTGGCACAGCCACATGACACCTGAAAAATCTGAAACCTTCCGGCACATCTACAGATCATTTAGCAACACCCTAGATAGTTATAGAACTCTGAATTACATAGGTTGGGATTATTCGAAAGAAAAGTGAAAATTTAGAGCATTTTTCAAGTGGCTCCACAGACGCCACCTGGTGGCGCAAAACTTTAAAACTGATATTTTCGGATTGCACAGACCCTATTGAACAACTGTAGAAAGTTACAGCGTTTCGAATTACAAAATCGGACGTACGGAAGTACGGACGGACGGACGGACGGACGGACGGACGGACGGACGGACGGACGGACGGACGGACGGAGATCACGACAAAATCCCCACATTGTTTAAAATGCGGGGATAAAAAAGGGATTCTCTTAGTGGGATTACATAAGTGGAAATCCAAGCTCCGAAGTAGCTCCTGGTGGGCTTACAATCGGCTTCCACCGTGTCTTCAACTATCTGTCCTATGGTTAGCCCTATTGTATTCACCATTACTATAGTGTTTTGACAGCCTTGTGCCATTACTACTGATTTGTAATATTACTACAGACTTGCTAACTATCTCAGATATTTACCTCTTCCCTCAGCCAAGTCCTAGAATGTCAAAATACCATCTATATTCTACTACGAAACCAGATACCAAGCATACACCACAGACATCTCACTACATGATCTAGCATTCCAAACTATCCATGGGACACTACAAACTATTGGGCGGTTTTACAGTACTAAGCGATAACAGTATACCTATGGGATACAGACCGTACAACCAATACTATCGTATAAACTTACTTACAAACCTAGCATTACACACTACCTACACCAATCCTGGCGTTAAAATACATTCAATGGATTAGTAGTACCAGATACTAACAGTAGATTAACTGGAGTGCAGACCGTACACCATATACTACCGCACCCACTCTACTGCTTGACCTAGCATCACGTACTACCCAGAACATCTGTGGGTTAGCACACCGTCCTAGATGGATAGTATATCCAGAAGCTAACATCGGACCAACAGGAGCACAAACCATATACTACCGCACCAGACAACCATGCATTACTCTCACTCCACGTCACAATACTAGCCGCACAAACCTTACGTACTACCAAAACGAGTCATGGGATAATATGAAGCATTAGGATGGTTGGGAGTACCAGGAGCAAACAGGACCTACAGGGGTCTATGATGCCTATACTATACTGCGATATCGCTCCCGTTCGAGCTGCCCGACCATCCTTACGTCATATTAGATTGTATAGTGGACAACAACAGCGGTCAACGTTTTAATGACGTCGAGTGCGCATCATGGCGACTTCAATAGCAACGTCAACCGTTTCGTGGGGAAAGCTTTCAACAAAAAGCCCACACTCCCCATCTCTTTTCCATAACATACCCCTGCTATATATGCAGTTTGGAATGGTGTCCAAATTTTGCGCAGAAAACATTTGTTCTCCACAAAGTCCGGTTCCTATGGAAATTTACCACCGCCTGCTCCCTCAAAAAGTCTGGGGAATGATGAACGTTCGGGTACTACTGTCTTATTTCCAGTTGCACAGCCAGGGGGAGGGCGGGGGGGGGGCACATATGTGCCCCCACCCCAAAACAACTGAGTGCCCCCCCCCCCCCCCCACGTGATGTGGCCTAATTATCAATGCCTTCACAACTTACAAATTATGGTCACATATGGACTCAGAGTCAAGGAAATTGCGTTTGTCTCAAATTTCATTTTTTTCCAACGAAGGGTGTCCCCTTCTTGTGCTCACCTTCCATCTCGCCGCTACGTGTATTGCTTGATACTGCGCATCCTGTTCTGTATACCGCCTAGTACTTAAACGATCTGAACGTAACGCTTACACCCTTCGTAGCTCGAAGGGGTGGCCGTTACGTTCAGATTGCTGAATTAGTCCCGCTAGATATTACTCTTGCCCCCCCCCCCCACCTCCTCCCCAACCATATCCTGGCTATGCGTCTGCTTATTTCGCGCCATCGCAAGGCCGAACCCGTATTTCTTCATTTTGATATATTTCTTCGTTTGGCCTATTCGTCTTTTGGGAGGGGGCAGTGGTGTGGTTACCCCTCAGTCCCTTTGGTCATGAACTGAACTACTTTTTTCTTGGTTGAAGGTGGGATCGTGGGAAGGATATCAATTTTTACATCAATTTTACATCAACGTTCGTTGTGTTTAGGCCCTATGTCTAAAAACCCGAAACAATTTCATGATGGTCAACAACCATAAGGACAAGTTCATGGGAGGTTTGTGTTGGAAATTCAAAACCCCATCACTGGATCAAAAGGCACTTTCTGACCTTGTGTTTTAAAGAGTAATTAGGCCTAAACGACTTCAAAATTTAACCTAGAGAGTAATTGTAGTCCTATTTTATCCCTCTTGCAGAATCGCATAAAGATAAGGCAAAACCCGAGAAAGGTTGCCATCATAGGCCAAAAGGTAATAGATATGAAAAAGCGGTGTAGCTGTCTTATAAACTGCATAAGTGGTGATTAAGTAAATAGCCCATCCAAAAGAACGAAAGTCACAAGGGAAATCTTCAATCAGCCCCATTAAGTAGTTGTTAAAATTGGAATTGTTGGCCTCTGTTCATAAATTATGAAAACCGGCCCCCCGCCCCTCCCCGCAAAAAAAACCCCAAAAAACCAAAACAAAACAACCCAATCATGGACTTGTCCTTATAGTTGTTGGCCATCACGGCATTGTTCCGGATGTTAAGGCGTGGGGCCTCATAGGTGTCGCCGGGTGGGATAGGAGATTGTGGGGGAGTCTGAGAACGAACCCCCTTTTACGTTTTTTTTTCTAAAACGAAGAATGTTAATAAATCACCAAAAGTCCACCAGAGAGCTCCTTTCAAGTTTTGAGTCTACTCCAACGCCACGGGCACTTTCCACTACGGCACAGGTGCCGTTTCAAACAATGATTCAGGAATAAAATAATATTATAAAATCCAGTTATACTTATTTTACAATATTATTTTATTCCTGGATCATTGTTTGAAACGAACCTCTGTGCTCCCACGGTCCCGATCATGAACAAGTCAGAATAAAAGCATCAGTGGGATTTGCCAAACAAAGCACGAATTACTTGATTGGTCGCAATGATCACCGATATTTTAAGGCATATGTTGTATGTCTTATATCCTATCTCGCATGTCGAATGTCGGTCCAGGATTTACAAATTTTAAAGGTATTTTCTGGTTAGCTGCTATTTATAGTAACTGGGTGCAAGGTAATTTTCTGATTGGCTAGAAACAAAACGCACGTTGAACTTATATCTCCATTTAAGGTAATCAGGTCACATTGTTTCCTTTTATAGAATTATGCGTTGGACGTGTAATTTTTATCGATGCACCTGTATTTTATAGGTGCAACGGTATTTTGTCAGAAATATACGTTGAACGTGTAAATTTTATCGATGCACCCGGAATTTACAGTTGCAACGGTATTTTGAAATGTAGGTGCACCTGTAAAAAATGTAGGTGCATCGCTATTTTTTGAAAAAAATACTCGTCCAACGTATATTTATACGTCGGACGTATAAATTATGCGATGGACGTGTAATTTAATATACGATGGACATATAATTTATAGGTGCACCGCTAAATTTTATCGGTGCACCGGTATTCGAAAATAGCGCTGCAACTGTAATATCCAGATGCAACGATAAAAAATATACGTCGGACGTGTATTTTCATAAAATTATACGTTGAACTTATATTTTGACGAGGAAAATATACGATGGACGTACATTTTCTTCTAAAATATACGTTGGACGTGCAATTTTTATCGATGCACCCGGATTTTATAGGTGTAACGGTATTTTGAAATGGAGGTGCAACTATAAAAATTTACAGGTGCACCGCTAATTTCTACGAAAAATACACGTCCAACGTATACTTATACGTCGGACGTATAAATATACGTTGGACGTGGATTTTAATATACGATGAACGTATAATTTATAGGTGCACCGCTAAATTTTACAGGTGCACATGTATACCGAAACAGCGTTGCAACTGTAAAATCCAGTTGCAACGATAATAATTATACGTCGGACATGTTTTTCAGGGGAAATATACGCTGGACTTGTATTTTGATCGAAAAAATATACGATGGACGTGTATTTTGTCAGAAATATACGTTGGACGTGTAAATTTTATCGATGCACCCGGAATTTACAGTTGCAACGGTATTTTGAAATGTAGGTGCACCTGTAAAAATGTAGGTGCATCGCTATTTTTCGATGAAAATACACGTCCATCGTGTATTTATACGTCGGACGTATAAATTATACGATGGACGTGTAATTTAATATACGATGGACGTATAAATTATAGGTGCACCGCTAAATTTTATAGGTGGACCTGTATTGAGAAATAGCGTTGCAACTGAAAAATCCAGGTGCACCGATAAAAAATATACGTCGGACGTGTATTTTAATCTCATCGCGATGAAAATAGACTTTTGACGCAAATGGTACACCATATATACTCACGCAATTCGTGTTTTTTTCTATCATGTTTAAAAAATAGCTTTCCTGGTTAAACTTTCGTTTCTCCATTGCTGGCGATATTTATCTTTTTGGCGGGGAGATAACTGCTTCCAATTTTCGTGAAGTGACACAAACAATTCACGAGTCTCGTTAAAATTTAATCGGGGTCCTTTTTTTAGAATTTCACTTCTTTTTTTTAAAACAAAGTACAAAGAACTGTTTCGACCAGGGGAGATTAGTTTGACCGGTGTTTTTATTTTTTTCTTCATTTTTATTTTCATGTCACTGATCATGTTGCGTGTCCTGCCAAAATATTTTTTTTTCAAGGGTGGTATCTTTTAAAATGGACACATTTTTTGTAAGTTTAACTGATAATTTTCTGTTGGTAAACAATTTTTACTGTCAATGCAGTCCAGGATGTAATGGAAGGACACGACGGGGAAACGTGCCGAAGTGCTTGCCTTATCGGAATGGGAATCTTTTTCCCTTTCAGCGCCCCATCGCAGGTCAAAACAACATAAATCTTGGTTGACATTCCTTTACCGCGATCATCGAGCTCGTTCCAATGAGAGGTCATAAGCTATGTTTTTTTTAACAAAACATAATAAAATTTGAATGGAGATTTTTGTGTATAGTGCTGGCCGAATTAGGCCGTTGACGTTGGGTAAAAACCGAAAGCATGCTAGCGCTTTTCATGCTTTTTCCCGCAATCTGGACGATTAATTTTTTTAATGAATAATACATTCTCATTTTAGTTCATCTAAACTATTTCGGTAAAATGCTTATGCTGCAATAAAAATTAAATCACCGGGTTTTAACTTTGAAATGTTCGGGCACAGTATAGAATCCATAATCCCGTGTCGGAAAAGCTATTGCCGATGCGAAACGCCAGGATGAATTGCCAAGACTGTCACATTGTTGTTTCAAAAACACCGCACAAGTACACATTTTATTCACTGAAATACTCCTTCTATTCCATAAATTCATTTAAAACATGCAGATGAATCGGTACGAGAATCAATGAAGACAAGATCGTTTCGACGGAGACAATCCGACGTTCAATTATACAGAGGGGGGGGGGGGGGGAGAGAGGAGGGGGGCAAATCATATATCAGCGAAAATTTTATTTTAATGTGAAAACAAATCGAAAATCTCACGAATTAACGAACGGATTTTTTCAATTCCTATATTAAACCGCAGTACAGAGTTCTGGAAATGACAGATATTGCATTTGTATTTGAATATTTTATTAAATGTAGGTTTTAGAAATTTTCTGACTGAACAATATAATTGCTAATCAGGGACAGTCTCTGAATACGGCGGCCCATACCTGACATGCATTATTATTTTTTTCGAATTTTCACCATGGTGCAAATCACTTCTCACCATGGTGCAAATTACTTCTCACCATGGTGCAAATTATTTCTCACCATGGTGCAAAGTACTTTTCACCATGGTGCAAATTACTTTTCACAATGGTGCAAAGTACTTTTCACCATGGTGCAAAGTACTTTTCACCATGGTGCAAATTACTTTTCACCATGGTGCAAATTACTTTTCACCATGGTGCAAAGTACTTTTCACCATGGTGCAAATTACTTTTGTGATAGTGTGTGTGTGTGGGGGGGGGGGGGGGGGTATAGTAGCCACTAGGTTCGTCCTCAAGCTTTGGGTGCGGTCATCTAACAGCGGTGCGATATGGGGAGGGCCATGGTAGTCCATCCCTATAAGGCCGTCCCCGGTGGGGCGTTGTTGCTTGGTGATATGAGCTGGATTTAAAGAGAGCACCATCAGTTCGTGTCAAGATTGATCACGGAGTGCAATGTTCATAATACCGTCGTATTATGGGGGGGGGGGGGGGGAGGGGGTGCGTATAATCTCATATATCCCGTGTTTATGAAAGGTGGTGTGGAAACGGAATTAGGCTATCGATATGTGGTCACTGTAGATGGACCCTAGGTTGGCCCGAGGTTAAGGGCTCACGATTGAAAATATAGCCCCCTGCATTGCTCAGAGGTGCGGTCTCCACATAGTGGGACGCATATAGAGGAATGAGTATTGGTGTTCTTATTTGGCTGTGCGCCAGGTTAAGCGGTTCGGGTGAGAACTTTACTCCCGTATAGGTTATGGTTTGTTCTATGCTCTTTCGAGGGAGCTTGTTTTTTTGTAAATATGAAGGCAGTGAGTAGGTATAGGTATCACTCTTTCTAATATTGTGGGTGGCCCTGAAAAGGGCCGTTAATTAGCGTAGTGTAGGGTCTACAGTCAGGATTCTTCCTTGGTGATGGACGTGGATTCATCCGGTTTGTCCATCGTCTGTGGGTCAGTAGCTGCTTTAGGTGCTGCTTGCAGCAGTTGTTTGGCTATGAGCAGTGAAATCTTGGCAGCCATGGCCGCAATCTTCTGATCGTCACTACTGCCAGTGTGCAGGTCAACAGGGTCTTTGGCAGCCCACTGGTTAAGGTGGTTCACAATGGTGTCTTTGACCGCCCGTTTATACTTCTCCACCTGATCAAACAACTGTGCGTCAAGCTCCTGTTGGTCAGGAATGCCCGCAGTGGATGGAGGGCGAGTACCGTAGGTCCAGTCAGGTGGTTGGACATGTTTAATCCAATCGAGGGCGTGCCTCGTTCTCTGTTCCCTCAAGGCTTCCTCCCTAGGCTTGGTATGATCTAGCGGCGGCATAATGATTCTAGTATGCCTAAGTGGAGACAGGTACGGTCGTGCCGACGTTCTGTGCTGGTAGTTCGATCTACGAGATGTTTCAATTGGTCGAATGGTTGGAAGCAGAAGTAGTTATGAACGCCGTCCAGTTGAACCAGGTATAAATCAGTCCGTGGCTGACGTGATAGAGATAGCGCCGCTATAGGTATTGGTGTCAAGGTCAGAGGACACGGAGATGCTCATCCAAGACGCTATATCCTCGTAGGAGGATGCGAATTGTGGTGGGTAGCAGATCATGATCATGATCATGCGTTCAGATAGTAAATTGCCTGTAGTAAATGTGCTCATCGAGCCCCAGTCCCATGTGTGTGTGTGTTGGGGGGGGGGGGGGGGGAGGGCAAGTAGACCGTAGGTTGGTTCATGTTAATTGTGGTGGGTTGTACTGCCTGTGGGAGGCCGGGTGGTCGGTGGGTGGGCCTCTCCGACACAATGCCCTGTAGGCAGTAGTTGGACAGTTAGGGTGTCATTAAAATTGGTGCCGCGTTTGAAAGCCAGAATTGGAGGCTCCGGGAATAGTCTACGCAGTGTGGTACTGCTGGATATGAGTTCCCAATATTTTAGGAGTGCCTTCTTGCTGTTAGAAATGTACGGGTTGAAGGTCGTAGTGAAGACCAGGGGTGGCTCCATATAAGCTTTATTTGTCCGACCCCGATTCATGTTTGTAAGCAGCGTGGGCCGATCCGCGAAGTTGACAGTGGTGAGTACAGGTGTTCAATTTCCTGCATGGTGTAACCCCGTGGTAGGCGTTTATTCACAGACTGTTCTTTGTGATGTGTATAGCGAGTTTCAAATGAGTTGTTGCGTATGAAGCGCGCCAGTTCACCCTTGATGAAACCCCTGAAAGTGGCAGGGGAGTGAGCGGATTGGCGGTGGAGGTATTGGAATGTCTCCGTTGGTTTTGATGTGGAGACGCACAACCAGAACGCCGGTGGCTTGGAACCGATCACCTTTGTAAATCTCGGTATCAAGGAACGTGACCTCGGTGGTCGAGGCTTCATAAACAAAGCGAAATGTCGGGTGTGATTGGTTAGCTCTTTCTATGAAGCTATGCGGGTCCCTTCGGATCTCGTCCAGATGATAAAGGTATCATCAGGATATCGGAGCCATTTGTGGATTTTGCTCTGGCCCATTGAAAGTAGTGTGGTCTCCCAGGTATGGGCCGTGATATCGGCTATTTCAGGACTGACCTTACTGCCCATGGCAGCTTTCAACGTTTGGATATAGGACTGTCCATCAAACTGGAAGCAGTTGTGCTCAAGTATAAGCTTAAGGAGCGTTAGTAGTGAAGTAGTCGTTGGTCTGGGTATGGTAAATTATGGTTCTCAATCAGAGCCCGTTCGACAGATGCCATAGCTTCCTCGTTCGATATGTTGGTGTACATATTGGCAATGTCGGCAAAAACGAGGATGGACTCAGGAGGGATAGGTGCCTCCTCAATGAGTTGGATGGAGTGGGCAGTGTCCCGTATATACGTATGTTGTTTCTTCACAATGGGAACCAGGAGAAAATCGAGTAGACCGGATATAGAAGTAGTTGGGCTGCTGCAACCCGCAATGATCGGTCTACCCGTTGTAGGCGGGTCCTTGTGTATCTTTGGTAGAAGGTAGAGGACAGGCTGTTTGGTCGTGTCCAATTTAGGTTGAAGCGATGTATGCATTTTATTATCAATCTCGTGGTAACTGTACATACGTTCCAAGTGATTCCGGACGTCGAGTGTGGTACGTGCCGTTATATCATGGGGGAACGGTTTATAGTGGAGGGTGGAAGTAAGATGACGAAGGCCCTCAGCTACATAGGTGGTGCGGTTGATTAGAACAGTTGATTTGCCTTTATCCGACTGTTTGATGACAATGTCGCGGTTCCGCCGGAGGCTTTTTATCGCAATTCGCTCCGCCTTGGTCATATTATTACGGCAGATGCGAAGGCGCGAGGGGTTAAGACACCGTAGGAGTTCTATTTTCGTCTTAGATAGGTATGTTTCCACTGCAACATTGTGACAAGTGGTTGGAGCGGTATTGGTCCCCTTGTGGAAGGGGTTGATGAAGACCCTGTTGGTCAGCATGTATAACTCTCAGTCGCATTCTGTTGTGAAGCAATTGGATATCCTCATTGAAAAAAGATATGATAGGTTTTGAAGGCGTTGGTATAAATTTAAGGCCCTTGCCGAGTACAATCTTCTCAGGTATACTGAGGGTGTAAATCGATAGATTAGTGATGTGTTTGCTAGTTAGTGTGGAGTGTCGTTCCATTCGACGTCGTGTACGCTGATTCTGGTTATGTTTGACACGAGAAGCCACTTGGAAATTGCGCGCGCGGCAGTGGCGCTTAGGTCTACGGTAGCCTGTAAAAGAGTGAACATCACTGGTATGAGCGTAATGGCCCAGTCATGGCCGTTCAGTCTCGAGTATTCTGGCTAAATTCCGCAGTATGCCGTCTCTGGTATAGCTCAGGGCAAGCCCTGGAATGGTAGGTATAATAGGTGGTGTTTTTGCCCGGTTAGTAGTGGACACAAAGGTTCATGGTTGGAGGGTGAGTAACACCGTCAGGACCGGATGCCGATGAAGCAGGAAGGCCCGCTGTCGGTCCAATCGGATTGGACCGGATCCCCGGGTCATCAGGGGAAGCATTAGAAAACTGAAAAGTACAAACAGACGGCCAAAGACACCATTGTGAACCACCTTAAGCAGTGGGCTGCCAAAGACCCTGTTGACCTGCACACTGGCAGTAGTGACGATCAGAAGATTGCGGGCATGGCTGCCAAGATTTCACTGCTTGTAGCCAAACAACTGCTGCAAGCAGCACCCAAAGCAGCTACTGACCCACAGACGATGGACAAACCTGGTGAATCCACATCCACCAACAAGGTAGAATCCTGGCTGTAGACCCTACACTACGCTAATTAACGGCCCTTTTCAGGGCCACCCACAATATTAGAAAGAGGGATACTTATACCTACCCGCAGCCGTCATATTTACATAAGACAAGCTCCCTCGAAGGAGCATAGAACAAACCATAACCTATACGGGAGTTGAGTTCTCACCCGAACCGCTTAACCTGGCGCACAGCCAAATGAGAACACCAATACTCATTCCTTTATATGCGAGGCTATATTTCTAATCGTGAGCCCGTAACCATCTACGGTGACCACATATCGATAGCATAGTAATTTGCACCATGGTGAAAGTAATTTGCACCATGGTGAAAAGAACTTTGCACCATGGTGAAAAGTAATTTGCACCATGGTGAAAAGTAATTTGCACCATGGTGAAAAGTACTTTGCACCATGATGAAAAGTAATTTGCACCATGGTAAAAAGTAATTTGACCATGGTGAAAATTCGAAAAAAATAATAATGCATGTCAGGTATGGGCCGCTGTACTCTGAAAGATTTTTCTTGCCAAACATTAATTGGTTATGTAATCCTTCTCACGTGGACGCACTAAAACAGCTTTTCATACCCGGTCGTTTCTACACAAACGACGGGGTATTAACAAGTGCGGTTTTGTATGCAATGTACACGTAATGCTAAGATGAGGGCATTCTTGTTATCAATGTGCTTGAAATTAATTCGCATTCACAACAAACTTGTTGTCCATCATTTATGCTGTATTTTTGTTTAAATAAATAGTTGATTCCTATTGGGGGACAAATAATACATTAGTTTACATTCATTTGTATCATGTTTGAAAACGAATCGATGTATTAATTGCATAAACACAGAATGTTTTTCATATGCGACTGGATATCAGTAATTCGGTTTCATCGAGAAACTAACCGCCTTTGATGTATGGATTTTCCCGTCGTCTTTAATTAGCCTCGTAAAGGGGGTTGTGGGCCCGTAAAGATAATGTGTTCACCGGGTGTGACGAAAGGGGGATTTAAATGGAGCGTACACGTAATGATAAACAAAATTCCATTACTTATATAGCACCTTAAAAAGTTTCTTTTAAAAAACAACAAACTATCCAAGAGTATTTTGTTTATATTATTTTCTATATAAAAACACTTCCCTTGTAAAATACCGTTGTAATTGACTTAAATTCAGCATTAGCTTATTCAATGCACATCATTTTCTGGGCTTTTTAGGCTTCTTACTGATTAGTCCAGCCAATCAAGTCAAATTATACCCCAACCACCAAGAATTTGCTATACAAATGTTTGTATTATTTTTGGACAAGAATTAGTATGCAAAATAGCATATGAAAAATCCCCATTAATCCCATCACGGGAAAATGGTTATTTTGGGTGAAAACATTGAAAAATTCAGTAAAATCAGGGAAAATTGGAATTTGCTCAATACTCATTCAAACAACAACCATTTCCTTGGTACTTAGATCAAAACAACCGTGTACATTATTATACTTGAAATACCTATTGCTGAACACAAGAAAATGTGTGATTTAGAGGTGAAAATTGTGAAAAAGTAAATAAAATGTACGAACATTGGAATTTCATCACTACTCGTTCAAATGGTTCCAAGCACAAACACTATCATCATATTATCTAAGTAGTGGTATATGGCCGTTCCTGGACCACCTCCATCGTTTTGGTCCAGAAATTTTGTGGTCCAGAAAAGTTATTTATTTTTGGGTTATTTTTGGAAAAAACTTAAATTTTTCTGTTAAAAAAAATTATTTTCTTGGAAAATGTTGGTTTTTCCAGAAATAATTCAATTTTTCCCCGAAAACCCAGCGTTTTTTCCGGAAAATGTTTAAAATTTGAACATTTCTGGAGTACTTTGAGTGAATTTGACGAAAAATTGCTAAAAAATTCCAGGATTTAAAATCCTACTTTTTTATAATTTTAATACTGATATTTCCATTGGGTGAATTTTTGTAAGATTTCTTATGACAAGAATTGCATAGACCATGAGAGGTCGCGATATAGTACAATTTCGAAAAAACAGTGTCATTTTTAAAATTCGGGCTAGAAAAATACGCGATCGAACGTCGATTCTCACAGTAAAAGACAGCAGTTCGATCGAGGTGAATGCGAAAACTGGTCCAGTGAAAAAACTCGAAATCATTAGTGGGCCAGTAAAAAACTCGATCCAGGACGCAGATTCCCATGGTAGAAGACGATGGTTCAATCGAGGTGAATTTCGTAGATTGATCCAGTAAAAAACTCGAGTTTACCATTCGAGATGCAGTGCGCACACGTGAATCCGACTGAAAAAAAACAACACCAAACGAACGAACGAACGAACGAACGAACGAACGAACAAAAAAAATGTATGTAATATGTTATTAAGAAAAACAAAAATGTGTACTAAACATGAACCGAAAATTAAAATTGTAGGCGTGATCATTACATGCTTGTTTTCGTCATTAAAGAAAAAAATTTGTAAAAACTTAGTATTTTTTTCATATATATATAAGAAAAAACAAAAAATATTTTTACAATTAATAATAATTATCATTTAAAAAAAAACCCATTTAATATTTTTTATAAAAAAAAAATTTCAACAAAACTACGACATAAAACAATTATCAGTCATGAACTCCTCCACACCTAAAGATTCTGCATTAAAATTAAAAAGAGTCGAAAGATATTCCAAGTTTGACACTAAAATTTATTGGTTAGAATCTCACAACCCTATTGAATTAACAGACGTG
This sequence comes from Pictodentalium vernedei, assembly GCA_031216915.1. Classification (NCBI taxonomy): domain Eukaryota; kingdom Metazoa; phylum Mollusca; class Scaphopoda; order Dentaliida; family Dentaliidae; genus Pictodentalium; species Pictodentalium vernedei. Next base: position 27,811,335 of record CM062296.1, read on the forward strand.
CAGACATGTGGGTTAATGCAGGAATATGGAAAAGACGTCTTACAACTGAATGGAGTTTCTCTGGATCTAATCTACAAATATCACGACGATTTGTTGACGATTTTATCGGATAAGATTGAAAATTTTAATCATGAGAATTTATCCTGGATCTATGGATCTAATATTTATCCGAATATTTCAAAAAAACTAAACCAGAAATGGAATTTAATTCCTTATGAACAACACACTTTCTCAAAAGTAAATTTGATTTTTTGCTTCATCTTCCAAAACACCGAACAGAATACATTTAAAGTAAATGTCCTTTTAATAGATTTGACATTATGAATTCCATTATAAGATAGATGTTTAAATCACGACTTGACAAAATACTCATTAACAGTGCAGTTTCATTTTATCTCGCAGAATGTGCACTCACTTGATTGAAATTATTATTAATGGAGCATGATTGCTTTCACAACTTAGAATGTTTGCATAATAAATAACTGGGTGTCGTCGATGCATGAAGGGAAAATGTAAAGTAGATATTTAATATTTCAATGAGTTGAGACTTATAAAAAAATAACCACGTTTAGAGGTTTAAATTATTCATCACTGAACGAAGTGAAAAATGTAAAGTAGATAGAGGATATCTACACTGTTTTAGTGAATATCAGGAATTATCTCATGAGTGTGGATTTGAAAGTTTTATTTTTCACGAGTGCTTGCGCGAGTGAAAAATAATGCTTTCAGATTCACACGAATGAGATAATTCCCAATATTCACTAAAACAGCATAGATTTTCTTTTTATTATATGCTACATGACATTTTAATGCACAATATTCAGCCCAATTCCACTGTAAACAGCTTCAAGATAATAACAAAAAGCTGCCGATAGTCCCTTCAAGGCGACGTTCAAGATGACGTCATGCGCCAAAGCGTAACGTCATTAAGGAAGCTACTGAAAAAAATTCACCGTGTGGACCTGAATGGATTATTTTTTACTCGCGCAAGCGCTCGCAAAAAATAAAACATTCATGTCCACACTCATGAGATAATTCCCGACACTGACTAAAATGGAGAGGATTTCCTTTTTTATTATTTGCTACGAGACATTTTATTGCACAATATTCAGCCCCATTTGACCCCAAATGCGTACGTTTTAAACCAATAACAAAGATCAGCTGATTGTTCCTTCAAGGCGACGCCATGCGCCGAAGCGTGACGTTATTTAGAAAGCTACTGGGGAATATTTCTTGATATCTATCGAGTCGATAGATATCGAGAAATATCTTTTAGATAATTTGCGATAATTCACAGGCTAGCATATAATGAATATTTAATATCTATTTTACATTTTCAATTGAATGAGTGTGTTTCTGATGCGTGTAACTTTATTCACCTACGATTAGAATGAATTGGGAAAGCGCATTGGTACTGGTTTGCTACAGTACACAATTATTTGTTTATTATTTGCTTTTTTTTAGTCGTCAAATGTTATTTTTGAGGTGAACGTATAAACAATTAGTTCAGATGTGATGTACCTAAATCATCTTAATTTATTATTTGTGTTACATAAAATTGAATTTCACTTGAAAAAAAATTGGGGTTTTGTGTTAAAAAAAATTAAATTTCACTTGAAAAAAAAATTGGTGTTTTGTGTTAAAAAAAATATATATATATAAAAATTAAAATAAGATGTTTAAAAAATTCACAAATCAATTTTAAAAAAAAATAAAACTCTAAATAATATATATATTAAAATAAGAAGTTTTAACATAAAAATGCCAAAAACAAAAACGTCTTACGTGGAAACGTTATATTTCTATACCATATCCGAGTTGAAAAAGTACTGTAGAAATCTAAAAATTAAAAATTACAGCCATTATAGAACCAAAGGAGAATTAATTGAGGTCGTGTGTGGGGAGTCCTATGATCAAAAACTGGTTAATTTGTAAATGAATGTACGTCAGTTATTAAATTTGAAAGGTGTTAAACACATGAAAAAAGAAGAATGCATCGATCCTTTACTCTATGGAAAAGGAGTGGACGGAAGATCTACGATAGTGGCAAAAAGTCGAATCGTGGCAAGAAATGAGAAGGTAGCAAGAAATGAGAAAGCGAACGAAACAACCTCAACAAACGACTGTAGACACTAAGAAGAAGAAGACTGTTAAATGAATAGTAAGCTGACAGGTTTTGAAAGAGAATAAAAAAAAAATTAAAATGGATGCGGTTCGAGATGATGATTCATTACAAAAAGCGATGGATGCAGTCGTGAGAGCGCTGGAGGAAAACAAGGGACTTGATGCGATAAAGGGAATCATAACCAAAGCGTTAGAGAAATCGTTGATTCCGACAGAACGAGACGTCGCCATTAGAGGATATTTTAAAACTTTCGAGGTGATTCCCTGTCTTGCAAATCTCGATCCCGAATCGTTCATGGAATGGGCGAAGGGTGGAGTGTTGGATGTATTTCGAGAACATCAAGATAAGGGTTTAAAAATAAAAATGATCTTGCATTCTCTGATGAAAAACATCAATGCGAAAACGGGTGAGAGCGTGGTGGAAGATACCTATTTCCAATCTGAAATGGAGACTGTGTTCAGAGACGATGAATTAACCGATGTTTACGAAGCGATGAAAGACAAGATGATGGAATCTATGGCTATTTATTATGGGAAGAGAAGTGGTTGGACGTTCGAGAAGATAGTGAGTCTCGATATTCGCGTGGATACACATGGCCCTTTGAGAACGTCTTCCTATATAGAATTGCATCGTTTTTCCATAAAATAAAAATGCTGTGGTTAACGTGAAAAATAAAGATGATAGTGAGCATTTTAAATGGGCGATCACATCGGTCTTGTATCCCGCAAAAGACCATAATGATAGAGTTTCCAAGTATGTGGAGACTTGTAAAAATCTCGATTGGATGGGAGTGCCTTTCCCGACGTGGTTGGAAGACATCAAGTGTTTTGAAAAGCTAAATCTCACTGTGGCTGTGAACGTCTTGGGATATGAGGGAGATGATAAAAAAGGAATAGTCCATCCTCTCAGACTGAGGGTGACAATCAACATTATTGCTGGATTAAAAATATGAGTAAATTGTTGTCGAAGCAGACTTCTAAACATAAGCATGAGAGATTCGTTCCATTGTCAAGAATCGTTGACGCGTCATTAGGAATATTGCAACGAAAAGTCAAGCCTTGCCATCGAAATGCCTAAACCTAATACTTACATGAACTTTTACAACTACAAAAGAAGATTGGAGCCGAGATTCGTCGTCTATGCCGATTTCGAATGTTTCGCAACGAAAATGAATTCTTGCCAGCCCAACGAGCATAGGAGTTACACCAAAAAACATCAGAAGCACATACCTTCAGGCTATTGTTATTATGTGAAATGTTCTTTCGATGATTGAGAATCGTTAGGTCCATTCGTCTACACCAAATGTTCAGATGACGACGACGTGGCTAAAAATATCATGGAAGAGTTAGAATCGAAAATTCAAGAATTATACGACAAATTTAAAAAATCCAAAGACATCATCATCACATGCATAGCAACGGGAATAATACAAGGAAACCACTAAATGTCACATCTGTAGACAACCATTCGATAATAATTGTGAAAATAATTAAAAAAGTTGGAGATCATGATCACTACATGGGCCTGTTTTGTGGCGCTGCTCACAACAAATGCAATTTAAGATTTCGAGATGCCCAATTCTATCCGGTGATATTTCACAATCTTTTGGGCTATGACAGTCACCTGTTCGTGAAAAATATGGGTGTCAGCGAGGGGGAGTTGAGCTGCATCACGCAAAGTGATGAAAAATACATTACCTTTAAATGGAAGGTCGTTGATAAAAAGACCGAAGGATTGAGTGAGAAAACAACGATTCCCATTGGTAGAGAGATACGTTTCATCGACAGTTATAAATTCATACCAGCCAGTCTGGAGAAACTAGTCAACAGTTTGAATAAGGAGAAATTTAAAATCATGAGTAAACATTTTGATGATCAACAACTGGTGGACGTCATGTTGAGGAAAGGTGTCTACCCTTAGGATTACATGTGTGATCTCGAGAAATTCGATGACGTCGCTCTACCTCCTAAAGATGATTTTTATTCGAAATTATACCAGTCTCACATTTCTGACGACGATTACGAGCACACGCAAAAAGTGTGGAGATGATTCGACATGAAATCCATGAGACATGAGAGAATATCACGACCTCTGTTTAAAAATTGACGTGCTTCTCTTGGCCGAAGTGTTCGAAAATTTTCGACGAGTGTGTCATAAACATTATGAACTAGATCCGGTTTGGTATTTAACGGCACCCAGACTTGCCTGGGATGCTCTTTTGAAGACGACCGAAGTCCGATTGGAATTATTAACGGACGTCGACATGTTGCTCATGTTTGAAAAGGCTGTGAGGGGTGGCGTATCTATGATTTCCACTAGATATGCTAAAGCTTATAATTCTCACATGGGAAGAGATTTCGATTCAGAAAAACCGAGTAAATACATACAGTATTTGGATGCTAATAATTTGTACGGTTGGGCCATGAGTCATCCTTTACCGATCGGAAATTTCAAATGGGTTGAAATGTTGGAAGAAAAACAAAAATGGAGACACTATCCTTGTATTCTAGAGGTCGATTTGGACTATCCATAAACGTTACACGATCTACACAGTGATTATCCGCTGGATAACGACTTCTAAAAACTCAATTCCTAGTTTAAATCATAAACGCAAGTATGTGGTCTACTGCGAAAATCTGAAACATTACATCGATCACAGAATGAGATTCATTGATGTGCATCGAATCATTCGATTCGACGATGAGTCCTGGATGAAAAAATACATCGATTTCAACACGAATTTAAGAATGCAGGCCGAGAGTGACTTCGAAAAAGATTTCTTCAAACCCATGAACAATTGTGTGTACGGGAAATCTATGGAAAACATTAGGATTAGAACCAATGTTCAACTCGTCACCTCTGAAGAGAGGTCTAGAAAATTAATCATGAAACCCAATTATAAACATAGAATCATATTCAACGAAAATCTAGTTGCTGTACACATGCAAAAGACGCAACTAAAGTTCAACAAACCCTGTTATCTCGAAGCGATAATCTTACACATTAGCAGTTGATGTATGAGTTTCACTACGATTTTGACAAATCCAAATTTGATTCGAAAGCCAAACTATAGTTCATCAACACGGACAGTCTAGCTTATGAGGTAGAGACTAGAGACGTCTACAAGGACATAGCACCAGACGTGAATGAATGGTTAGACACAAGTAATTATCCCAATGATCACCCGTCTAAGATTCCAAAGGGTGTCAATAAAAAGGTGTTGGGTAAATTCAAAGACGACAGCAGTGGAAGACAGGTCACCAAATTCGTGGGTTTGAGACCTCAATTGTATGCTTTTCTCCTCGACGGTGAAGAGATCAAGAGATGTAAAGGTGTTCAAGCGTGTGTGATGAATAAAAGCATCGCTCTCGACAAGTATAAAGAATGTCTTTTCGAAGGTTCGATGGTGTATAAAAAGATAATTGCGATTCAAAGCGAAAAGCATGAGATGTACACCAAAGAAATCGATAAGATTGCATTGACGGCCGACGATGATAAAAGAATTATATGTGAGGATAAAATACACACTTTCAAACTCGGACATTATTCTGAGATATTTCAACAACAATATCGAGAGGATGATGAATGCAGTATGACTGAGGACATCAAAATGCTGTAAGTTTAAAAAAAAAAACTCGCGAGTTTATAAATTTAAAAAGAATAAAAATATAAATAAATAAAAAACAAAACAAAACATATTTATGAATAAGAAGAAAATAAAACACATACCCGTAGAAGGTGTCATCTTACCCAACAAACACCTATCCAACATTGTTCTGTCGAAAGCGGCAACAGATTTAAAAATCAAACATTTTCGAGGTGTGTTTTCTAGAGATGCCTTACCGAGAAAACAAGACGCCAATTCGGAATGTGAAATTTTAAATCTGGACAATATCGGAGATGAGGGCACACATTGGGTAGCATGGTTTTCGAATCGGAATAAAAATTATTATTTCGATAGCTACGGAATCTCAACACTGATAGAAATAAGGAATTATTTAACATCAGTTATTTGCTATACCGAACAAGTGCAAGCACCGGATCGAGTGTTTTGCGGTCACCTATGCCTCAACGTTCTCAAGAGATGGTCAGAAGGAGATCACTTTCAGGATATTCTCAACGATTTACATTAAAGGAGGAGGAGAAGAAAGAAAAAAAATGATATAGACAGATATATAAATAAAGAATATAAAAAAATAAACTTATAATTAAAATAAAAAAAAAGTAAAATAATAATAATAACAAAACAAAACAAAACAAACATGACAGTCGATAAGTTTGGTCATGCTGACGATAATGAAAGTTCCTCTAGAAAGAAAAGAAGAATGGTTGAAGTTGCTGGTGGTGACATTGCCAACTTGGACGAACAATATGTCCGGAGATACGAACCTCGAGAAGAACCTTTAAACTTAAACAATAAAAAAATCTACAATCTTCCCAAACCGATTGATCAGTCAGATGCCATGACTAAAAAATATGTGGAAAGAGGAGGCGAAAATTTCCGGCAGATGATGAGAGATAATTACGTGAATAAAGACATGACGGACGGTCTCGACTTGAAATCTAAATGAGTGGTGAATGTAGCAGATCCCAGAGATTCGACTGATGCTGCCACAAAAAGATATACAGATAACGCTCGCACGAGATTCAGTAAACATCTGAGAGATTGTTATGTTCCTAACGTGATGCAGTCCGAATTGAACGTGAATTCTAACAAGATAATCAACATGTCCAATCCCACGAATCCCAATAATGTGGCAACCAAACAATACGTAGACTTGGAACTGAGAAAGAATAATGTCAATGAGCTAAAAATAAAATCGGATCTGGATGCAGGATTCAACAAGATATTGAATCTGTCCCAGATCGACGATATAGATGAAGAGTCGCCGGTTGTCAACAAAGGCTATCTGGATTCTGCCCTACAGAATTCTCAATCCTATCTGAAATCTCACGTCAACAAATTGTATCTGAACAAAAAATGCAGAGGAACCATGGAAGCCGACATCAACATGAACGATCAAAAAACATTCGGTCTCGTCGACGAACCAGAATATGATTCCTGCACAGTTAGCAGACAGTACTTGGACAAAAATACGGTTTGGAGAAAAGGTGATATCATGGAAGGCAATCTGGACATGGGAGGACATGCACTCACGAATCTGCCGGATCTCTGATTTCTGTCTTGGAAAAGATAAAATACGACAGACAACTGATCACCATTGGGCCGAGGAGAGTGGCACGTTAGAAGTGGAAAAAGCCGAATGGTCCTTCGGAAATGGAGGTAATGGATCACTGCACGGTCTGATAGGATATCCCATGCCGGCGGGAGGTGATATCATTCAAATGAGTCTGGCTCCTATGGACTTGAGCAATAGAACAGTCATCAATCTCGTGGTGAACGGTGTGGAAACCGATAAGAGGTACGGTGTCAAAAACACTAGCGTCTTCAGTACGCCTCTCAAGGTGCAGATGGGGATAGGATCAATTTCAAGATGAAAACCAATAATCCCGAAGCCGCCACTTCAGTGGTCTCTTTGTTGATCGTACTCGATCCTCTGAACAAACAGTGAAAACCAAAATAAAAAAAATTTGAAATAATCACTTATTTGTGATGTAGGGGAGACAATTTAAAATAAAAAAATATATATAATTGGATTTTTAGAGACTGAATATTCAATTTCTCAAAATCCAATTATATTTTTTGGGGGTATTTTTATTTATTACTTTTTTAGGGGTATTTTAATTTTTTTTTATTATTATTATTTATTTTCATCGAACGATCGACATTTTTGTCCATCCGATTCGAATTCTAACTCTCTATCCAACTGGACTAGGGCCAAAGCCTCGGTTCTCTTCGGCACGTTCCTGTTGAATTGCATCTTGATCTGAATGTCTAAGATGCTACCCTTGAGTCGCTCGTTTTGTTTACTGACGTCGAATACGAACAGGGGATACATCGATTTGTAGTCGGTGGGAGGCATGTTAGGATTACCCATCAATTCATACAGTTGATGATATTTCTTTCTGAAAATGGTGGCGTCGTCGTATAGTCTGCAGAAATCGTTCTTATTGAAAGAGGCGTTGTAATCGATGGCTGGATATCTCGTGGCATTTAGAAATACCTGCATGTTTGTCAAGTGACAATGATCGAACAGGGAAGGATTTTTCTCTCGAGACCCATTCCTATCAGTTTGAAATGCCTCTACGATGAATCGCGGTCTTTCCGAAGCAGATTTCACAGTCAATCTCCAATCGAAGTGATTGCTGGATGATGGAACACTAGCCGTGTCACACTATCTCATTCTAAATCCCACCGGTAATTTACTCTTCGATTCTATGATCTTGTAGAGACGTACTTTCTCCACGACCAAAGGCAGCACGTGCAGAACGAATCAAGATATCTTGTTCAGATGTATCTTGCCTGCATCAGTCACGGCGGGTCTCATGATGGCTTTGTCGTTTCCTTTTTGCATCAAAGTCAGATTGTGGTTGAATCTGTAGAGAATCTTTTCGTATTCTTCTGCAAATCCGAATATGTGTTTCAGAGGAATCCTGAATGAAAACGTTCCATTGGGTCTCAAAGTCTTGACGATGTAGTCGAATCTCGTAGCATCACCGGTATTGGCTGGACCCATGTCAGTGACGGTGTCTTTCACCCACAATTGATTGAGTCCTTTAGATTTCGAAAAATCGTCCAGATACGTCAAGAGTCCGTAGATCGTGGTGGCCTGTCCGGGATGAAACACAGATTCTATCTCTTGTTTTGAGAGCATAGATTTTATATTACTGAACAGATGCATCATGCCATTATTGGCTAGAGTGACTACGTAGTCGTCGGCTTACTCGCTTCCATCTTCCTTGGTGAGACGCCCCTGTATCACTATATAACTTTGGCTGGGATGAACAAACAGATCTTGAGTCTTGACGTTGATTCTTATTTCACCGGCATTGTTCAGACTGGTTCCTGTCATGGGTTCGTACTCGTGAACTTCGTATTCTTGAATGCTTTCATCTCTCAATATACCTTCGGTTATATCTAATATATTTGCCATGTTTTTTTGTTTGTGCTAATTCGTTTGCTTTTTTTATTATAAATTGAGGTTTGTTTTAATTATTATTATTTTTTCTTCCTTACTATATATGTGTAAAAAAAGTGAAGGTTTGGTTTTCAAAATGACGTCTTCTACAATTCTTGTTTGTAAAATGTTCCAATGATTTCTCTGCTGTCATCTTCATCATCCTCTAATGCTTTTATTTTGTAAGTCACTGGATCTGTGTAAAATATTCTAATGATCTTAAAGATTTCCTCGGTTCATCGAGTGTAACCTTTCGCAAAGAGTGACTTATAAGAAGCGATCCTCAAATTCTCAAATTTCGGGGGTTTGGACTCCTTCATGGTCTTGGTCCTTTTGGAATAGAGATTTGCGAAGACGCATTTTTCGTTTCGAGGATCGCTAGCTTCTGCAGGGGTCATCTTGATCGAACTTTGTTACATGTTGTTGTATTCTTTCGACCAGTTCGTCTAGAACGTCAATATATTTCTTGGTCTTATTGGCCGTGAAATACTTGTACATTTTTCACTTCATGGTTCGATTCCAAAGTTCGATCACTTTAGCTTTCCCTTCATTTTTGACGGAATAGATGTCGACCAATGGACGAACGTGACTCTTATAAAATTCCTTCCCCTTATCCACCCATAATTTATCTGGTTTTCGAGAAGACAATGCTAATATGCTCTTTAGAGCCTTGGCCACACAAGCTCGCGATTTACTCTTCAGAGGGCTCGTCCATCCATATTTCGAAAACACGTCAATGACTGTCAGTATGTATTTAATGCCTTTGTTCCATTTGGAATCCGATTTCATGTCGACCAGATCGGCTGACCAGATCTGATCCAGACCCTTCATGAACACCCTTCTCCTTCGAAATTTATGCATGACAGGCTCGTGTAGTTTGTTCGCCAATGCATTCGTTAATGTTTTCTGTACATTTTTTTTATGACCCATCCGAATCGACGTTTGGTTCCGATCATTTTACCGACCAGCGACCGTTCAAGTCTCTCGCTCCTAGTGGGATTCGGTATATTTTTCAGTGTCATCAACATGTTTTTATCGCAGATTCGATTACGAGTCTCAACATCAGGATGTTTAGCATAGCACAGGTCATATGAGCGTATGCGGCCGAATCCACCCTATTGATGGGTTTGCTCCAAGATTTAGGAGTCAGATCTCGATACAGTCTCTTATTTAATTTCGTGCCGGGCCCCGTGAATTGATGTCCTGGCAGATGCATATCGACAGGTAGATTATTAATCAATTTATTCATTAGACCAGCACGGCGTTTGATGAATTGCGTCTTGGTTGAACCGCACAATTTACATGTTCTGCAAAGCATGGGACTTTTATTTTTCATCAGTACTTTTTTAGCGTTAACCATATTGGTAACTCTCTTGCGTTTGCAATAAATCTGTTTTGGTTTTTTCATACATATTTAATTTTTTTTTTTTCGTATTTTTTTTAATTTATATACAATTTTTTAATTTTTTTTCTTTTATATATATTTTTTTTTTTCATTTTTTCAATCAATTGCTTCTGGAATCTTTTTAGGATCCAACAATTTACGAAATCGCTTCTTCCCTACCTTTCTCCATGAGAGATCCTTCATTTCTTCCTTGAGAATCTGATGACTCTTGACTCTTATCTTCAGTTTCATGACTTCGTATTTTTGTTTTTCATTCAATATGCTGACGTACTCACCATCCAAAATCCTACCATCTTTCAATGCTAGAGAGATCTTATCCGACACGATGTCGATCTTTGCATCGGCCAAAATGCTAATGTTTTTGTGCTTCTTGGCCTTCACAGATAATTTCTTAGCGATTAAATTTCTGATCGTACTGATGAATCCGACAGTAAAAGCCAGTCCTTCTATGACCAACACGACTGGAAGAACAACAACGGTGGCCAACAATAGACTGATTCCGGCAACATTCAAACCCATAGAGGTCGCAATGAGTGTCAAATCCACACCGTTCACAAATTTCTCTAATCTCGAATATTTCTTACTGAGTAAATGACGAGAATCTCTCTCTCGCATCATATACAATTGAATTCTATTGATTTGTTTGATCTGATACCTCTGCGCCACATCGTCACTACTTTCTGGTGGTAGAAGAGGTGCCATAGGCTCGACACTCAACTTCTCTAACGATGGATAGATGTTTTTACTTTAAAGTTCCATTTTCATTTTATTTTATTTATTTATTTGTATCAATTATTTTTTTTTGTATGTTTTATTTTTATCCCTTATTATTTAATGGAAATTTTTTTAAATGGTTTCTTCCCATTTCTTTCAACAAGGAATTCAAAAAGTGACTCCCGTCAGACATTTTTTTTAGCAGTGGTCTCCCCTTTTCCAACAAATATTCCAAAACACGTCCTCTGTCTTCGGTGGTTAAATTCTCTCTCCTCCCGACAACTGAAACATCTTTCATGCAAGACACAAGGAAGTTGTTCATTCACGCAGATCGCGTAAGCTCTGAACAGTGCCCTTCAAAGAAACCAAGCTCTCAATTCCATGGAATCATTCGTTTTACTCATAATTATTATTATATACATCAAAAAAAAATTCTATTCTTATTATTTTTTTTCTATTATTTGTATTCGTATTAATATTTTTTTTTCTTTTTATATATTACATTGTTTTTTTTTCAATAACAACACATTTATTCATCTCATCATCAACCAAATGAATGAATACTTGTTGCATATTACAATAGGAAAGAGATGACATTTTTTTTCGAAAGAAGGATTTTATGCTTTTCGTATTTCGATAAAACCATCATTTTTTCATCATCATCATCGTTAGAATAATATGGGAAATAATCGATAATGATTTTTAACCTTTTCAGCAAATTCGATCCACGATCTATTTGACATGAACGAGTGTAATCTGGGAATAAATTTGATACACTCGAATAGATTTTTCAATATTTTCATCACCACCACGATCGAATACATTAACTACGTTTTTCATGCAAAAAATCATGTAACGAAATTTCCCTTAATTGTAAAGTTCTACAAATTTCACTTAGTTTTTAAAACGATCTAGAACATCTATAATCAAAATTTTTTTTTAAAGATATTATTTTTTTTTTATATATCTCTGATGTGAAATCGTATAGTCACTCTCTCTCCACGAAGATCTAACAGATCGCCGTTCTGATCCGTTAACGTGGTTTCGATGCTATACAATGTGCCCAGAATCACAGGTAGATAGACGAGATTTCGAGGTCGCTCTACGATCTTATAAACTGGTTAAACATCCTGAAAGAGTGAGTAGATCGTAGGCTGAGTGCTACTGTCAATGTAACTTCCCGCGATCACATTCACATTCACTAAAATGCTATTGACCACGAGAATGTTGGCCATATTTTCGCATGCGGCGTGACCTCGATACATCTTTCAATCGAATCCCAACATCTTACCGATCGAATCTTCTGCACTAAAATCGACTCAAAAATTATCTCCCAAGTCTAATATCATCTGTAGAGAACTCGTATTGGGAGCGAGTCTTATCATCTTGCATCCATGACCATCGGTCTTCAGTCTTGTCTAGATGTGACGGTTCAGATCATCTATGTTATAACTCCCTTTGTGAATTGGAATCTCGAACCAATCCACTCCGTTGGAATACATGAACACGTTATTCTTTTTGGTGACATTGGGAAACAAATAGTAAGTCTCGAGATTAACCAATGCCATCTCGTATCTCTTTTCCTTCTTCAATTCGATGGAAGGTTCGAATTTCATAGTGAATCGAGTCATGTCATGACTCACTACGATTTGAAAGGACTGTTTCACAGCCGTATTCTTGACTGTCTGTTCTAATAAATGTTCTGACATTTTTTTTTATTATTATTTATTAATTATATATTTTTATATTTTATCGATATTTTTTTATTTTCTTCTCTATTATTATCGGAAATATAAAAACAAATCATCGAATCCACTTCGATATTTTCCATTGTTAAATTTGCTAGTCAAATCGATCACCACGAACTTGTGATGTCCTTTGCCCACACCTTCTTACAGAATCTCCTGAATTCTTCCATGCGCATGTCGTTGGCCACATGATCTCCATAGATGTGATTGAGATTCTTGAGATCCTGATGAAAGAGACACAAAAAATTAGCATTCTCCCTTATCATCTGTCCGGGCAGTCGAAAATAATTCTGAGACAGATAGAAACAATCCACGTTGATGTGACGTCCTCGAACGTGATACGATTCGCTTCGATTCTATCTCTCCTGCAGCAGATCGTCGAAGATCCATGAAATTCTTATTCTCTGACTTCAACTGTCTGGGATCAGGAATGTCTTTGGCATTCTCCTAAAACAGACATTCCACGTTCGAACACTCGATGTTTTTCTTAGTCAATTCTCTCGCTGCCCCTTCCAATATATTCGAAGTCTCGTGTCCTTCGAATTCGTCTCAATTGTCGAAGATTCTCGCCATGATGTCCTTGGGTAATTTACGATTCATGCACTCCGTATTCCGGTTGAAAGATACTCTTGCCGAAAACGAATAATCTGTCATAATCCAACCAGCCGGGGCGCAACAATAGATTCATCAAGAGATTTCTGCAATTCGATTTTCCCACTATCAGACCTCTTATGCTCTTGGGAAAGAACTCGTCATTCGACCTCTTGGTCATCACATCATTCCAAGACATGTCTTTGATATCCATTTTTTTCTCCAGTTTTTTTTAAACTGTGTTTTGAACTATGTTTTTTCTATTTTTTTTATTTTAATTTTTGTTTTTATAAAAATCACTTTCAATCCTAATCCGTTCATCATTTTAGCTAAGTCTTGTATTGGTACAAAATCATCATAGAAGTCTCGCCAACTTTTCGGTTCGATTCTCGATCGTTTGGCAGGTTGTGGAGTTATTAATTTATTTTTCAACGCGTCGGCACCTCTCTTGCCAGCTTCCGATGCTATTCTACCGCTCGCTTCGGTCACAGCTTTCTTACCCGCATCGATCGCAGTCTTCTTTCCAATTTTGAGAGCGCTCGATGCGATCTGTTTCGTGCGTCGCCAGTAAATTTACAAGTTAAAAATCGCATCATCGAATCCACGATGACCGATCCACCATAGACGTAAGATCTAGCGTATCCCCTGTTGTTTATCACTAACATTTTTTCTAAGAATTCGGTTTTTTTCAATTATATTTTTAGATACATATTTTTTTTATTTCAAACGATTCATCAACTTTTGATAATCCTTCTTAGTCAAGTCCTTCTGCCTCAACAATTCGTCGCACACGCTCACTATCTCGTTATCCTCGCTGGTGTTACCGGCCTCTCCGCTGGCCATCAACAATCTCAATCTCTTCTCAGACAAGGCATGGGGATCGTGCGGAAGAAATATTGTGTCAGTCATTCCCTTTCCAGTCGTCGATTTCAGGAAATACTCGTTCGCCAATCCATATGGGTTCCACCACGTTCTTCCACTTGTAACTTCTCCTATCCTTCGGTCTCATCTCTTTGGGATCGTTGTTCTTCTTCATGGCGTGAGTCGGAACCAGAATGTCTCTGTAATTGTGGTAATCCTCTTTGGTGTAATCGTCGGGTCTCTGGTGAGAGAGCAAAGTATACAATCCGTCGGTCAATTCGTACCTGTTCGAACCGACGATCAAATAGCGACCTTCAAGCGATACTTCCGTGTCACCCACGAAAGATTTATCGCCATCGTCACGAAATCCATACATCGGATATCACGATTCCACTACCATCGTCAGATCTGATGCTAATAATGCTTGAAGCGTCGTTATCGACGCTAATTGCATCAGTCTCTATTCTCTCTGGAGTGTATTCGGATAAAGTTCTCGGCGTAAAACTACCGACGCTACTCGGATCTGTCTCAATTCTCTCCGGAGTGTAACCGGATGGAGTTCTCGATGCAAAACTACCGGGGTGCGAACCCATCCTCAGAGAACCTTCTTTTATGGGTCTCCATTCCTCGATGATCTCTTTCCTGGCTCGTTCTTGAACCTTGGTGACGGGTCTTAACAACTTAGTCGCCTCTCGTCTCAATCCCATCTCTCCCAATCGCCTGGCCCTATCCTGCGCTTGAATATTCTCCTTCCTCCGCATTAATTCGCGAACCTACTCATCCCTTCGCTTCGAATCACCGATGTGTAGAAAAATTGTTTTATTTATTTATTATTATTTTTTCTTTAATGAAAAACAGTTATTTTTTTGTATTCTTATTTTTTTTTTGAATGTTGTTTTATATATATATTTTTTTAAATTTTTTGTTTGTTTTTTAAACGGTCAATTTCTTTCTTTTTTTCATCACTCGTCTCGTAAACTCGAGTTTTTTACCGGATCAATCTACGAAATTCACCTCGATCGAACCGTCGTCTTTTACCGTGGGAACCCGCATCCTGGATCGAGTTTTTTACTGGCCCACTCATGATTTCGAATTTTTTCACTGGTCCAATTTTCGCATTCACCTCGATCGAACCGCTGTCTTTTATTGTGAGAATCGACGTTCGATCGCGTATTTTTCTAGCCCGAATTTTAAAAACGACACTGTTTTTTCGAAATTTTCCCAATGGAAAATCCCAGTGCTAAATCTCGACCTCTTATGGTCTATGCAACTCTAGTCATAAGAAATTTGACAAAAATTCACCCAATGGAAAAATCAATGTTAAAATTATCAAAAAAGCAGAATTCAAAACCCCGGAATTTTTAACAATTTTTCGAGAAATTCACTCAAAGTACTCCAGAAATATTCAAATTTTAAACATTGACATTACAGCAGTTATTATTTTCCTGGCATTTCCCACACGCATTCTCTATTGGTGAAGAGGGAAGCAAGGATATAACAGCGGGGAAACGGTAGAACATGAATACTTGAGAGTGAAAATATGTGTTACAGTTAGAGGCATATACAGAAACCACACATATAAACTTAAGACAAGGGTGAAAAGGATAGTCAATAAGTTAAAACTACTTGAAAGTAATAGCCTAAACCAGGTGTTCGTTGGAAAACCCGTTTAGGAGAGGGTGAGATTGCCAAGTACAGTGGAGCCCACTTAACTGGATATGTCTTAATTGTATATCCCTGTTAATTGAATATAATTTTCAAACACAAACCCTTTTACCATACCTTCAGTACAACTTTGATCTGTTAATTGCATATGGGTTGTAGAGTAAACTCCTGTCTATTGTATATAATTTTTTGTAATATGTCGAAAAAATTACTGTGACGCGCACCAAATTCACCTTATTTATCAACCTTTTTGGCCTCACTACATCCAATACAGGCTTCTATTCTATTATATTTTGTTTGACAGAGCTCTATGAGCTCTGTCAAACAAGATATAATAGAATAAATGCTCAGTTTACCTCCAGAACACAGGAAACTGGCCAAATCCCTGTTAATTGTATACTCCTGTTAATTGAATAATTTACACTGGCAAAATGGATATTCAATTAAGAGGATTCTACCGTATAACATATGGGACGGATGTGATAACTCTAAATTAAACAAAAGTGAGGAACTTGGAAGTTCTACACAGTGATGCGGGCCGGTGGGTAACCGGACTAAGCAGCGCAGCTATGCGGGAAGCGGTCAGAGGAGACTTTGGATAGATGCCAGTTAAATATAGAATTGATATGGAAAATTAGGCTACCTCAATTATCTTAAAAAAACCCAAACAGCAGATAGTGTTAAACGACGTTTAACCATGTGTGGAACCAAAACATTCAGACCGGATGGATAAGCCGGACTAGGGAACTAAAGGAGAATTACTCCATAGTGTCTGAAGGGTTTTTAGAAGGTGGCCCGAAGCATGGCTGTAGCCTTATCAGGAGAAGAGAGCTGATTGATTGCAATAGAAACTGGCGAGCTGGAATTAAGACCAAGCGCTCTTTAGACGGTTTGTACAAAAATATGCCCCAGCTTTTGAGGAGTACCTAGATAGATCTTATGGGGGGCCTTTGTTGTTTAAAGTGAAATCGAAGTCATTAGAGTTAAGGGGGAGAATCAGGAAAGGCGAGGAAAGAGTGTGCTAAATGTGTAATTTAGGAGTAACGGAGACCCTGGGACACTTCATTCTAGAATGCCCCAAATATGTGCCTAGTAGAACAAGACTCCGTAGAATACTAATGGAAAACTGGGATGAAAACCTGAAGGATACGTGGATGGGGAATGACATGAGGGAAAGGGTCAATTTTATAGTTAGGGATATCGAGAAAGCACCGATGCCTGGTATTATAAAAACATTTTTTGACTGAATGCTGGGAGATTAGGAGGGGGAGAGGGGAGGGGGAGGAATAGCCCGGCAGTGAACTAGATATTTGTTGACTTCCTCGTTAGAGGACCGCGACAAATTAGCAGAGGGATGAAGAATTATTATTATTTGAACAGGTGAGGCTTTTTTTGGCAACTACACCTTGACATCTCGCAACCTCTGGCATAGTTACATCTTATCATCTTCAGGAAGGTCTTTATTGGGGCAGGTGGAAAGTCAGTGGTGATTGGCGAAAACTTTTTTTCTTTGTTTCACTAACAATTTTAGTATGATTATTTGAAAGAAGTGTTACATTGTTAAAATCTTGAAGTCGCCGAGTTTTCGTAACCTCGTGTGACCATCACTTTTAGCGCATGCGCGATCCACGGAAACGTAATTAACTAGAAATACGTTGTGACTCCATGAAAATTTCTCAATCCGTCATTGACATTGGGAGAAGTTGAACGTTTGGGATGTGAAGCTATTTTGTTGGTGTTCGGAGGGAAAGAATCTGAAAATGTCCATACTTGTCGACATACAGTGTCATCGCCCTGACATTTCGTTAAGCCAGAAAACCTACCCAAACGCAGTCTGCTGTGAAGTATTATTATAGTTCACAAACACACTCTTAGGTGCAAATGTGGTCACGGAGAAGTGCAGATACTTGTCAGTGGGGGTGGAAAGTTCCAAATGGAAAGTTTGTGCCACTCAGCCCTGACCTTCCACCTGCACCAAAGACCTTGCTTGAGATGATAAGATGTAACTGTGCCATAGTTTGTGAGTCGTCAAAAAAAAAAAAAACAAACTCACCTGTTCAAATGTGTGTGGAAAATGCCAGGAAAATAAAAACTGCTGCAATGTCAATGCAGATAATCTGGAAATCTGATTTCGCATAGCGGTAGAACCAATTATCAAATGTTCAGATTATCTACATTGACATTACAGCAGTTATTATTTTATATTTATTATTTATATATGACATTGACATATAACGGTAATTTTTAAAACATTTTACCCCAAAAATCACATTTTTCCTGCTTCCATTGATTTGAAGTTTAAGAGAGGTATTAATCATACCAATTTACGCTGCTTTACTCACCCCCAAAATTCCCAAATAGTACGTAATAAACCGTGTCTTTTATATTTCAGGGAGACTAAGATTTTCCAATGTTATTGAATCAGATAGTTACACTGATAAAGGATATGTATGCAGGGCTGAAAACAAAATCGTTGGGGCGATTGCATTTTCGAGGCTGTATTTCATCAATCATAAATCAGGTGGGTTTTGTTTAAATTTTCATTACTCAATCTTTTCTTTCATTCAGGTAAAAAAAGAAATTTCTGTACATGTATATTCAAGCCGGTAAATAATATTTTAAGCTTTGAGAAACCTGTCGGTCAGTCAGTCATTTGGCCAGTCTGTCAGCCTGGCCATCAAGTTTTTAAACTCAATAACTTATGACATTTCTTTGTAGAATCATGGAATGACATCCTATTTGGTATGCATGAGTATTTTTACTGAATCTACCCCCTCGTTCATGCAGTGAATCTACATACTGGAGATTTCAATAATGGTTTAACTTGTAAAATAACCGAACAAACAGCAGATACAGTGGAATTGACTTTTGTTGAAAAATTTGAGTAACAAAATTCACAGTTTCCGAAAATACGAAGTCATCGAATTTAACGAAACACAGATGCGTTTGTGTATACAAGCCTCCAAGTGAAAATGTCACTGTTTGGAATATATACCTAACTATGAGTACATATTCATTGAGTGACGTCCTCATTCCAGAGATTTTATCAGTTCAACCTTTGTACAGTATTATAATCTCCTGTTTCTCACTTTAACCCTTTACCTAACATGAAAAACAGACGACACTTGCAAACAAAATTCTTGAATACCTATTTATTTATTTATTTATTTATTTATTTATTTATTTATTTATTTATTTATTTATTTAGTTATTTTTTTATTGGTGTTTAAGGTCACATACGTATGCACAATGGCTAATCATGACCGTGACAGTTTTACGGGTGGAGGAAGTCAGAGTACCCCTAGAGAACCACCGAGCAACGACGAGCAGCTGCCAGCTCCCCAACATCGTAACTCCGCACTGCAGTACAGGCAGGGTTAGATTGGTTGAAGACATGCGCACCCTCGACGTGCAGTGCGCATTAGTACACGGCGTCATCGTGCCCCAATGTGGACAATCGGGGTTAAGTGCCTTGTCCAAGGACACGACGCGGGTGTCCGAATCGATCGCTCAGACGAGGACTAACTGGGCTCGACGTTGCTTAACTTCGGTGATCTGATGAGAACCGGTTACCGCAACGCCACGCGCCCCCATCTATCAGTATTATAATCTCCTGTTTCTCACTTTAACTCTTTACCTAACATGAAAAGCAGACGACACTTGCAAACAAAATTCTTGAATACCTGATTTTTTTTCATTTTCATTTTCTATCTCAAAAACATAGTTTATGACTCCTCACTGGAACGAGCTCGACAAGCTCGTTCCAAAGAGGGGTCATAACCTATGGTATTGAAACAAAAGATTAAAACATAATCAAAATTAATTCGCGATTTTTGAGAATAGCGCTGGCCCGTTTTGACTATTATGTTGGGTAAAGGGTTAACATTGTAAAAAAAACTGAATCTTTGTATAACTTTAGTTCAGCTGTCTGAATGTAGTGGCTACCCCACATGTGACACTCGTGGTTGGATCGCCATGGCTACGTTCCGTATAATTCACAGTCCCGACGGTAATAAAAAATAAAAACAAAATCCTCCTTCACTGATTTAAAAAAAATCTCTTAGAATCAGAACTAGTTTTTTTGAGGGGGTGGGGGTGGGGGGAGTGGGGAAAGATGTTTTACTTTAATAAGGCATTTAGACCTCTTCCATATCTTACTGAAGAAAATGGTAACTTAAACTTACAAAATGTACGAACTTTTTTCTGATAGTACCCATCTTCATGTAACCAGTGTTGGCAGTAGGTTAAACTTCCCAATAGACTTACAACAACAAACATTCTCAACAGAGTATGAGGCAAATCTATATGAAATGTGTTTTGGATTTTCACATCTGAACTGATGGGGACCGCTAACCAGAATTGGCAAATTTTGCAAATAATAATCATTGTTTGTCATAATTACAATTCAAGCTACCATGATGGCTCTTACCCCTTTCTTAATGGAGAAAATGGGGACTTAAAACTTATCAAATACCTCAAAAGCGAGCGTTTTCCTGACATCAGCGATCTTCATGCACCCAGGACATACACTGGGTTCAACTTTCCAATATAACTTATAACAGCAAATTTTCTCAACATATGATGGTGCAAACAGACTTGCAAGACGTTTTCAAATTTTGCATTCAGAACAGACGGGAAATACTACCCAAACTTGTCAAATTTTGTAAAAAATCACCATTGTTAACAGTACCAATATTTAAGCTACCATGACAGCTCATGATTAAACTTTTGTTTAACCCTTTACCCAACGCAGACGATTTCAAAATTTGTTATTTAAAATATCATTTTTTAAATTTTTTCAAAAAATTTCAACAAAACCATATCATGTGACCCCTCTTTGGAACGAGCTCGACGAGCTCGTTCCAAAGAGGGGTCACATGATATGGTTTTGTTGAAATTTTTCGAAAAATAATATTTTTTCAGCTGCTGAATTTGCATATTACGCGGGCGGATTCGGGCGATTCGTTGGGTAAAGGGTTAACAGCCAAGTAATTTCACTTACATTAATGCATAAAAGTACACAGAACATTTGGTCCTTTCCCATTTCTCAGTGGAGAAAACTGGTACTTACATACCTACCAAGTTCTCAAGAAATGAACATTTTGAGTACAGAACTGATCTTCATGCAGTCAGGCATGTGTTTAAACATTAGAATTTACTTTTAGCAGCAAATATTCTCAACAGGTGATGATACAAATAGATATGCAAATAAATTGTTTTCAGATTTCTCAAAAGAAAATGATGGGGAAACACAAGCCAGACTTGTCAAATTTTACAAACAATTACAATTTTTCGACAGTACTGCTATTCAATCTACCGTAATAGCCCAGGGTTAAACTTTTCGTAATAACATATAACAGTAAAGTTGTTTTACTTACATTGTTGTATAAAGCTACACACAACATTTGGTCCTTTCCCATTTCTTAGTGACGAAAACTGGTACTTAATCATACCAAATTCTCAAAACATATCAGAGATCTAAATGTACAACAGCGACTTTGTTATGCTGTGAATGCTCCATCTGGCCATAGACAAACCTTTTAGAATACATGATCCTACTACAGTGAAATCACATGTAAAAGTTGACCATGTTTGCCCAAAATGCCTTTTGTTTAAAGTTTGTGACAAAAAGGGGGAAGTTTCAGCAAGATCGTACAACAGAACTTTGAGAAAAGTGTCATAATCGCGGATTTTTGCTACATTTTGCGTGATTGTGACAGAAAATAAAATACTACAGATATCACCCTAGCTTACCTTCTGAGATCTTACCGAGGTCTATGCATGTGCCAAATTTGAACAAAATTGTACAAAGCCATTTTCTCTCTAATCTCCAGACAAAACGTCACCTGTGTGTTAGAAAGTCCTATGTACCCCTATGGGTCGATATATTATTTCCCCTATGGGGCGTAGGACATTCTAGCACTCGGGCGACAAAACATCATTGAAAACAAAATAGAAAAATAATAATAGAAAGAGACTGACGTATTTGGTAATAAGTAATAAATTAATGCTCTTGAATTTCTTTTCCAATGGGTTAAATGCTGTAGGGAGAAAAGTAGAAAGATAATATAGACCAGATTGTCACCCAATCACAATCCAGTTGACCAGACTGTTGCCCAATCACAATCCAGTTGACCAGGCGACCACAGTAGGTATAAAAGGCCGATATACGGCCACTTGTACATGTACGTGTACAACATACGCACACGATGCGTTCACCAACGTGGAATTCGGTGTTAAATCACACGCTTGTTCACAAAAACTGTACATGGTCTTGAATCGACTCATGTACAGTCAGTGACTCCTAGATCGCGCTTTTAGCGTTCAAATACTCGTGGTGAACGCATCATGTGCGTGTGTTGTACATCTTCAGTTGTATCGTGTACGTGATTTTTGGTCTACGTTCGCATCGCAGATCAGACCCATCGATCCATCGTCGGCGAACGCGATCGAAAGCAAAAGATTCTGGGTCATCATCAAAAAACAACAATTGCGGTTCAAGACCAGCGGTCCAGAATCGGCAATTGCGTTGGTACAGATGGTCCAGAACTCTCCCTCGTTTTTGAGGCGGTTACGTTTTTGATTGATATAAATATAGGGGAGAAAAAAAATATAAATAATTAGTTATTTAGAAAATTAAATATATCAAATCGAATAGATAATAAAAAAAAAAATACATAAATTATGAGCGATTCTCAGACTATTAGAGCGAGGTTTCTTTTAAACATGCTGATGAGAGCACACGCAATCTGCGTGAACGAACAACTACGTCCCATCTTGTTAGAACGATGCGTCGGATGTCGGGATCATCTAGACTTCGATCACGAGGATCATTCGTGTCTGACGATGGAAAGGGAAGATATGGTCGTCATGTATTTCGAACCGGCGTTCGAACGCGTTAAATGCGACGATGTGATCACGTTTTGGAAGAGATTAGTCTTCTGTAAGAATCGAGACAGGCCCACAGATTCGGAAGAACTGAAATTGGCGCGTAGAAGTTTGACTTTAGAAGACAAGGGATGCATCAAGAAATTATTGCTGAACGAAGCATATGTCTAAGTTTTGTTTTTCGTTGATATAAAAAATAAGGGAGAGTAGAAAATAAAAAAAAAAATAAATACACACATAAATTTTTTATCTAATATTAGAAAGACAATACACACAAAAAAATGAGAACCAGAAATAAATTGTATCCGACGTTAGTGGACGACGAGGACGAGAAGCCGAACGGTGTTTTGCCGACGGCGCCGTCGGTAGAAGAAAGAGAAAGAGGATAGAGGTATCGCATCAATCAAATGAATAGAATCCAAGAGTATCTGACTCGAGAGAGAGATTCTCGTCGTTCCCTCAAGAAGAAGTATTCGCATTTCGTGAAATTCGTCAACGGGATCGACACGACACTCATCACGATTTCCATGGGTTTACACGCGGCCGGCATCGGATTGTTGTCGACCGCGGTCGCCATTCCGATCGTGTTGACCGTGGAAGGAGTGGCCCTCGCCGCCGGATTGTTCAGCACGGTCGGAAACGTTTTGAGTAGGAAATTATATCTGAAGGCTAGGAAACACGACAAGATTCGCGTCTTGGCCGACTCCAAGATCGACACGATATCCGAAATGATCTCTATGGCGTTGAAAGACGGTAGGATATCGGACGGAGAATACTTCGCGATATTGAGCGAGAAAACGAAATACGATGCCATGAAAGAAGCCGTGAGAATCAAGACTCGTCAGATCATCAAGGAAGAGTTGAAGGATTCTCTCGTGGAAAAGGGTAGGAAAGAGGCCAGGGAGGAATTCAGTAAGATGATAGAACTCAAGAGCAGTGATTGAAAAAAAAAAATATATATATATATAATAAGAACAGAATTTAAAAAAAAAAAAAAATTAAATTCATATATAAAATAAAAAAAAAACGAAATTAATTTAAATAACTCTTCAAAAAAAAATGTATTGCGTAAAGTGTAAGAGAGTTACCGAGACGAGTAATTCTCGAGAAGTGCGAACTAAAAACGACAGACGGATGCTTCGCGGAATTTGCGATGTGTGTGGTTCTATAAAGACTCGATTCGTCAAACAAAAGAACGCGAGCAAAGGTAAAGGCATCGTGAATAAAATGATCAACAATCTACCTTTCGAAATGCATCTGCCCGGTCACAGTTTCACGGGACCAGGAACGAAATTGAACAAGAGACTCAACGCCGATCTGACACCCAAATCTTGGAGCAACCCCGTGAATAGGGTGGACGCGGCCGCGTACGATCACGATCTGTGCTACGCCGGACATCCCGACACCAAGACTCGCAACGACGTCTGCGACAAAAACATGTTGGCGAGATTGAGAGGCATATCGAATCCGACCAGGAGAGAGAAGATGGAACGTTCGCTGGTCGGCAATCTGATCGGTGCGAAACGTCGATTCGGATGGGGCGTTCAAAAAAAAAAGCGCATCTGAAAAAGAGAAGAAGAAGAAACGATTATTGACGAGCGAATTGGCCGAGGAGTTACACAAACCCATAGTGCGTAAATTTCGAAAGAGAAGGGTGTTCGTGAAGGGTCTGGACGACATTTGGTCTGCCGACTTGGTCGACATGAGATCGTTTTCGAGGTGGAACGAGGGCGTCAAATATCTATTGACGGTCATCGACGTGTTTTCCAAATACAGTTGGATCAGAGCTTTGAAGAATAAATCGCGACCTTGCGTCGCCGAGGCTCTGAAGAGCGTGTTCGACTCGTCTTCTCGAAAACCGAGTAAATTGTGGGTGGACAAGGGAAAGGAATTCTACAACAAGGACGTTCGTCGATTGGTAGACCTCTACTCGATCGAAAACGAAGAGAAAGCCAGCGTGGTGGAACGTTGGAATCGAACTATGAAGGAGAAGATGCACAGATACTTCACGGCGAATTCGACCAAGAAATACATATACGCTCTGAACGGTCTGGTGAAAGATTACAACGACACCCGACACAGCTCGATCAAGATGACTCCCGCGGAAGCTAGCGATCCTCGAAACGAAAAACGGGTCTACGCGAATCTATATCCCGAGAGATCTAAGATCGGGAAGAAGTCTAAAACGCCGAAATTTGCGGTCGGCGATCGAGTGAGAATCTACGCTTATAAGAAGCACTTCGAAAAGGGTTATACTCCTCGATGGACCTCGGAAATCTTCGTGATCATCAAAATTTTTCACACCGATCCGGTGACTTACGAAATCGAAGCTTTGGATGGAGAAGAGATCATCGGAAAGTTTTACGAACAACAATTACAGAAGACGAAGTTTTGATGAAGAACACAAAAAATTTTTTTTTTTTATTTACTCTCTTTGACATTTTCTTTGTTTACACACATATATATAAGAGAGAAAAAAAATAAATAATAATAAAAAATAATTAAAAACTATTTTTTTAGATAAAGAAAAGCAAGTGAATTAATAAACAAAAAAAACACTAAAAATCCTTTAAAATGACAAATATACTAGATATAGCACAAAGCATAGTGAAAGATGTAAGTATTCAAGAATATGAGGTTCACGAATACGAACCGGTAACCGGGACGAGTTTGAACAATGCGGGAGAGATAAGAATCAACGTCGAAACTCAAGATCTATTCATACATCCTAGCGAGAGTTACATAGTGGTGCAGGCACGTCTCACCAAGGAAGATGGGAGCGACTACGCCGACGATGACACAGTCACTCTAGCCAATAATGGCATCATGCATCTATTCAGTAACATAAAATACATGCTATCTGGACAAGAGATAGAATCTGTTTTTCATCCCGGTCAGGCCACCACGATGTTCGGACTCTTGACGTATCCTGACGATTTTTCGAAATCCAGAGGACTTAATCAGTTGTGGGTGAAAGACACCGTCGGCCCTGCTAGCACCGGCGCCGCCGCGATATTCGACTACGTCGTCAAGACGTCCAGACCTAAAGGAACGTTTTCGTTCAGGATACCTTTGAAACACATCTTCGGATTCGCGGACAATTACAACAAGATCATGTACGGATTCAAACACAATCTGACGTTGATTCGAAAAGGAAACGATGATGCAATAGTGAAACTCGCTGCGACCGATGTGGGTAAGATAACTCTACACAAGATATCGTGGTTCGTTCCGCACGTGGCGCCTACGACGGATGAGAAAACGCATCTCTACAAGATCATACAATCAAAGAGTAAATTACCCGTGGGATTTAGAATGAGACAGTGCGACACGGCTAGCATTCCTCCCTCCACGAATCACTTCGATTGGAGATTGACAATGAAATCCGCTTCCGAGAGACCGCATTTCATCGTGGTCGCGTTTCAGACCGATAGGGATGGGTCTCAGGAAAAGAATGCGTCGCTGTTCGATCACTGCAATTTGAGAAACATGCAAGTGTTTCTGAACGCCACGAGATATCCGGCAATCGATTACAACGCGTCGTTCGACAAGAACGATTTCTGCAGGCTGTACGGCGACGCCGCCGATTTTAGAAAGAAGTATCACGGTCTAGACGAATTGATGAGCAATCCCAACATATCCCCCAGCGAATACAAGTCGATGTATCCCATGTTCGT
Source organism: Pictodentalium vernedei (assembly GCA_031216915.1). Lineage (NCBI taxonomy): Eukaryota > Metazoa > Mollusca > Scaphopoda > Dentaliida > Dentaliidae > Pictodentalium > Pictodentalium vernedei. The sequence goes on from CM062296.1 coordinate 27,838,088, forward strand.
GTTTGACGTCAGTAAACAGAGTGAACGACTCAAGAGTAGCGTGTTAGACATTCAGATCAAGATGCAATTCGATAGGAATGTGCCGAGAAAAACCGAAGCCTTCGCCCTGGTCCTGTCGGACAGAGAATTACAATTCGAATTGGATGGAAATAAGATGTCGATCATTCGATGAGAGACGAGTGTGTGAAAAAAAAAAATAAAAAACAAAAAAAAAAAAATGAAAAGTAATGTGTGATTATTAAAAACAAAAACAAAAAAAAAAATAAATAAAGTAATGTGATCTAGAGAGATTGAACATCTCTCTATATCTCATTACTTTTTTTTTTTTTGTTTTTTTTTGTTTTTAATCACACATTATTTTTTTTTTTTTTTAATTCATTATTCTTCCACGCGTTCACTGTTTGTTCAAAGGATCCAGTTCGATAAGTAGACTCACCACAGAAGTGGCGGCTTCGGGATTATTGGTTTTCATGACGAAATTAATCCTGTCTCCGGCGTTCACTTTGAGAGGCGTGCCGAACGTGCTGACATTCGAGTGTTGATTCTCAGTCTTTTCGACGCTGTATCTCTTATCGCTCTCCACACCATTCACCATGAGATTGACGACCGCTCTGTTATTCAAATCCGAGGAAGCCAGACTCATTCGAAGGATTTCACCTCCCAGCGGCATGGGATATCCCACCTGACCGTGTTTCGATCCGCTACCTCCATTTCTGAAAGACCACTCGGCTTTTCCCTCCTCTAAGGCGTCGGACTATTCGGCCCACACGGTGATCAATTGTCTGGCATATTTGACTTTCTCCACCACCGAAATCAGGGTGCAGGCGTCCGTCATGTGCACGGGTTCTGGTAGATTCGTGAGCGCGTGTCTGCCCATGTCTAGTTTACCTTCCATGATGTCGCCCTTTCTCCAGACCGAGTTGTCGTCCACGTACTTCCTGCTTACCGCGCTGGAAGTGAATTCGGGATCGTGATCGAGACCGAATAAATTGTGACCGTTCATGTTGATGCCACCCTCCATGGTTCCACCAGATTCTTTGTTCAGGTAGAGATCGTCCACTTGCGATTCTAGATATTCTTGCGATTGTAACACGGAAGAATCCACGTAGCCCTTGTTGACCGCGGTTGAGTCCACATCCATGTTGTCGATCTTCGACAGATTCAATATCTTGTGGAATCCCGTATTCAGATCCGATTTCATTTCACGTCCGTCAGACTTTCTCCATTCCAGATCTATGTAGTGTTTGGTCACCACGTCCTTGGGATTCGTGGGAGCGGCCACGTTCGTTATCTTGTAAGAATTGGAGTTCAATTCCGAGTGCATCGTTTTCGTGACGTATCTATTTCTCAGGTGTTCGCTGAATCTCGCGTGAGAGTCGTCCGCGTATTTCTTGGTGGCGGCATCGGTGGGATCTACGGGATTCACGACGTTCACCAAACGTTTGGATTTCAGATCGAGATCGTCGGTCATGGTTTTATCCACGTAATTATCCAGCAGGATTCGTTCAAAATCGGCGTTCCCCCTGTCGACGTATTTTTTAGTCGCAGCATCTGTGAGATCTATCGGCTCGGGAAGATTGTAGAGCTTCTTATCGTTCATGTTCAAAGGTTCTTCTCGAGGTTCGTATCTCCGAACGTAATGCTCATCCAACAAGTTGGCAACATCGTAACCATCATCGACTTCAAACGTCTTCCTCTTCTTTCTCGGGTTGACTTTTTCGTCGTCACTTCTACCAAATTTATTGACTGTCATGTTGTTGTGAGATTTTTTTTTTGCTGTTGTTTAGAAAAAATTTGTTCAAAACGCAGTTTATTAAAAAATGAACTATGTTATTTTATTTTTTGTTTTTTATTCGATTAAAATTTTTTTAAAATAATTTTTTATCTTTATATATATACTATAAAAAAAAAAATCTCTCTCTAATGTAAGTCGTTGAGAATGTCTTGAAATTCATCTCCTTCAGACCATCTCTTGAGAATGTAGAGACACAGGTGACCGCAAAACACTTGATCTGGTGATTGCACTTGATCCATGTTGTAAAGAACCATCAATTTGTTGAAATAGTTCTTTATTTCTTTTGGCGGCGAGATTCCGTAGCTGTCGAAATAATAATTCTTCTTCTTCCCGTTCTTGAACCACGCCACCCAGTGAGTGCCTTCACCCGATGAATCATCTAGATTTAAAATTCTGCATTCCGATTGTCGAGGTCTTCTCTTTGACAAGGCATCTCTAGAAAACACACCTAGAAAATCTTCGATTTTCAAATCTTTTGCCGCGTTCAACAGATCGATGTTGGATAGGGGTTCGTTGGGTAAGACGACACCTTCTATGGATATCTTTATTTTCTTATTCATAAATAAGTATATATTTTTTTTTATTTATTTTATTATAATTCACTAAAAGTGACGTTATTTTTTTTTTCTATTTTTTTCTTTTTCTTTTTAAACTAACTCTATCGACTTCCACAATCTTGAATCCGTCAAATTCCTTGACTTCTATAATCTTGGATTCATCTAATTCTTCTTGATTTTCTGGAATCCTACTAACTTTCTCGATGTCACTATCGATTTCCATAATTTTATGTTCATCTAATTCCTCTTGATTTTCTGGAATCCTATCATCCACAATCATATCTGGAATCTTATCATCCACAAATGCATCTGGAATCCAATCATCCCCATTCATATCGTCTAAAATTAGATGCAAACTCCAATGTCCGAGTGCCAAAGTGCTTATTTTATCGTCTAATACGAATCTCTTGTCGTTGTCGGCCGTCAGCGAAATCTTGTTGACTATTTCGGTATACAAGTCGTGATTTTCACTTCGAATCGATTTCATAGTCTTATACACCGGACCACTTCCTAACAGACAATCTTTATACTCTTGGAAAGAGATGTTTTTCTTCACCACGCACGCTTTAACTCCTTTGCACTTCTTGATCTCTTCATCATCTTCTAGACGATAAGCATAGAGTTTGGGTCTCAAGCCCACGAATTCGACGATTTGTTTACCACCGCTCTCGTCCTTAAATTTACCTAACACCTTCTTGTTGTCATTCGATTGAATGTTGGACAGGTGATCGACGGGATAATCGCTCGTGTCGAACCATGCGGCCATGTCCGGAGATATATCTCAGTGGACATCTTTCGTCTCTATCTCGTAAACTAAACTGTCTGTGTCAGTGAACAGTAGTTTGGCTTTATCACCAAATTTTCGTTTGACGTAATCGTAGTGAAACTCGTACATCAATTGCTTGCTGATATCTAAGATGATCGGTCCGAGATAATACGGTTTGTCGAACTTTTGCATGTGAAAGGCCACTAGATTTTCGTCGAATATGGTTCAGTGTTTGTAATTGGGTTTCGCCACTAATTTTTTAGCTCTTTTCTCAGACGTGACGAGTCGAACGTCGGTTCTCTTCCTGATGTTTTCCATCGATTTACCATACACGCAGTTGTTCATGAGTTTGAAGAAATCTTTTTCGAAATCGTTCTCGGCTCGGGTTCTGAGATTCGTATTGAGATCGATGTATTTTTTCATCCAAGGCTCTTTGTCGAATCAAATGATGCGATGTATGTCGACTAATTTCATCCCGTAATCGACGTACTGTTTCAAATTCTTGCTGTAGATGACGTAGTTACGTTTGTTAAATAAATTGGGAATGAGTTTTTCCTTGTCTCCTTCGTTCGGTTCCATTCGTTCGGGAGCCAGTGGATAATCGTTGTGTAGATCGTGTAATTCTTCCGGATAGTTCAAATCGACTTCTAAAATGCAAGGATAGTCTCTCCATTTTTGCATCTCTTCCAGTTCCTTCACCCATTCGAAATTTCCAATTGGTAAAGGATGACTCATAGCCCAACCGTACAGATTATTGGCATCCCAATACTGTATGTATTTAGTCAACCGTTTCGAATCGAAACCTTCTTTCATGTAGGGATTGTTAGCCTCAGAATGTCTGTGAGAGATCATCGAGACGCCACCTCTCGCAGCCCTTTCGAACATGAGCAACATGTCCACGTCGGATAATAATTCCAATTGAACTTCGGTGGTCTTCAACAGAGCGTCCCACGCCAGACCGGGTGTGGTGAAATACCAAGCGGGATCCAGATCGTAATTTCGATGACAGACGTCTCGAAAATTTTTGAACACGTCTGCCAAGAGCAGAACGTCGGTCTTCAGATAGAGATCATGATAATCTCTCATGGTTTTCATATCGAATGATTTCCACACGTTTTTGGCGTGTTTGTAATTCTCATCGAAAATGTTGGATTCATATAATTTCGAATAAAAATCATCTTTCGAAGGTAGTGCGGTGTCTTCGAATCTCTTTAGATCATTCATGTAATCGTAAGGATAGACTCCTTTCCTCAACATGACGTCTACTCGTTCTCCGAAATGTTCGCTCGTGATTTTAAATTTATCCTTGCTCATGTTATCAACTAATTTTTCCAGAGCGGTCGACATGAATTTAAAAGTGTCGATGAAACATATGCATCTACGAATGTATTTCGCTTTTTCTTTCAACGTATTTCCGTCGATTACTCTTTTCCTCTCCATGAGCTTCCATTTCGTGAAGGAAATGTATCTTTCTTCACTGTTCACGATGCAATTTAATTCTTTGTGCGAGGTGCCAAGATTTTCACGAACAGATGACTGCCGTAACCTGAGAGATTGTGAAACATCACTGGATAGAAAGTGGCGTCTTGATGTTTTAAATTACACTTGCTGTGAGCCGGACCACGATACAGACCCGTGTAATGATCGTGGTCTCTGACCTTCTTATTTTCCTCCGAATTCTCGTCGAACGATTGTCTGCATATGTGACATTCGGTGGCTCTGTTATTTTCGTCCTGCTGCTCTCATGTGATGATCATTTTCGCCGGAGTTTTGAATTTGTCGTATAACATTTGAATTTTCGATTCTAACTCTTCCACGAACCTTTGAGCCACGTCGTCGTCTTCGCGCTGTTTCGTGTAGGTGAAGGGGCCCATGTCGTGTTGCGAGTCGAAAGTGCATTTCACGTAAATGCAATAGCCCAAAGGTATATGTTTTTGATATCTTTTGACGTAACTTTGTAGAGCGTTGGGTTGACAGGAACTCATTTTCGCGGTGAAACATTCGAAATTGGCGAACACGACGAATGGTACTTTTAACCTTCTGTTGTGATTTTCAAACTTCACGATGGTGTTGGGTTTGGGCATTTCGACGGCGACACCTTGATTTTTGTTGCAATATTCCTGATGTTTTGCTAATGATTTTTCGGTCTTAAACATGTTCATGCAGTTGCAACATAAAGATATCTTATGTCTATGATTATTATTTTGTCTCGACAGTAATCAGCTCAGATGTTTAACCCAACAATAATGATGATTGTCACCATTCGAAATCGATAATAAAATAATCGTCTTTTCTCTTCCGCGATACGAAGTCCGTCTGAGAGGATAGATCTTTTGATTTTCGTCGTCGTATCCCAAGACGTTCACCGCTATGGTGGGATTTTGAACCTCGAAACGTTCGATGTGTTTTAACTGCGTTGGAAAAGTCACTCCGGTCCAATCGAGATTTTTAGAAGTTTCCTCATAATGAGAAACTCTATCAGTGTGTATTTCGACAGGGTATAAAGTGGAGGTGACTGCCCATTTAAAACACTGATCATCTTTATTTCTCACGTTGACCACGGCGTGTTTCTTAGTCAAGAAATACGGTAATTCCAAGTAGGAAGATCCTTTCAATGGTTCGTTTTTAGTCATGTGAATTTCGAGTTTCAACACCTCACCGAACGTCCAATTACTACCTTCATTTTGATAATTCGCGAGAGACGTCAACATCTTGTCTTTCATCTTTTCGAAAATGTCCGATAGATCTGAACCTCGAAATACGGGTTCGACATTAGATCTGAAATATGCATTTTTCATGATGCTCTCGCCGGACTTCACGTCGATTTTATTCATTATGCAATGGAGTATCATCTTAATTTTTAATCCCAAGTTTGTGTATTCGCGAAACAAATCCAATACTTTTTTCTTCACCCATTCCATGAACAATTTCGGATCGACTTTCTTCGACGAGGGAAATACGTCGAAAGTTTTAAAAATGTCTTTGATCGCCCTCTCCCATTCTACGGGTTTTGATTGGAATAGTTCCGCAACGAGTCGTGTTAAATATTCTTCTCCTTATCTTCGTCGATTGCTCGTTGAATTTTGCTCGATATATCTCGTTTGTCTTGAATCTGAAGTGCATCACTCGTTTTCGTTTTAGTTTTTCTTTTCTTTTCTTTGGAAACTTGATGTTTTTCAACAGCTTTTCGTTTAGTCGTCTTCTTATTTTTCACAACCAGCACATCTTTTGACGTCATTGCTATCGACATTTCGTTTGCCTTTCTGGCGTTTCGCAAATATTCTTGTATGACTTCAATTTTTTTTGATTTAGTTCTATGCTTTCTGAAATCTGAAATTTGTAATAGATTACAAATCTCGTTTAACTGAGGTATGGTTTTCTCATTTAAATTTACCATTGTTTTATCTGTTTGCTTCATTTGTAAGAATATTTTTTTTTTTTTTTTGAATTTTGTATTAAATAATTTGTTAAAAAAGTTTTGCTTTTTTACTCTATATATATGATAGAAAAAAAAAAAAAAGTTAAATTTTAAAATTCAATTTTTTTAATACAAAATTTAAAATAAACATTATTTGTAAGAATTCATAAAAAACCCAAATAATTGATCATGACAACAACACCTAAAAGATGCGGATTGAAATTGAAACGAGGCGAAAGGTATGAGAAATCCAGTTTTAATATCTATACATTACAACCACACGATCCCATCGAATTGAATGAGGTCGAGATGGTGGACTTAGAGCGCTACTACCACAAATATTGAATGTGTTTGAAAGTGGATGAAGCCGTGCTCGATTTGTTTTACGAGTACCAAAGCGAACTGTTGATTAATATCATCGTCGCCGAAGACAGAGAATTCGACAGGGGTGATTTATTGTTGTCCTATCGAAGTTACATATATCCAATAATCTCACCCGAACTCGTGAAGAAATCGGGTGGTGAGAGCGCATTCGCCTATGAAAAAAAAACTCAAAAGAGTAAAAATGAACACTCACACCATTTTCGTATGTGGAAAAATGACGAATGTCAACTTGCTAATAACGGACTTGGAAATATAAACAATAGAGAGATTGAAATTAAAAAAATTTAAACTTTTTATATATATATAAAGAGGAAAAAAACTTTTACTAAAAAAATTTTTACATTAAAGAAAATTAAAAATTAAAAAAAACAACTTTTTTAGATATATAAAAAGCCAAAAAAAAAAAATAACAAACTTTTTTTTTTAACAAATTATTATTTAAATACAAAATTTAAAATATACATTATTGCAAGAATTCGTAAAAACAAAGAAAAACAAATAATCGATCATGAAGACAACAACACCTAAAAGATGCGAATTGAAATTGAAACGAGTCGAAACGTATAAGAAATTCGGTCATAAAATCTATAGATTACAACGACACGATCCCATCGAATTGAACGATGTCGAGACGAAGGGCTTAGAGCACAAATACGAGAAATATAAGATGCCTCTGAAATTGAACGAAGCCGTGCTCGATTTGATTTACGAGTACCAAAGTGATCTGCAGAACATCGTCATCGCTGAAGATAGAGAATTCGACAAGGACGATTTGTCATTGCCCTATGGAAATTACGTATTTCCAAACATCTCATTCGAACTCGTGAAGAAATTGGGTGGTGAGAGCGAGTTGACCGATGTAAAAAAACTCAAAAGAGTAAACATAAACATTCAACACGTTTTCAAAAAAGGAGTAGACATGAGCGTCAACATGCTAATAACGGACTTGGAAATATAAACAATAGAGCGATTGATTTTTAGCGAAGAAAAAATGAAAAAAAAAAAGTAATGAGATCTCATTTACTTTTTTTTTTTTTTTTTTTTCCTTCTTCTTCACTATCATCATAATATATTATAATAACGTTTCCTTTTCTCTCAAATTTCTGCGTCGATTCTTCTTTTTTTTCTTTTTCTTTGTGATGTGATACGTTCATGATAACATTTTTGTTTATCCGAATCATAATTATGAACGAATGTTGTGCATCTCTTGGTAACACTAGCATCATTACCATTCACTTCAGAAGGTAGTGGTGACCGTGGAAAGCATTGTCTCATTCCCAACCGTATATCCCGCGCTTTATCTATCTCTTTCCTTAGATATCCATCATTAGCGTCTAACCATTTTTTTATTTCTTCGCTCTCTGGCTCGCGATGTTCGTCATTATTGTCAAATTCATCCAGGTGATAAATTTGTTTCTCCACCTCTTCACCCATTTTAAATATATATTATTTTATACTTTCTATGATTTTATATATTTTATATAATTTTATATTTATAATAACATATTCAAAATCGGTATGTTCTTAAATGGCGAATTGTCACCAAGCAACAAACCCTTGCCGTATCGCTTGACATTCTGTGCACTCTTCAGAAAGAGACCGTTTCCTCTCAGAGAGTTGCCACCTCTAACGGGTTCTAGATACAATCCTTTACCGCTGTCGTCTACGTGAACGCGACACACGGCTCCTCCCTTCTTCAAAAACAGTCCGTTGCCACCCATTAATTTCTCAACTCCCAAACTAGCGAGTCCTGTGAGAGCTCCCACGCCGAGAGTCTTTCCGAGAAAGGGTAGCACCTTTGCGGCGAAGGGTAATGCTTTTGGGGCGATTCCTGCCAATAGCGGTAGGAAACCGCCTTTCATTCTCAAATTGTATCTCAATTGAGCGGGACTCAATCTCACCGCCAACCCTCTTCCATCGGGAATCGCTTTCTCCATCCTTTTGATTTGACTTCTGGTCCAGGCGATTGAATCCTGTCTGCCTCTCATCAGATCTTCGTGAGTGAATTTGAATCTCACCGCCTCGCCTCGAGTTGTTAACGCTCTCTTAAGTTTCTTCCTCTGTTCTGCGGATATGTTCACGTTTTTAACCACGTATTGTGTCATAATTCTGTTTGTTTTTTTTAAATATATTTACTTCAATTGTTTCTTGTTTAATAATTATATTAAAATAATTTTGTAAAAAATTAATATTACCGTTTATTTTATTTTTGTTATCTATATATATATAATATTTTTTTTTTTTTTTTTTTTTTTTGCTTTTTATATTTCTCTTATGTGAAATCGTATCATCACTCTCTCTCCGCGAAGATCTAACAGTTCACCATTTTGATCCGTCAACGTGGTTTTGAGACTATACAACGTGTCTAAAATCACTGGTAGATAAACTAAATTTCGAGGTCGCTCCACGATCTTATAACCCGGCGACAAGCTTGGAAAGAAGGAATAGATCGTCGGTTGAGTGCTACCATTCACGTAGCTTCCCGGCAATCATGTCCACGTTCACCAGAATGCTATTGACAGCGAGAATGTCGACCGTATTTTCAGATGCCGCGTGGCCTCGATACATCTTTCGATCGAATCCCAACATCTTGCCTATAGAATCGTCCGTGTTGAAATCCACACGAAAATTATCTTCCAAATCCAACATCGTCTGTAAGGTATTAGGATTGGGAGCGAGTCTGATCTTGTTGCTTCCCTTTCCATCCGTCTTCATTCGCGTCTGAATGTAATGGTTCAAATCGTCTATGTCGTAACTCCCTTTGGGAATTCGAATCTCCAACCAATCCACTCCGTCAGAATACTTGAACGAGTTATTCTTTTCGGTGACGTTGGGAAAGGAATAATAAGTCTCCAGATTCACCAATGCCATCTCGTAACTTTTCTCTCTGTTCAATTCGATGGAAGGTTCGAATTTCGTAGCGAATCGAGTCGAATCGCCACTCACCACGATTTGAATGGATTGTTTCGGAGCCGTATTCTCGGCTATCCGTTCTAACAATTTTCCATGTTCGAACATTATATCTTAATTTTATTTTTTTTTATTCAAAACTAATTATTTGAAGATTTATTATTTTTCTAATTTTTTATTTTTCACGCTCTATCTTATTATCATCATCACCATCGGGAACATAAAACTTGTCGAATCCGCACCGATATTTTCCGCGATTAAATTCGCTCGTCAAATCGATCACGACGAAATTGTGAAGTCCACCATCCCAAACCCTCTTGCAGAATCTCCTGAATTCGACAGCGCTCATGTCGTTTGCGACGTGATCGCCGTAGATGTGATTGAGATTCTTGAGATCTTGGCAAAAGAGACACAGACAATTAGCGTTCTCCCCTATAGTCTGTCTGGGCAATCGAAAATAATTCTGCGACAGGTAGAAACAGTCCACGTTGCTGTGTCGACCCCTAACGTAATACGATTCGCATCGGTTCTGTCTCTCCAAAAGCAGATCGTCGAAAATCGTGAGATTCTTATCTTCCGATTTCAGTTCCCTAGGATCCGGAACGTCGCTAGCGTTCTCGTAAAATCGACACTCGACGTTCGAAGATGCATTTCTCTTCGTCAGCTTCATCGCCGCGCCGTCCAAAATGGTCGAGAGCGGAGCTCCACACTTGTCGAATTCCTCCCTACTGTCAAAGGTTCTGGCTATGACGTCCTTGGGCAATCTGCGATCCAGGCACTCTCGAAGCAATCTGTATTCGGGTTGAAACAAGCTCTTGCCAAACACGAACAATCTGTCGTAATCCAACCAGTCGGGTCGGGACAACAGATTCATCAACAGATTGGTCTTTCCACAATTCGATTTTCCCACTATCAAACCTCTTATGCTCTTGGGAAGGTACTCGTTATTCGACCTCTTGGTCGCGGCGTCGTTCCAAGACATATCTTTAATGTTCATCTTTTGTTTTATTTTTTTTTTTTTTGTCTGTTATTTTAGATTCTTTTCAAACACAAATTTTTTTTATGTTTTTCAAACTCTGTTTTTAATGTTGTTATTATTATTATTTTGTTTATATCGCACCGTCGCGAGTTCTCTTCAATCCGGATCCACTCGTCATTTTGGCTAAATCTTGTATGGGCACCACGACATCCTCAAAATCTTTCCAACTTTTCGACGTTCGCTCTAACGCAGCTCGCTTCGTCGGCGGACTGATCAACTTGTCGATCAACGCGTCGGCTGCCCTCTTGTCAGCCACAGAAGCTATCCTACCACTGGCCTCGGAAGCGGCTTTCTTACCAGCACCCAAAGCCGTCTTCTTGCCGACCTCAAACGCGGTCGATGCGAGTTTTCTACCCGCATTGCTCGTGAACGCTCGCATTATAGAATCGACGATGCCAGAATCGCCTTGAACGTAAGTCCTGACGTATCCCCTGTTCTTTATCACCAACATATTTTATTTTTTATGATATACTTTGTGTTTTTTTTTTTCACTGGTAAATCGTTTTGTCGTTTTTAAATACTTTTATTATTTTAGTGTAAGAATTTACTGTTTTATTTTTGTTTGTTTGTTTTGTTTGTTTGTTTGTTTCTCTCTCTCTACTTATTATTATATTCACATCAATCCTTCAATTCGTTCATCAGCCTTTTATACTGGTTTTTATTCAAAACCTTCTGTCTTAACAATTCGTCAGATATGGCAACTATCTGATTATCTAATCCCGTGTTACCAGCCCGTCTGCTCCCCATCAACAAACTCAATCTCTGAGACAGAGCGTTGGGATCGCTCGGAAGAAAAGTAGTGGTTTTCACCCCTTTGCCGGTCATCGATTCGATGAACTTCTTGTTCGCATTCCATATGGGCTTCACTATTTTCGTCCACTTGTAACCTCTGTCGGCTTTGGGTCTCGTCTCTCTGACATCGTTATTTCTATTCATGGCGTGAGTTTGAACTAGAATGTCTCCGTAATTGTGGAAATCCTGTTCCGTGTAATCTCCGGGCTTATCGAAAAGGAGCAATCTCTGCAGACCATCGGTTACTTTATATTTATACGAACCTACGATCAATTCATCATCATCCATTTCCACTTCAGTGTCGCCCACGAATTTCCTACCGCTCGAATCCTCGCGAATTCCATACAACAGATCTCTCTTACCGCCACCATCATCATCGGACGATGCGATGCTATCAGTGGTGATATTCGAAGCTGTATCATCGCTCTCACTCACGTCGGTTTCGATTCTTGTGGGAACGTAATCCGGTGTAGATTGAACGGAATACCGATTTCCAAAACTAGAAGGCAACGAACCCATTCTCAAAGAACTCTCCTTTATGGGTCTCAATTCTTCGACTATCTCCTTCCTGCTTCGCTCTTGACCCTCCGTCACGGGTTTAAATATTTTTGTGGCTTCGCGTGTGAGTTCCATTTCACCGAGACGTCTGCTCCTATCAGCAGCCTGAATCGCCTTCTTAGCACTTAAATACTCGGCTAAAATTCGATCTCGGCGTCTAGGATCCATCTGGAAAAACATCTTTCGTTTTAATTGTTTTTATTTATTTTTCAAAATTAAATGTTTAATTATATTTTTTTTATATTTTATGTTTTAAATATTAAAATCTCTTTCCGTCTTAATATAATATCTGAAAAATATTCACATCTCAAACTCGCTGTGTTAATTGAAGTTTAAAAAAAATACGTTTTAAACAGTACATGACAAACCGGTTTCTGATGTAACGCATTTTGACAGTAGTGTTTAAATTTTTTGTCAAAAGATCTTCATTCATTCACACATCAATTCATCGAGTGTCGATTTAAGAGAAAATCTTTTTTTTTTTTGATGACTGTTAGACAGTTTCAACGCACAATGGAAAACTGATTTTAACAAATCTCTCTCTCCGATTGCTATCGTGAATATATTAAAAATTTTACCACTCGAAACCTAACTGAGCGGAAAATGCGTTTTAAACATTCCGATAAGTGTTTCTTGACTTTATTCAAGGAACGCTTAACAGTCAACCTCATTTCTCATAGTGGAGGAATTCTAAAAAAAAACCCAAAACTCAATTTTTATCCATCCCATCAACAGAAAACATCAATGTCTATAATACTGGCTATATTCACAATCGACACTTTTTGAACAAAACACCTCAATTACGATAACGTGTGTTAGTTGCTTACTTCAGGAAGACGTGACTGGGTTTGCAAATTTCCAAACACACAGACACTCTTCGTTCAGATCGAGTTTTTATTACGAGAATCGAGCGATGCGATCGCTCGATCAGCTGAGTGGTTTTTTTTTGAGAATTTTCTCATAGTGGAGGAATTCTAAAAAAAACCCCCAAAACTCAATTTTTATCCATCCCATCAACAGAAAACATCAATGTCTATAATATAGGCTATATATTCACAATCGACACTTTTTGAACAAAACACCTCAATTACGATAACGTGTGTTAGTTGCTTACTTCAGGAAGACGTGACTGGGTTTGCAAATTTCCAAACACACACACACTCTTCGTTCAGATCGAGTTTTTATTACGAGAATCGAGCGATTCGATCGCTCGATCAGCTGAGTGGTTTTTTTTTGAGAATTTTCTCATAGTGGAGGAATTCTCAAAAAAAAAACCAAAACTCAATTTTTATCCATCCCATCAACAGAAAACATCAATGTCTATAATACAGACTATATTCACAATCGACACTTTTTGAACAAAACACCTCAATTACGATAACGTGTGTTAGTTGCTTACTTCAGGAAGACGTGACTGGATTTGCAAATTTCCAACACACAGACACTCTTCGTTCAGATCGAGTTTTTATTACGAGAATCGAGCGATTCGATCGCTCGATCAGCTGAGTGGTTTTTTTTGAGAATTTTCTCATAGTGGAGGAATTCTCAAAAAAAAACCCAAACTCAATTTTTATCCATCCCATCAACAGAAAACATCAATGTCTATAATACAGACTATATTCACAATCGACACTTTTTGAACAAAAAAAACCCCACCACCTCAAAAACGAGGGAGAGTTCTGGACCATCTGTACCAACGCAATTGCCGATTCTGGACCGCTGGTCTTGAACCGCAATTGTTGTTTTTTGATGATGACCCAGAATCTTTTGCTTTCGATCGCGTTCGCCGACGATGGATCGATGGGTCTGATCTGCGATGCGAACGTAGACCAAAAATCACGTACACGATACAACTGAAGATGTACAACACACGCACATGATGCGTTCACCACGAGTATTTGAACGCTAAAAGCGCGATCTAGGAGTCACTGACTGTACATGAGCCGATTCAAGACCATGTACAGTTTTTGTGAACAAGCGTGTGATTTAACACCGAATTCCACGTTGGTGAACGCATCGTGTGCGTATGTTGTACACGTACATGTACAAGTGGCCGTATATCGGCCTTTATATACCTACTGACCACCCAATCACAACCCAGTTGACCAGATTGCCACCCAATCACAATCAAGTTCACCAGATTGCCACCCAATCACAATCCAGTTGACCAGACTGCGATTCAATCACAATCCAGTTCACCAGATTGCCACCCAATCACAATCCTGTTGACCAGACTGCGATTCAGTCACAATCCAAATGAAATTCAGTATCTGCTTTTGTGATCACAATACTGAACTTATCAAAAAGTGTAATTGTTTGTCAATCTTTGATGGTGTTATTAAGTCCAATGATCTATACGTGCTAGAGAGTCAACCAAAGCAGACTTATTTTCTACTGAAAATTGGAGGTGTATTTTCACTTGTGGAGGCATGATTAATCCCAAAAGGCCTAATTCTGACTTTTGTAATTTTTTATACAACAAAGCAGGTGCCCAACATGGAGTGTTTGAGTAAATTTGAAAGTTACATTCAAAGTATTTTGCCAGTTGTTTCTTGGCAAGTCTTAGCTGCTTACATGTAAATAGGCGGCCAAGCCTTTTCTAGACACAACTGTAAAATAGGCAGTCAAGACTGTTCTAGAAACAACTGCACTGTTGCAGGGAGTGGATTGTCAAATTATAGCAAATCTGTATAAAAATCTCCAGCCCTAAAAGGGTTAATAAAAAATTAAAGACCAAGCCACAACTATCTGATCATTTAAATCGAATGATCAATGAATGATGTTATATGCATACATGTTAATATCTTCTGTAATGCACCATGTACAACAGACCATGGTAGGCGACTGTGGTTGGGAGTTCACCCGATTGTGTGTGTCCATCTCCAAGTGCTATTAATGCGCATGTAGTGCTCCGAGGAGGTTACAATACACTGTTTTTTTTCCATTGACGACAGTGCTAATCTTTCCTCCTCCCCCATCTCATCAAGCTGATTTGAGCAAAAACACCCATCTATCCATTTAGTTTATCATCTCATGAAAAAATATATTGAAAAAAGAAAAAAAAATATAGGTCGTCATGTGACTTTTGCCATTAAATTTGATGATTCCTATACTCCCCTCCAGTTTCGCATTGAATGAAATAGACATATTTTTACCAACCCCCACCCAATTTTTATTTACTCTCACACTTATTCGGAAGACAATAATTGTCACCAATATTTGATATTTTTTTCAAAACATGCACTTTAAATGGAATTTTGTTCACACTTGCACGCTCAGTTCATTTTCCACCAATCGGATAAATCAGGGAACTTTTATCCTCCATTAAAGGCTGCGGCGCAAACCGCTAGAGACGCTGTTTGCACTAAAACAGTGCAATGTAACCCCCATTTTCATGCAGTGTTTCTGTTATATCCAATAACAGCTGTATCCCATTCTTGTGAATAATGCCGATCACATTGTATTTATGTTGAGTGCAGAAGTACGGAAATACCAAACAATGGTGTACAGACGAATCGGCACCTGGACGATTCGGCACTTGGGCGATTCGGCACTTGGGTTGGACGATTCGGCACCTGCGTTGGACGATTCGGCACTTGATTTTGGACGATTCGGCACTTAGGTTAGAATAATTCGGCCCCAACGAATATATATTATCTTCGGGTATTACTGATAAATATACATGTAATACTTGAAGAAAATATATAAATTTTATATTCACGCGTGTCAAGATGATAAAATTTTAAAAGACTTTTGCTACTGCCTGATTAGGTTTATCCGGGAATTATTGAAAATTCTCGTTACCGGTTCACACCATGGGGAGGTACCTAACAGGACTTAGTGAACCATCTAAAATAAAAATACTTAGCTTCTGTTCACCTGAAACGCAAAAAAGTCATTAGCTTATGTTTACCTGAAATAAAGAAACGGAAAATTTCATTAGCTTCTGTTCACCTAAAATAAAGAAATGTCATCCTGCCAAAACCCACCAAAACGCTTAAATTTCATTTAATAAAATCGCCTATATAATGATATTATATCTCACGTGACTTCCTTGCATTCTGATTGGCTGAAAGATGATACCCTATTTCGTGTAGTTTGCATCCACAGAACTGACCAGGCACTACACCCAGGCACTACACGTTTTCTATTTTTAGCACACTACTATATCAGTTTTCTTTTCATACTGG
Source organism: Pictodentalium vernedei (assembly GCA_031216915.1). Lineage (NCBI taxonomy): Eukaryota > Metazoa > Mollusca > Scaphopoda > Dentaliida > Dentaliidae > Pictodentalium > Pictodentalium vernedei. Next base: position 27,854,497 of record CM062296.1, read on the forward strand.
GCGAATAAAACTGATCAGGCTAAATTTAAAAATCGATTCACAGAGGCACAACATCCACAAAACGACCCGGAAAGAAATCTTTGTAGAAAACTGTATCGCTTTTCCATTGTTGAAGTCACATTTTTCGAGGCGTTCATTTTATTCCTTGAGAAGATGATCCATATCTCTTTTCGAAGAGAATGATCCATACCTGGGTGCAACTTTCATGAGAACGTGTCCGAATATGAAAAATCGTTTGTTTCGCTGCTCATATTATTTCGCTATTTAATTGTATGTTTTGGGCAGTAAACGAATAAATAATGGAATTCAATTGAATCTTCGGAGTTTGTATCCCGTGCTGACCCATTCGGTAATGTATATATGTGACAAATGTGTGGAAATTATCAAACTGCGATGTCAAAATTCGAAAATTTTAGTTTTCATTCGCGAGTTGCGCGATTCTAGAATACATAGTTCTGTTTGGGGGAAATGTTTTGTTTACCCTTGCCAACCGATTCAAAATCTGTCTTCTGCTCATATCAGTAATCCAAGTTAGCCGTGTTTTGGAATAAGAAAATGTTTTTTAAAAACTACATTGTATTTTTTGCTATATAACTCTGGTTGGTAGGGCTGCTACCTTGGTAATAGATTAACAAATCGGACACATGTTTTTCTTGATGGGTGTTCGATATAATATAAGGATTAGTGCATGTCTTGTCGTTGACTACGCCCATAAAGTGCCCAGTGAGGTAGTGTAGTTCCCTCCACTTCGCGGCCGGAACTACACCACCTCACTGGGCACTATATGGGCGTAGTCAACTCCAAGCCATGCACTATATTCCTTAAATATAACACATAACGATTAACAAACAATAATGATTATATTTCATTGAGAAATTGTATGCACGAAACACTTATGTTTTTACAGTTAATTAACACGATATAGTAATGTAGCCATACACGATAAATCTTTTGACTCTTTAAACAAAGCTCACCTCAGCGTCTAGGTCTCTTGTATTATGTGGTCTAAGATTTTGTCGAAGTCTATTAACAGACCGAATCAAACTGTCAGGGTTAGGATGACAGGGTGCTGGCGCTCCTTCTACTACATTGTCAGCTACGGCTTTCTTTATCACACGGACTGCAGATTTTTCAGACAGAGACTGGTGTGCCATCTGCTTTGCCTGTCAAAGATGCATCGCACTAATCATGAAACATCTTTTTTCCCCGCGGGAACCCCGGGAAATGAAACAGTGCCTGTTCACTGCGGTAAACAGGCTCTGTTTTGCTGGTAAAATAGGACCTTGTCACATATGCTTGGGAGGTGCAAACCTTCTATACTGAAAATGGGCGGCATGGCTTATTAACGCTCACCCTGGCTTTGAGTTGATACTCATGTCGTGGTCATGATTAGCCATTGTGCAAAAATATGTGACCTTAAACAGGGGGGGGGGGGGGGGACTAAAAATTTGCAAGACCTGACGTCCTATTTTTTATTCGGCTCCTTTTTACACCCACCCACCCCTACGTGCAAATGTTCTACTACCGTTCTCAGACACCCACCCACCCCTCCCCCCTCCCACTCTCCCATTAAAATCCAAAATAAACTTATAAACTTAGTAGGCATAGCTGTCTTTAGGGGGTTTTCATAATGTTCTTAACCTTTTACCCAACGTAACGGCCAAAACCGGTCAGCGCTATTCTCAAAAATCGCCAATTAATTTTTATTATTTTTTCATTTTTTGTCTCAAAAACATAGATTATGACCCCTCATTGGAACGCGCTCGTTGAGCTCGCTCCAATGAGGGGTCATAACCTATGTTTTTAAGACAAAAAATGAAAAAAAATAGTTATTCAGTCATTTTTTGGCAAGTGTCGTCTGCTTTTCATGTTAGGTAAAGGGTTAAACTGGTACCACCAATTTAAACCTCTGTGGGCTGCTGTGGGCCCCAATCTACAAATGACAAGCTTTTCATTATAGGCTTGGCCAGAGCAGGTGTACATATATGGGAACAAATTTTCATTTGAATTGTTCCCAAAATATTTCTGCACATTTTCTACATTTCGAACAAGACACCCACCCCCTACTAACGTGTGACATTTTCCCAGTTTAAGCCCAATATTCTCACATATAAAGCCTACTGATGTTGTATTTATGTTACGAGTGTGATGTACAACATCATCTTTAAGGTTTGAAACACAAATGATGGTATATATTAGCTGATATATTGATATATTTTTAAAAAATTTAAGAAATTGCACAAGTTGGAAATGCACATTTTTGGCGCACTCAGGAGACCCACCCACCCCCACGTCACGTCTTGCAAATTTTTGGTGGCCTCACCCCGCCTTAAACACTAATAAATAAATAAATATGAAACATGTTTCTAAAAATTATGGATTCACTATTATCATTATCAAATTACGACCTTCATGTTCCTTTTAACACCAATGAAAAAATAATTTTTCCAATTTCCACTACTGCAGATAATTCACTAATCATGAAACATCTTTTAAAAATTAAGGAGTCACTTTAAGTAGATAAACTTACTAGTTACCCGTGTAATTGTGTTCACTGCAATAACCTTTCCGGGTTCTGCAGAATGGATGTGACTTTTCTTCCCCTCTTTGAATGTTTCGCCGTCTTGGATTACTGTTGCTGGACAGTTGTTATTCTTGCGTCATTAATTATTTATTTAATAAATAACTATAAATAATGGATTACTGTTGGTGAACGGTTGTTATTATTGCGTCATTAATCATTTATTTAATAAATAACTATAAATAAATAATGGATTACTGTTGTTGAACAGTTGTTATTCTTGCGTCATTAATCATTTATTTAATAAATAACTATAAATAAATAATGGATTACTGTTGTTGAACAGTTGTTATTCTTGCGTCATTAATCATTTATTTAATAAATAACTATAAATAATGGATTACTGTTGGTGAACAGTTGTTATTCTTGCATCATTAATCATTTATTTAATAAATAAATAAATAAATAAATAAATACATAAATAAATAAATAAATACATAAATAAATAAATACATAAATAAATAAATAAATAAATAAATAAATAAATAATCTGAACAGTGATCAAAAACCAATAATTAGCATAAAAGAATACAAATCAAACTCATACAAACTATCCGTAATCAAAAGGATAAGGTGTGATAACAATCATAACACCAGTTCAAGCAATACTGTACTCTTGTAATAACATGCAAAATAAACATATCAAAGCAAGAAACCAGAGTTCTTTGAAAAATCAGCGTTATCCAAACAATGTAAAAAGACTGCAAAAATATATCAATGAAATGCTGGAAAGACAATTTTTATTCAAAGATATTTTTGTCTTTATGAGGGAGGTGCGGAATTGTTCTAACCCAAGTGCCGAGTCGTCCAAAGTTAAGTGCCGAATCGTCCAACGCAGGTACCGAATCGTCCAAACTCAAATGCCGAATCGACCAAAAACCCAGGTCCAAGTGCCGAATCGTCCGGCATTCCCAAACAATAACCCCAAAAATTCTACTGAACGCATTGCCCGTACTTTCATAAAGCATTAACAGTTCGTCCCCTGAGTTCCAATGTGTTCTATGTGTCTACTGACACATAGGACACTTTAGAACTCAGGGCACGAGTTATAAACGATGATTCGGACTCAAATCCCGAGCTTGATAATGATAGTTAATTAGAATCAGGACCACAAGGACAAACTTTTTCATACAATTAACCCTTTATCTAACGTAACGGCCAAAACCGGCCAGCGCTATTCTCAAAAATCGCCAATTAATTTTCATTATTTTTTTCATTTTTCGTCTCAAAAACATAGGATATGACCCTCGTTGGAACGAGCTCGTCGAGCTCGTTCCAACGAGGGGTCATAATCTATCTTTTTTAGTCAAAAAATGAAAAAAATTAGTTATTCGAGAATTATTTTTGCAAGTGTCGTCGGCTTTTCAGGTTAGGTAAAGGGTTAAGACGATAGTGATGTAACTCTGACCAATGCCAATTGTCACCGCTCCTTCTATGATTAACAGGCTCCGACACGGACCGCCCCCGAAATAATTCATAATTTCAAAGGTCCATAACATACAATAAAGCGTCAGCCTAATAATTATTAAGCGCGTGAGCATTAAATTTCCGCATGTAATCATCTGAATACCAGTTAACTGGCTGTGCAGCCTCCGAGGTACCCAAAGACTAGCAATTTATTTATGATGAATTATGCGCTCGTATATGACATATAGACGAATAATCACAGGAAACCAATCAACTAAAAAGTGGATGTGCCCATGAGGTCGCCATAGAACACGACCCAGCCGCCAATCGAGAAGTGAAGAAATGCATGTATGTATTTAAACTCATACGAGGCATGCGGGAAGAAAACTACGTCTTGCCCGGTAATCGTCTCTAAACACATTGGCATAAACATATCGAACCCTCCTCGCCCGCATTACTTAATCGTTCTTGTGTTAGTCATAACATATTATAGGAACCGTAATGGTTCCCTCACGTCTAACCGACTTCATTATGCCACTATGGGCGGAGAAGGGCGTGAAGACCAAAAACGTCCCCTAATACAGAAGGTCTTCTCGTGAAGGAAGCTTCCGGGGAACGTCCCATAACAGACACTTGAGAAGACTGATCCAAGGTTTCTGTGACGACAGAGTTGCTACTAGTAGGATTCGCAATGGACTGTTTGATCTTAAACATAGTCTACTGAATCAACTGAATTGGAGGATACGCGTATCCTATCATTCATCCCCATGAGATCGGCAGAGCGTCTACTGCATACGCTCAATGGTTTAGGCATGGTGACACGAACGACGGTAACTGATTGTTCCGGTGTGTCGCAAACAGATCTATCATGGGGCGACCCCTCTGGTAGCAAATCTGCCCAAATACTCGCTTGTTGAGAGTCCACTTCAATTGCAACATGCGACCTTTCCGTAAGAGCGAGTCTGCTAGTACATTCAGACGACCCGGTATATGACGGATAGAACGGAAATGGATGGGTGCCGGCCGCCCCGGTTCCCGATCTACGCTACTACTGTCGGGTTGTCCGACCAAATTGAACAAAGACGTCCGTTATTATGTGAATCCAATGTTGTGGCGCTAGCTAGATTGACATCATCTCTTGATGATTATGTGACTCTCCTGGAACCAAGGGTCCCAAAGACCCTGACACTTCAAGACTGCGGGACTTAGGGTCGCGCCCAACCCGTCTGACTTACATACGTCATAATCGTGAAAGCCGGATCCGGCAGTTGCAGCGGAACTCCCTGAGTTAACACTGAATATCTGCCCAAATCTGAACACTTGTTTCACTAGTTCCGTTAAAATAATACTGGTTCAAGCGAAAGCGTCTTCACACTCTAGTACTGAGTAAAGACTATCTGGAGGGGACGTGCGTGCAGGCGACCCATCGGAATGAGGTCCACAGCCGCTCCGCACAGCTCCAACAGTAACATGAATTCTCTCACTGTTAATGCGTCTGAGTGTAGACAAAAGCGAGCATAACAACTGACTAATTTCGCTCTGGGTAACGGCAGACGAACCAGATTGTTGTGATTCTCAAAGCTCATCCCCAAGTGAATAGACGACTTGTACGCAGCTAGATCCGGCTTTTTCTCGTTTACGATGAAACCGAGACGTCGGAGTAATAGAAGCAGACTATGAACATCATTCTGAAGAATAATTCTTTTGCCGCCGTATCCCTGTAGAAGGTGATCCAAGTAAGCCGACGTTACCGCAGACGAATGAGCTCGTAAGTATGACCTTACCGAGTTCATTATTATTCGAGTATTCGAGTGAATGCCCAGGGGGGGGGGGGGGGGGCAGATTTAGACCAAAGCATATTGCTCTGAACTGATACACCTTCCCTTGTACGGCGGTCCACAGGTACCTTTATAATGCCGGATGTACCAAGACATGAAAGTACTCGTCCTTAGATCTATGCTTGCCGCATAGTCGATCACTCGAACGCTCGCTTTTACCGACCGAATGGTCTCCATAAATAAACTTTTAGAGCCATGATAAGCTTGTCATCCAGCTCAAGTCTATTACCGGTCAGAACGAGCCGTCTGGCTTCGGTACGAGGAACAGGTGACTGTAAAAATCTTGAGAATCCTGATTCTTGATGACCTGTATTGCTTCCTTTGATAAGACAGCTCATACCTCCGGTAGGAGAAACTCTCTTATGCAAGAATTTGATGGAAGATTTGTCCAACGCGGACAACTTGTTAGTGGGGTTTTTGCTCGGAATGATATCCGTAAGCTGTCCGAGACTACACTTCTCACCCACTGATCTTCCGTGATTATTATCCAGTTTTTTTGCGGAGCTTGATAACCTTCCGCCAACTGACCAGCAATAGAGGTCTAAAGCATCACCTGTATGACTGCGAGGCTTACAGGAGGAGGAACCACGTCCTCCCCGCAAAAAACTCGTTTAGTCGGCCTAGGGGCTTCTGACCTGATCAGATCTACGCCCCTTTCCCGAATCGCTATACTGACGACCTCCAGAGTAATTATAAGAGGGTTTCTTGTACCCTCGTGAGGAGTTTCCTTTTGCCGATTTTTTGTCTGGAACGCCCTCCTTTACTCTTGTCTTCTGAAGTGGGTCGTTGATACGCTGACTTCAAAAGCAGAGCACTAGACGCCTTCTTAGTAGCCTGTTCATAGACTAACGAAAGCTAGTCGTCGAAAATAAAATATCAGGAAACCGGAGCGACTCGGAGAAAGCTTTTCACCTTGTCATCTTATCAGTGATGACGACGCAAGGGCAGCATCACGTCTGCTTAACTCCAGATTAGCCACTGTTAGGGCGGAGTTATACGTGGTATACATAATTGCCTTAGAAAGAACCCTAAGAGAGGTACAAACGTCCTCAAATTCCTTTCCCTTGAAACGTTGCGCCAAAACTCTTGTAAGGTGATCTGCGTAAGAGATTACGTCCAAATTCTCTCTGTTTGAAGAAATTGCCGTCTCAATTGTGTCTGAGTGAATAGTGAATGATACAGGTAACGATACTTCTAGATCCCCGGCCTGCTCATCCAAACGCAGAAGAACTCTCTGAACATCTTCGCCGACCGTTTCTAAATGAACGTGGTCCATGAACGGTATGTATACGAAAGATGAAGATAAGAAACCGCCGCCTTCTTCGCACTCCAGGGGATAAATATGGCGTCGTCTATATGGCCGAAAGCCTGCGACACCTGCATAAACTGAACCGGAAAAGAAAGGACTTCCTCCTTTGTCCGGATAAAGTCTGCAACTAATGACGCCAGCGGTTTCTCTCTTGTCGTCGCAGCATTCTGATTCAGCGGAACAAAATCAGGGTAGTTTTGATGGATGAAAACCATCTCAACCATGTACAGTTAAAACTAAAGGTCCTGTCATGAAATGCGCACAAATAGCACATTGATATGCGCGTTAATGTGCGCGCTATGACCCAATTAAAGCTATCATATTCTGTACATATGGCCTGTGCACAAGCAATGTTTCAGCCAATGTCCATTGGCAGAAATATTTCATGTGTTTGCTATGAGTAACCAAGAGAACCTGCCGTGCTTTGGATGCCATTCGATATGGCAATTGCGCGCAATTCTAACGCGCAATTAAGCTTAGATAAGCGCACGATTCGTGACAGGACTTCTAGTTTTAACTGTAGGAAAATAAATCAGGGTAGTATTGATGGATGAAAGATATCGGAACCATGTACTGTTTCGAAAAGGAAGGGTAAGCCTCATCCTAATCCCTTTCACCATCCGAGAAAATCAGTTGCGAATCTCGGTCCATTGTATCTGCGTGAACAGACAACTGGAGCGACCCAGTACTGTCCGACACCTCAGGTTCTGAGTCTGAGGGAGGCTGCATCTGCACTTGCTGGTATGCTGCGATCAGCTGCGCAATCTGCGTCAGCAAGTCCGTCATCGAGGCCTGAGGAGCAGCGGTCTTCCGTTCCTTAGTCGCATGCTGCTCCTGGGACGGTGTGTCGGAAACGGATCCTTTCTCCGAACGTCCCGATGATAAAGGCCTCGTCTCCCTAGCTACAGGCGAAGAGTGGTTCCCCCTTCGTGCAACAGGCTGGATATCCCAAGTCGGGTAGCTAGGATGCGGTCGTGTGTGCTTAAATAACGTAGCGGAGGAAGCCGTGACTGAAGCCAACCCCGGCTGCAGACTAGACGGAGCGTCCCGAGCGCCGGGCGGACATATGTTCCGTCTCGTGCAAGTTTCCAACCAGAAAACTTCATTTCGGCCTTGTGAAACGTAGCGGCGGAAGCCTTAACTGAAGCCGACCCCGACTGCAGACTAACAGAGCGTCCCGGGTGGAGGGCGGACACATGCTCCGGCTTGTGCAAGTTTCTCAAAATAACATCTCACCCCAGACGTTGCTAGATTAGAGAGGGGGGCCTCTACCGCTCGCGGTCTATCAGACCTCGCCGAGTACATAAACTTGCTGATTTCCTCCCTATTTCCCCCCATTTCCGTCGTCGCTGGGTGAGCTATTTATATTATAGTGCTAGCTCTACCCAATCCACTTTCTAGACCGCAACGGACTTACCCGGCGTCACGGATCCCACGTATGGAGTACCGCTTCACTGGTCGAGCTAGCTGCTTGAAAGAGACTAAAACCTTTAACCAAAGGCCCTAACTCTTGCAATAATGAGCACTGCAGCTAGCTCTATATGCTTCATGAAGCGCGACGACGGTAGCACACTTGGATGGGTGTCAGAATATCATCACCATGTTCATGTTCCTCTGAAATAGAAACTGACAGAATGAACTGAAACGCGGTGAGAGGCCCTGATCCTCAGAACCTTACCGCCAACAACGTACCGCGACACCCGACTCCAACATCAGTCATCCCAGTGCAACACAAGAATGCCAGGCGTCCGCAGGAGTGTATCAGCTAAAGTCGATATCAGTCCCCCAAACATCACAACAATATATATATATAACTAAGATACATGAATAATAGCAGTCACACTAAAATTCAAAATAAAGTTCCCAAAGGGAACATTAAGAGCCCAAGGGCATCCCAACAGAGCCTAAGTGTGGACTAAATGCAATTTTTTTTTAACTACACCACCGGAATAATACTACATGTATCCTACAGTATATTACAGTAATAAAATATAAAAAAGCTACCTACAGTTAAAAGTAAAAGTCCTGTCACGAAATGCGCACAGATAGCACGTTGATATGCGCGTTAATGTACGCGTTAAGGCCCAAGTAAAGCTATCAAATTCTGTACATATGGCCTGTGCACAAGCAATGTTTCAGCCAATGGACCTCCGGGTAACCCGGAGGTCCATTGGCAGAAACATTGCATGTGTTTGCTATGAGTAACCAAAAGAACATGCCGTGTTTTAGATGCCATTCGATATGGCAATTGCACGCAATTCCAACGCGCAATTAAGCCTAGATAAGCGCACTATTCGTGACAGGACTTCTAGTTTTAACTGTATATATGAGGACGTTGACAATGTAAATAACGTCAATGTAAACAAGACATCAGGCACACAAAAAGGCGCAAAGTCAAAACCAAATGAAATGCTATCAGATGCAAAGCTATCTTCATACGAAGAAAAAACGATACATCGGATAGAAGATGCAAGACTAAACGGCCTAACAATCCTAGGGCGAGGACGTAACCCCTGGGAAGGAACAGAATAATATTCTATAACAAATGTAAAACTCCCAAGAAATTTAATAAAAAAAATTAGCCAAAAGGCTTAAGAGCTTAACAGGAAGGGGGGCATTGAAGGATAGGGAATGAATACTTAACAAACAGTGGAATAATCACTTTAAAAAATGATGACGTCAGGCATTTGTCCCGAAATTGGGAAACATAAAATAATTTTATAAATGTTATAAAGTTACAGCTCTGAACGTCCAAAACCACGTTGAACACTTCCTTCATCCAATAATAGCCTTGTATCCACCAATTCTTGCATTGATTTGTGTCTGGCATCCTCAAAAATGAGATTTTAAAGCACAGATGTCATTTCATTGTTATTGACTTTTAGGGCCAAACAAAGATTGATGTTGGCGCCAATTCCGATCACTTCCTGACGTCTGCGCATGCGCGGAGAGTAAATGTATTGAGAGCCAAATTTGGGGGATTGGGGGGGGGGGTTTCAAAATTTGTGTTTGGCCCTTGATAACTTTGAGTTAAGCACCAGCTAGTCTGGGCCATTGGTTTACAGTGAAAAATATGTGAATACCTAACTATTCAACGAACAGGGTTCTGTATAGTATATAGAAATGTGTATACCGTACTATTCAACTAACAGGGTTCTATATAATGTATAGAAATGTGTATACCGGTATATTTTATTTTCCTACTTTTCTGTGGGAGACTGAGTCATAATGTTATAGACTTTCAGAATGCACAAGCAGATTTTGTCTCTTCAGATGTCAGCAAGCATCAACGGAGAACCATATTTCCTATATTTATTCAAATCTTGCTTTGATGTGTAACAGAATGTGTCCAGACGCCCCTGGAATGGTTGTATAATAGCCACTGAATGGGTAATTAGAAGTAGAAGTAACACATAGTGAAGTGAGGGTTAACAGAGTTTAATTGTATTACAAATGCACATTATATCAACATTTTTATTATACTAAAAATTTTTTTACAAATTTTTCAAACAATTTAACAAACCCTTATCATAGGACCCCTCAATGGAATGGGCTCGTTCCAATGAGAGGGTCAGATGATGAGGTTTTGTTGAAATTTTTCTTAAAAAAAGTTTGTTGCACTGCGCAATTTATAAATTATTTGGGTAGATGTCACAGATTCGTTAGGTGAAGGGTTAATCAATGGAAATTGAAGAGGGTCCTTTTCGAGATTGAGCATCAACAAGGGGCACCAAAACCTGTCAATCTACGTCATAATTTCACGGATCTTAAAAGATCGGTGGCATATTTAGTGAGATCCGTGGAAATAACTCTTTTTGCATGACATGTAGCTATTGGCCATCTACAAGTGTGGTTAATCAAACATCTACATGATCCAGTGTTTTATGTCTAAGAGCAACTATATGCTTTAACTCTTTCATCGCAGAATATTCTGAAAAACATTATTCTCAGTATGGAATATTTTTCAAGAATTTACCAAAGTGCGGGTTAATAGAATAAAGGGTTATATAATTTTAAAAAAAGAAAGGGATCTCATAGAGAGTTTTTTTCAGAGAGGATAATGATGTTTTGCATATTATGTAGCCATTCACAAGTGTAACATCAGGAACCCGATGGAATTTAGTTTTGTACCACTTCTTGCATGTGTGTGTAGTAATTGCCTAATTGAAATACCTAATTCCATTTCTAGATCCAGGTTTCTACTAATGTCGGTACTCAACTCGTATATTCGCACGTTCATAGTGTCATAGATATTCGGATAGTACACGTAGGGGAGTGTTGTTACTGGAATTTATTGTATACCTGAATGGGGTTGCCTGTGGGTTACCTCGGAAGTGTGTTTACTCTCCAGAGATCGTTCACTGTTGTTCGATTGGACATGTGTATGTTATATATTATATCTCCAGTTTTCGACCTATCTGCGTATGTCGTCTCAGATGTACGTTATATAGCGGGCAATATTAATTACCGGGATCATCGCTATCTTAACTTCTGAAGTGGCGTTAAGAACCATTTATTAATAATAAATTAATACCTGAATGCCTGTTCGACGAATATTTATATTGTTTTTTGGTACCGCTTTTACTGATTCCAGAGCACTCCCCTCTTTCTTTTTGAAGATTCCTTCAAAAAAAAAAAGGAGGGGGGGGGGATTTTTTATTTCTCCTCCGGCTTAATAAGTATGTAACTATGAGTGAAGCTGTTTTGTTTGTAATTATATCCTGCATACAGCTGGAGTTTTATTGTTTTTGGCGTATGTTTGTGGGGGATATTCTCTCATTCTCAAATACGCCATCCTAATTGTTGGGGCTTAGTCTGGGTTAGCCTTAAAATTGGGAACTCGTTACATCCAATTAGCATAGTCTTCATGCTAAGTTTACGGAATTACTTGAACTTGGCTCCTTTTTTATGAAACGTCTTCTCTATTACTGTATAGAGAGACATACATGTAATTCCTAATAATTTTAATTTCCTTTCACCTTGGATTGCAGGATTGGAACTATGTTGATCTACTAATTCTGAAGTCCTAGGACCTCCACCTTTTTACGATTTAGCTAGTCTGGGCCATTGGTTTACAGTGTAAAAATATTAAATATTTAAAGTAATTTGTATATTTTTATACTTACCAATGGCCCAGACGGAGATGACCCTCCCATGAGTGGGCACTCATACCTCCCCGCTGCATTTTTATGTAGTACTCTCTTCTACAAAGAATAATGTTGGCGCCAATTCCGGTCACTTCCTGACGACTGCGCATGCGCGGAGAGTAAGTGTATGGAGGGCCAGAAAGGACTTTTAATTTTCGGTTTTGCAAGCCAATTTTGGGGATTGGGGGGTTCAACATTTGTGTTTGGCCATTAATAACTTTGAGTTAAACATCAGCTAGTCTGGGCCATTGGTAAGTATAAAAATATACAAATTACTTTAAATTAATAATTTCTATACATTATAGAGAAACCTGTTAGTTGAATAGTACGGTATGCACATTTCTATATATTATATAAAACCATATTAGTTGAATGGTACGATATACACATTTCTATACATTCTATAGAACCCTGTTAGTTGAATAGTACGGTATACAGATTTCTATATATTATATAGAACCCTGTTACATGTAGTTGGATAGTACGGTATACACATTTCTATGCATTATATAGAACCCTGTTAGTTGAATAGATTTCTGTACATTATATAGAACACTATTAGTTGAATAGATTTCTATACATTATATAGAACCCTGTTATTTGAAAGATTTCTATACATTATATAGAACCCTGTTAGTTGAATAGGTTTCTATACATTTTATAGAACCCTGTTACTTGAATACATTTCTATACATTATATAGAACCCTGTTAATTGAATAGATTGCCTACAGTATGTTCGACGCGGAAAGGTCTAAATCGCCAGCATGAAATAATGGACTCGCCTTCAAAAATATCAATGAAAGAAGCATCGGGTACGATCTGGAACTTCTTTCATTGAATATTTGTTGACAACTACTGATTATTGATTGACAAATCTGCGCATGCGTGGATTTTGACCAGCGGCGGCTGTTCTGTACACAAATTGTTAGGCCTCAGTTTAAGACTTAATAGTGAGAAAGTTATTTATTCTCAGAACAATGATACATTATATATATAAAAATTAAAGTAATCTTTTTTTCGCCATATATTCTAATTTCTACAAGCCTGGACTAGTCATTTTGCTGATGAAAAATATTTCCTTAACTAGAATTTTATTGATGTTTTTTAAGAATGTGTTTCCCCCAATTCAAGTAAAACACCATCTAGAGAAAATACAAATCTCTATTTAGAGTAGTAACCACACGTGAGATTATTTGATTCAGAAAAAGAACATTTTATACCTTCACCTATCAAAAACTGATTACACATGTCAAGGCCACCTTTTTGATAAACGTAATTAAATGATAAATAAATCACCAACTCGGCAAAATAAATTAGACCGGATCATTGTTGACCTCGCCTCTGGGTCATATATCAACGCGTCCAAACGGACTCTTCGTTATATTCCCAGAGACGAGGCCTGGACTTCAATACATCATCTACCCATCTGATAGTTATAATCCACAAATATATATTTAAGGTAATCGTTTTTGAATTGTTAGGCCTCACAGTTTAACGCTTTACCCAACGAATCGCCCGCATCCGCCCGCGTAATATGCAAATTCAGCAGTTGCAAAAATATTAGTTTTCAAAAAATTTCAACAAAACCATATTATGTGACTCCTCGTTGGAACGAGCTCGTCGAGCTCGTTCCAACGAGGGGTCACATGATATGGTTTTGTTGAAATTTTTTGAAAAATTTAAAAAAATGATTTTTAAAATAATAAATTTTGATATCGTCTGCGTTGGTAAAGGGTTAAGACTTAATAGTGAGAAAGTTAATTCTTCTCAGAACAATGATACATTATATATATATAAAAATAAAAATAATCTTTTTTTTTGCCGTAAATTCTAATTTCTACAGGCTCGGACTAGTCACTTTGCTGATGAAAAATATTTCCTTAACTAGAATTTTATTGATGTTTTTTTTAAGAATGTATTTCCCCCAATTCAAGTAAAACACCATCTAGATAAAATACGAATCTATATTGAGGGTAGTAACCACACGTGAAATTATTTGATTCAGAAAGTGAACATTTTATCAAAAACTGATTACACATGTCAAGGCCACCTTTTGATAAACGTAATTAAAATGATAAATAAATCACCAACTCAGCAACATAAATTAGACCGGATCATTGTTGACCTCGCCTCTGGGTCATATATCAACGCGTTTGTAATGAAGATATTTTTATACAGACCTACCATGTGTTAAGTAGACCAGATCATTGTTTGTCATGAAGATATTTTTATACAGACCTACCATGTGATAAGTAGACCAGATCATTGTTTGTCTTGAAGATATTTTTATACAGATCTACCATGTGTTAAGTAGACCGGATCTTTGTTTGTCTTGAAGATATTTTTGTACAGACCTACCATGTGTTAAGTAGACCAGATCATTGTTTGCCATGAAGATATTTTTATACAGACCTACCATGTGTTAAGTAGACCAGATCATTGTTTGTCATGAAGATATTTTTATACAGACCTACCATGTGTTAAGTAGACCAGATCATTGTTTGTCATGAAGACATTTTTATACAGACCTACCATGTGTTAAGTAGACCAGATCATTGTTTGTCATGAAGATATTTTTATACAGACCTACCATGTGTTAAGCAGACCGGATCATTGTTTGTCTTGAAGATATTTTTATACAGACCTACCATGTGTTAAGTAGACCAGATCATTGTTTGTCATGAAGATATTTTTATACAGACCTACCATGTGTTAAGTAGACCAGATCATTGTTTGTCATGAAGATATTTTTATACAGACCTACCATGTGTTAAGTAGACCAGATCATTGTTTGTCATGAAGATATTTTTATACAGACCTACCATGTGTTAAGTAGACCAGATCATTGTTTGTCATGAAGATATTTTTATACAGACCTACCATATGTTAAGTAGACCAGATCATTGTTTGTCATGAAGCTACTTTTATACAGACCTACCATGTGTTAAGCCTGAAAAATAAAACAAACACACACACAACTGAAACACAACTGTAAACGTCTTCGTCAGTTACAATGCAAGTGAAACAATGAATGGGAATTATGACATGCACAGCTCAAGAATGCAGTACCATGACATCATGATCTTCATTCATAAAAAAATCTATGTACAGGCACCGTCTGTCAAAATATATACTAACAAATCAAGGAGGGGACAAATTTTGTAAGATAAACTGGTTATTATCACCAAGTGAGATGGTGTATTGAAACATTGACCTCGCCTCTCTGGGTCATGTATCAAAGCATCCTATCGGACTCTTCGATATATTCTCAGAGACGAGGTTTGGACTTCAATATACCATCTCTGAAACCCACCTGGTGGTTATAACCTACAAATATAAATTTAAGGTAATCGTTTTTTCGCCACAAATTCTAATTTATACAGGCATGAAATAGCCATTTTGCTAGTGAAAAATATTCAATTAACAGGAATTTTGTCAATGTTTTATATTTTAGTGAGAAACTGAACATTTCTTCTATTACATATATATATATAGAGGTCTATATACATGAATAATTTAATGATTAGCCAAGTGATTATTTACTAGATCACAAACGTTTTTATCCAGTTAAAAGGAATTTACTCTGTAATGTAATGCAGTTAACGGTTAAATTTGTATTTAAGGTATGGTAAGTGAGTTGTTGGTGTTTAGAAATTATAAACAGTTAACAGGGTTATTCAGTTAAGGGGTATCCAATTAAGTGGAACCTACTTGACTGTTAGTAGGTGGAAAGTGGGGGTACCAAGACATTTTTTCAAAAAATGTTCAAGTACACGTACATGTACATGCACCCCCATAAGGATTCAGTGTTAAATCGTGTACAGAGTGTAAAAAAACGTTGTTTTTACAAAATGTCCTAGAATTCCTATCTTGTCCCAGACCGTTCAAACAGCCGTTGGCGAACGAGTGCGAATTCGCTCGGAAGGAAAATGTGCGAAATTCGAAGAAAACATCAATTTAAAAATTTTTCAACGTTCCCATTGTAGATTAGACCTTCGATCGATCGTTGCGAACGTCGGTAAAAAACGCTTTGGGGATTCTAGAACAGCATCAAAATGCGTTTTTGGGGATTATGAGACATCCGACGTTCGCGATTGAGTTCCAGACGGTCGAGGGTGCGACCCGATCGGTAAAAAACGATTGGGGATTCTAGGACAGGAAAAAACGATCTCAAAACTTTTTCTCGACGTTCGCCAACGGCGCGAAGTGGGTGTAAAGTGAAGTTACTCATCGAGGATTTTTTTCCAAACTAAACGGAAAAAGTCAAGTTTGGAAAATTAGAACCAATGGAAATTGTCTCTCCACGTTTGCCATCGCTGTGACGCGATAGATCGCCGAGGAAATCATTGGAGGGAACTGACGAAAACGTGAAATCCTCGCGAGTTTTGTTAGGTGAATCGTAATAGAATCGCGAGATTCGCAAGAGGAAATAAAAAGTGATTGATATATATATAGGAAAAAAAATATATAAATAAATAGTTATTTAAAAAAATAAATATCGAATCGAATAGATAATAAAATATGTACGTAAATCATGAACGATTCCCAGATTATGAGAGCATCGTTTTTTATAAAGGCACTGATGAGAGCCTACGCATTCTGCATGAACGAACAACTAGGTTGCCTCTTGTTAGAACGATGAGTTGGGTGCTGGGATCATCTAGACTTCGATCACGAGGAACATTCGTGTCCGACGATGGAAAGGGAAGATATAGTCATCAAGTATTTCGAACCGGCGTTCAAATGCGTTCAAATCGACGACGTGATTAAACTTTTGGAGGAGATTAGTCTTCTGTAGCGGGCGAGGCAAGCCCGCCAATTTGGAAGAAAAGAAATTGGCACGTGGAAGTCTGACTTTGGAAGATAGAGGATGCATCTTGAAATTATTGCTGAAGGAAGCATAAGTCTAAGTTATTCTTGTTGATATAAATAAGGGAGAATAGAAAATAAAAATAAATACACGCATAAATTTTTATCTAATATTAGAAAGAAAAAAAAACACAAAAAAATGAGAACCAGAAATAAATTTTATCCGACGTTAGATGATGACGAGGATGAGAAGCCGAACGGCGTTTTGCCAACGGTGCCATCGCTAGAAGAAAAAGAAAGAGGAAAAAGGTATCGCATCGATCAAATCAGTAGAATCCAATTGTATCTGACTCGAGAGAGAGACTCTCGTCGTTGTCTCAAGAAGAAGTATTCATGCCTCGTGAAATTCGTCAATTTGGTCGACATGACACTCATCGCGATTTCTATAGGTTTACATTCGGCTGGCATCGGATTGTTGTCGACCGCGGCCAGCCTTCCGATCGTGTTGACCATAGAAGGAGTGGCTCTCGCCGCCGGATTGTTTAGCACGCTCGGAAATTTTTTGAGTAGGAAATTATATCTGAAGGCTAGGACACATGAAAAAAATCACGTCTTGGCCAACTCCAAGATCGACACGATATCCGAAATGAGAAAACGAAATATGAAGCCATGAAAGAAGCCGTGAGAATCAAGACTCATGAGATCATCAAGGAAGAGATGAAGGATTCTCTCACGGAAAGGGTGAGAAACGAGGCCATGGAGGAATTTGGTAAGTTGATAGAACTCAAGAGCAGTGATTGAAAATATATATATATAATAAGAACAGAATTTTAAAAAAAAAATATTAAATTTAAATATAAAATAAAAA
Source organism: Pictodentalium vernedei (assembly GCA_031216915.1). Taxonomy (NCBI): domain Eukaryota; kingdom Metazoa; phylum Mollusca; class Scaphopoda; order Dentaliida; family Dentaliidae; genus Pictodentalium; species Pictodentalium vernedei. The sequence goes on from CM062296.1 coordinate 27,872,457, forward strand.
ATAAATACGAAATTAATTTAAATAACTCTCAAAAAAAATGTATTGCGTAAAGTGTAAGAGAGTTACCGAGACGGGTAATTCTCGAGAAGTATGAACTAAAAATGACAGACAGATGCTTCGCGGAATATGCAATGTGTGTGGTTTGATCAAGACTCGATTTGTCAAAAAAAAAAAAAACGAGCAGAGGCGAAGGCGTCGTAAATAAAATGATCAATAATCTACCTTTCGAAATGCATCTGCCAGGTCACAGTTTCACGGGACCCAGAACGAAATTGAACAAGAGACTCAAAGCCGATCTAACTCCTAAATCTTGGAGCAAACCCGTGAATAGGGTGGACGCGGCCGCGTACGATCACGATCTGTGCTACGCCAAACATCCCAACACTAAGACTCACAATAACATCTGCGATAAAAACATGTTGACGAAATTGAGAGGCATATCGAATCCGACCAGGAGAGAGAAGATAGAACGTTCGCTGGTCGGCAATCTGATCGGTGTGAAATGTCGATTGGGGCATTAAAAAAAGCGCTTCGGAAAAGAAGAAGAAAGATACACAAACCCAACGTGCGTAAATTTCGAAAGAGAAAGATGTTCGTGAAGGGTCTGGATGACATTTGGTCTGCCGACTTGGTCGACATGAGATCGTTTTCGAGGTGGAACGAGGGTGTCAAATATCTATTGACAGTCATCGACGTGTTTTCCAAATACGGTTGGATCAGAGCTTTGAAGAATAAATCGGGACCTTGCGTTGCCGAGGCTCTGAAGAACGTGTTCGAATCGTCTTCTCGAAAACTGAATAAATTATGGGTGGACAAGGGAAAGGAATGAATTCTACAATAAGGATGTTCATTGATTGGTCGACCTCTACTCGATCGAAAACGAAGAGAAAGCCAGTGTTGTGGAACGTTGGAAACGAACGGTGAAGGAAAAGATGCACAGGTACTTCACGGCGAATTCGACCAAGAAATTCATATACGCTCTGACACAGATCGATCAAGATGATCCCCGCGGAAGCTAGCAATCCTCGAAACGAAAAACGGGTCTATATCCCCAGAGATCTAAGATCAGGAAGAAGTTTAGACCGCCGAAATTTGCGGTCGGCGATCGAGTGAGAATCTATGATTGTAAGAAGCACTTCAAAAAGGGTTACACTCCTCGATGGACCTCGGAAATCTTCGTGATAATCAGAATATTTCACACCGATCCGGTGACTTACAAAATCAAAGCTTAGGATGGCGAAGAGATCATCAGAAAGTTTTATGAACAACAATTGCAGAAGACGAAGTTTTAATAAAGAAAAAAAGTTTTTTTTATTTACTCTCTTTAACATTTTCTTGTTTACACATATATATAAAGGAGAGAAAAAAAACAAAAAACTAATTAAAACTATTTTTTTTTAAAATAAAAAGCAAGCTAAATAATAAACAAAAAAAGGGAAAAAACCCTTCAAAAATGGCAAATATACTAGATATCGCACAAAACATAGTGAAAGATGAAAGTATTCAAGAATACAAGGTTCACGAATACCAACTGATAACCGGAACGAATTTGAACAATGCGGGTGAGATAAGAATCAATGTCAAAACCCAAGATCTATTCGTTCATCCTAGCGAGAGTTACATAGTGGTGCAGGGACGTTTCACCAAGGACGATGGGACCAAATACGCCGACGACGACACGGTAACTCTAGCCAATAATGGCATCATGCATCTATTCAGTAATATAAAATACTTGCTATTCGGACAAGAGATAGAATCCGTGTTTCATCCTGGTCAGGCCACCACGATGTTCGGACTCGTAGGTTCATTCCGCACGTGCAACCTTCGATCGTGGAAAAAATGCATCTCTACAAGATCATAGAATCCAAGAGTAAATTCCCCTTGGGATTAGAATGAGACAGTGCGCCATGGCTAGCATTCTGCTCTCCACGAATCACTTCAATTGGAGATTGACCGTAAAATCCACTTCTGAGAGACCACGTTTCATTGTGGTCGCATTTCAGACCAATAGGGACGGGTCTCAAAAAAGAATGCGTCACTGTTCGATCACTGCAATTTGAGAAACATGCAAGTTCGACAAGAACAATTTCTGCAGACTGTACAGTGGTGCCGCGGATTTTAGAAAGAAGTATCACGGTCTGGACGAATTGATGAGCAACCCTAATATATCTACTGGCGAATACAAGTCGATGTATCCCATGTTCGTATTCGATGTCAGTAAACAGACTGAACGACTCAAGAGAAGCGTCTTAGACATTCAGCTCAAGATGCAATTCAATAGGAACGTGCAGAGAAAAACCGAGGCCTTTGGTTCTGTCGGATAGAGAGTTACAATGTGTGTGAAAAAAAAAATATAAATAAAAATTCAAAAAAAAAAAGTTATTACAACAATGAATGATAAAGAAAGAAAATACTTGAGAAGACACAGACGTGGTTTGATTAAAAATATTTCGCAAGATTCGCTAGCAATAATTCTAGACACTTTAGTCGAAACAGAACCTTTGATATTGACCGATTATATGAGATGCGAAATTGAAAGTAAAATCTTGATAGAAGATAAGACTAGAAAACTTTTAGACATGTTGATGTATGGAGGACCGACTACTTTTCGAGAATTTATAAAAGCTCTTCGAAATGCCAAAATAGATGTCGAGATAGGTGATTCAATTTCACGAGATGAAACATTATGAGAAATAACGTATTAAAACAAAACAAAACAAAATAAAAAAATAAAAAGTAATGAGATCTAGAGAGATTGAACAGCTTTCTAAATCTCATTACTTTTTTTTGTTTTTTTTTTGTTTTTAATAATCACTCATTATTTTTTAATTAATTATTTCCACGCATTCACTGTTTGTTCAGAGGATCTAGTTCGATCAGTAGGCTCACCACGGAAGTGGCGGCTTCGGGATTATTGGTTTTCGTCTTGAAATTAATCCTGTCTCCGGCGTTCACTTTGAGAGGTGTGCCGAATGTGCTAACATTCGAGTGTTGATTCTCGGTCTTTTCAACGCTGTATCTCTTATCGCTCTCTACTCCATTCACCATGAGATTGACGACCGCTCTGTTATTCAAATCCGTGGAAGCTACACCCATTTGAATGATTTCGCCTCCCAACGGCATGGGATATCCCACCTCACCGTGTTGCGATCCGCTATCTCCTCGGCCCACACGGTGATAAATTGCCTGGCGTATTTGACTTTCTCCATCACCAAAATCAGGGTGCAGGCGTCCGACATTTGCACGGGATCCGGTAGATTCGTGAGCGCGTGTCTGCCCATGTCTAGTTTACCTTCCATGATGTCACCCTTTCTCGAGACTGAGTTGTCATCCATGTAGTTCCTGCTGACCGCGCTCGAATCGAATTCAGAATCGTGATCAAGACCGAATACATTCTGACCGTTCATGTTGATGCCACCCTCCATGGTTCCGCCAGATTGTTTGTTCAGGTAGAGATCATCCACTTGCGATTCTACGTATTCTTGAGATCGTATCACGGCAGAATCCACATAGCCCTTGTTGACCATGGTGGAGTCTGCGTCCGCATCGTCTATCTTCGACAGATTCAATATTTTGTTGAACCCCGCATTCAGATCCGATTTCATTTCTCATCTTGTCAGACTTTCTCTGTTCCAGATCTATGTAGTGTTTGGTCGCCATGTCCTTGGGATTCGTGGGAGTGGCCACGTTCGTTATCTTGTTAGAATTGGCGTTCAATTCCAATTGCATCATTTTCTGAACATATCTACTTCTCAGATGTTCGCTGAAATCGCGCATGAGAGTCATCCGCATATTTCTTGGTTGCGGCATCGGTGGAATCTATGGGATTTGCGACATTCACCAAACGTTTAGATTTCAGATCGAGATCATCGGTCATGGCTTTATCCATGTAATGATCTAGCATGACCCGCGTTCCCCCTGTCGACGTATTTTTTGGTCGCCGCATCTGCGAGATCTATCGGATCGGGAAGATTGTCAAGCTTCTTATCGTTCATGTTCAAAGGTTCCTCTCGAGATTTGTATCTCCGAACGTAACATTCGTCCAAGTTGGCAACATCATAACCAACTCCGAGCGTCTTCCTCTTCTTTTTGGGTCAATTTTCATCGTCACTTCTACCAAATTTATCAACTGGCCTGTTCTTTTGAGTTTTTTTAAAATGAATTATTTCACTTATTTTTATATTTTTAGTTTTATTTGATTAAATTTTTTTAAATAATTTTTTTACCTTCATATATATATACTATAAAAAAATCTCTCTCTAATGTAAATCGTTGAGAATGTCTTGAAACTGATCTCCTTCCGACCATCTCTTGAGAACGTAGAGACACAGGTGAGCGCAAAACACTTGATCTGGCGATTGCACTCGTTCCGTGTTGTAACGAACCATCGATTCGTCGAAATAGTTCTTTATTTCTTTCGGTGGCGAGATTCTGTAGCTGTCGAAATAATAATTCTTCTTCTTCCCGTTCTTGAACTACACCACCCAGTGAGTGCCTTCACCCAATAAATCATCTAGATTTAAAATTCCACATTCCGATTGTCAGTGTCTTCTCTTCGGCAAGGAATCTCTGGAAAACCCGCCTAGAAAATCTTTGATTTTCAAATCCTTTGCAGCATTCGACAGATCGAGATTGGATAGGGGTTTGTTAGGTAAGACGACACCTTCTACGGATATCTCTATTTTTTTATTCATAAATGTGTATATTTTTTTTTTTATTTATTTATTTTATTATAATTCACTAAAATGACAGTATTTTTTTTTCTTTTTCTTTTTTTTAAACTAACTCTCTCGATGTCTCTATCGACTTCCATAATCTTGAATCCATCTAATTGCTCTTGATTTTCTGGAATCCTATCATCCTTAATCATATCTGGAATCCTATCATCCTTAATCATATCCAAAGTCTAATGTCCGAGTGCCAAAGTTATTATTTTATCGTCTAACACGAATCTCTTATCGTCGTCATCCATCAGTGAAATCTTGTTGACTATTTCGGTATACAAGCCGTGATTGTCGCTTCGAATCGATTTCATAGTTTTATATACTGGACAACTTCCGAACAGACAATCTTTATACTCTCGGAAAGAGATGTTTTTCTTCACCACGCAAGCTTTAACTCCTTTGCACTTCTTGATCTCTTCACCTTCTAAGCGATAAGCGTATAGTTTAGGTCTCAAACCCACGAATTCGACGATTTGTTTACCGCCGCTCTTGTACTTAAATTTACCCAACACCTTCTTGTTGTCGTTCGATTGAATGTTGGACGGGTGATCGACGGGATAATTGCTCGTGTAGAACCACACGGCCACATCTGGAGATATATCTTGGTAGACGTCTTTCGTCTCTATCTCATAAACTAAATTGTCCATGTTGTTGAACAGTAGTTTGGCGTTCTCACTAAATTTCCGTTTGACGTAATCGTAGTGAAACTCGTACATCAATCGCTTGCTGATATCTAAGATGATCGGTCTGAGATAGTAGGGTTTGTCGAACTTCAGGTGCGTCTTTTGCATGCGAATGGCCACTAGATTTTCGTCGAATATGGTTCGGTGTCTGTAATTGGGTTTCGCTACTAATTTTTTAACTCTTTTCTCAGACGTGACGAATCGAATGTCGGTTCTCTTCCTGATGTTTTCCATCAATTTACCGTACATGCAGTTGTTCATGAGTTTGAAGAAATCTTTCTCGAAATCGTTCTCGGCTCGAATTGTGAGATTCGTGTTGAGATCGATGTATTTTTTCATCAAAGGCTCTTCATCGAATCGAATGACGCGATGTATGTCGACTAATTTCATCCCGTGGTTGACATATTGTTTCAAATTCTCACTGTAGACGATGTACTTACGTTTGCTAAATAAATTGGGAATGAGTTTTTGTCGTCTCCTTCGATCGGGTCCATTCGCTCGGGAGCCAGCGGATAATCGTGTAACTGTTCCGGATAGTTCAAATCGACTTTAAAATGCAAGGACAGTCTCTCCATTTTTGCATCTCTTCCGGTTCCGTCACCCATTTGAAACTTCCAATCGGTAAAGGACGACTCATGGCCCAACCATACAGATTATTAGCGTCCCAATACTGTATGTATTCAATCATTCCGAATCAAAACCTTCTGTCATGTAAGGATTGTTGGCGTCAGAATATCTGTGGGAGATCATCGAGACGCCACCTCTTGCGGCCTTTTCAAACATGAGCAACTTGTCTACATCATATAATAATTCCAATTGGACTTTGGTGGTCTTCAACAGTGCATCCCACACCAGACACGGTGAAATACCAAGCCAGATCCAGATCGTAATTTCGACAACAGACGTCTCGAAAATTTTCGAACACGTCTGCCAGGAGCAGAACGTTGGTCTTCAGAGAGAGATCGTGATAATCTCTCATGGTTTTCATATCGAACGATTTCCACACGTTTTGGCGTGTTCCTAATTCTCGTCAGAAATGTCGGATTCGTATAATTTCGAATAAAAATCTTCTTTCAAAGGTAGTGCGGTGTCATCGAATCTCTAGATCGTCCATGTAATCGTAAGGATAGACTCCTTTCCTCAGCATGATGTCTACTCTTTCTCCGAAGTGTTCACTCGTGATTTTAAATTTATCCTTGCTCATGTTATCGACTAATTTTTCCAGAGGGGGCGACATGAATTTAAAACTGTCAATGAAACGTATGCCTCTCCGAATGGATTTCATTTTTTCTTCCAATGTCTCTCCGTTGATTACTCTTTTCTTCTCCATGAGCTTCCATTTTGTGAAGGTAATGTATCTTTCTTCACTGTTCGCGATGCAAGTTAATTCTTCGTGGGAGGTGCCGACATTTTTCACGAACAGATGACTGTCGTAACCTGAGAGACTGTGAAATATCACCGTATAGAAAGTGGCATCTCGATAATTTAAATTACACTTGCTGTGAGCCGGACCACAATACAGACCCGTGTAATGATTGTGGTCTCTGACCTACTTATTTTCCTCCGAATTGTCGTCGAACGATTGTCTGCATATGTGACATTCGATGGCTCTGTTATTTTCGTCCTGCTGCTCTCGCGTGATGATCAATTTCGCCAGAGTTTTGAATTTATCATATAAAATTTGAATTTTTGATCCTAACTCTTCCACGAACCTTTGAGCCACGTCATCGTCTTCACACCGTTTCATGTAGGTGAAGAGACCCATGTTGTGTTGCGAGTCGAGAGCACATTTCACGTAAATGCAATAGCCCGAAGCCATGTGTTTTTGATATCTTTCGATGAAACTTCGAAGAGCATCGGGTTGGCAGGAACTCATTTTCGCGGTGAAACATTCGAAATTGGCGTACACGACGAATGGTACTTTTAACCTTCTATTGTGATCGCAAAAGTTCACGGTGGTTTTAGGTTTAGGCATTTCAACGGTGACGCCTTGATTTTCGTTGCAATATTCCTGATGCTTCGCTTTTCCTTGTAAAACATGTTCATGCAGTTGCAACATAAATATATCTTTTCTTGTTGTTTACTACTCTGGCTCCACAGTAATCGGCTCAGATGCTTAACCCAACAATAATGACGATTGTCACCGTTCGAAATCAATAATAAAATAATCGTCTTTTCTCTTCCGAGATACGAAGTCTGTCTGAGAGGATAGATCGTTCATTTTTCCTTGTCGTATCCCAAGACGTTCACCGCTACAGTGGGATTTTGAACCTAGCAATGTTCGATGTGTTTTAACGGCATTGGAATAGTCACTCCGGTCCAATCGAGATTTTTAGAAGTCTCCTCGTAACAAGAAACTCTCTCGGGATGGATTTTGACAGGGTATAAAGCAGAGGTGACTGCCCATTTAAAACACTGATCATCTTTATTTCTCACATTGATCACAGCTTCTTTTTAGCTAAGAAATACGATAATTCCACATAGGAAGACACTTTCAACAAATCGTTTTTAGTTAGATGAATTTAGAGATTCAACACCCCATTGAACGTCCAATTACTACATTAGTAGGTAATAAATGCGGATTCTGTATCACTTGTACACGAAATCGTACATGTACACGTACATGTACGTGTACCGCCATAGGGATTCAGTGTTAAATCGTGTACAAGTGTACAAAATATCGTTTTTTCATGGTGATACAGAATCCGCAATTGTTTTTGAGGCTCACAGATCACACTTTTAAAGTTCAAATACCCGTTGTCGAATGCGTACATTCGATACGTCGCTCAAAAGTGAAAAAAATGTACGAAATTTCAAGAAAATATAATTTAATATTTTTTCTCTACGTTCCCATCACGGATCAGACCTTCGATCTATCGTTGGTGAACGCGAGCAAAAAACGTTTTGCGGATTCTGTATCAGCATCAAAAAGCGGTTTGCGGTTTCTGTATCACCTACGTTCGCCAACAGGTGTTCGAACGTCAAAAGCGTGATCCGATCGGGGAAACCCATTTGCAGATTCTAGATCAGGAAAATCGACCTCAAAAACGTTTTTTCGACGTTCGCCAACGGTGAAAAGTGGTGTAAAGTGTAGTTTCTCATCGAGGATTTTTGTTTTAAGACCGATTTGAGCCTCCAGCATGTGGAATAAGGGAGGGGGGGGGGGGTTGTGGGTTCTGTATCACCACGTTCGCGATCGCGTTTGGGATGGTCTAGGGTGCGATTTCATCGGTGAAAAACGATTTGCCGATTCATCTCTTGAGTTTTGTGAGACGAATCGGTTTTGAGGAGAGGAAATAAAAAAGTGATTGATATATATAGGAGAGAAAAAAAAATATATAAATAGTTAAAAAAATAAATATCAAATCGAATAGATAATAAAAAATACGTAAATCATGGACGCTTCCCAGACTATTAGAGCAAGGTTTCTTTTAAAAATGCTGATGAGAGCCTACGCATTCTGCGAGAATGAACAACTAGGTCGCCTCTTGTTTGAACGATGCGTCGGATGTCAGGATCATCTAGACTTCGATCATGAGAATCATTCGTGTCTGACGATGGAAAGGGAAGATATGGTCGTTAAGTATTTCGAACCGGCAAATGCGTTCGATTCGACGAAGTGATCACGTTTTGGAAGAGATTAGTCTTCTGTAGCGGGCGAGATAAGCTCACCAATTTGGAAGAACTGAAATTGGCGTGTAGAAGTCTGACTTTAGAAGACAGGGGATGCGTCATGAAATTATTGCTGAAGGAAGCATACGTCTAAGTTTTCTCGTTGATATAAATAAGGGAGAATAGAAAATAAAATAAATACACACATAAATTTTTTTATCTAATATTAGAAAGAAAAAAACACAAAAATGAGAACCAGAAATAAATTGTATCCGACGTTAGATGACGACGAGGATGAGAAGCCAAACGACGTTTTGCCAATGGAGCCATCACTAGAAGAGAAAGAAAGAGGAGAGAGGTATCGCATCGATCAAATCAGAATAATCCAATTGTATCTGACTCAAGAGAGAGATTCTCGCCGTTCTCTCAAGAAGAAGTATTCGCGTTTCCTGAAATTCGTCAACGTGGTTGACACGACACTCATCACGATTTCCATGGGTTTACACGTGGCCGGCATCGGATTGTTGTCGACCGTGGTCGGCGTTCCGATCATGTTGACCATAGAAGGAGTGGCTCTCGCCGCCGGATTGTTTAGCACGCTAGGAAACTTTTTGAGTAGGAAATTATATCTGAAGGCAAGGAAACACGAAAAGATTCGCGTCTTGGCCAACTCCAAGATCGACACGATATCCGAAATGATCTCAATGGCATTGAAAGACGGTAGGATATCGGATGGAGAATACTTCATGATATTGGGCGAGAAAACGAAATACGATGCCATGAAAGAAGCCGTGAGAATCAAGACTCGTCAGATCATCAAGGAAGAGATGAAGGATTCTCTCGTGGAAAAGGGGAGGAAAGAGACCAGGGAGGAATTCAGTAGGATGATAGAACTCAAGAGCAGGGATTGAAAAAAAAATATATATAATAAGAACAGAATTTTTAAAAAAGAAATATTAAATTTATATATAAAATAAAAACGAAATTAATTTAAATAACTCTCAAAAAATGTATTGCATAAAGTGTAAGAGAATTACCGAGACGAGTAATTCTCAAGAAGTACGAACTAAAAACGACAGACAGATGCTTCGTGGAATTTGCGACATGTGTGGTTCTATCAAGACTCGATTCGTCAAAAAAAAGAACGCGAGCAAAGGTAAAGGCATCGTGAATAAAATGATCAATAATCTACCTTTCGAAATGCATCTGCCTGGTCACAGTTTCACGGGACCTGGAACGAAATTGAACAAGAGACTCAACGCCGATCTGACTCCTAAATCTTGGAGCAAACCTGTGAATAGGGTGAACGCGGCCGCGTATGATCACGATCTATGCCATGCGGGACATCCCGACACCAAGACTCGCAATGATGTCTGCGATAAAAACATGTTGGCGAAATTGAGAGGTATATCAAATCCGACCAGGGGAGGGAAGATAGAACGTTCGCTGGTCTGCAATTTGATCGGTGCGAAACGTCGATTCGGATGGGGCGTTAAAAAAAAAGCGCATCTGAAAAGAAGAAGAAACGATTATTGACGAGCGAATTGGCTGAGGAGTTACACAAACCTATCGTGCGTAAATTTCGAAAGAGAAGCATGTTCGTGAAGGGTTTGGATGATATTTGGTCTGCCGACTTGGTCGACATGAGATCGTTTTCGAGGTGGAACGAGGGTGTCAAATGTATATTGACGGTCATTGACGTGTTTTCCAAATACGGTTGGATCAGAGCTTTGAAGAATAAATCGGGAACTTGCGTCGCGGAGGCTCTGAAGAGCGTGTTCGACTCGTCTTCTCGAAAACTGATTAAATTGTGGGTGGGTAAGGGGAAGGAATTCTACAACAAGCACGTTCATCGATTGGTCGACCTCTACTTGATCGAAAATGAAGAGAAAGCCAGCGTGGTGGAACGTTGGAATCGAACGATGAAGGAAAAGATGCATAGATACTTCACGGCGAATTCGACTAAGAAATACATATACGCTCTGAACGGTCTGGTCAAAGATTGCAACAACTCATGACACAGATCGATCAAGATGACTCCCGTGGAAGCTAGCGATCCTCGAAACGAAAAACGGGTCTACGCGAATCTATATCCTGAGAGATCTAAGATCAGAAAGAAGTCTAGAACGCCGAAATTTGCTGTCGGTGATCGAGTGAGAATCTACGCTTATAAGAAGCACTTCGTAAAGGGTTATACTCCTCGATGGACCTCGGAAATCTTCGTGATAATCAAAATATTTCACACCGATCCGGTGACGTACGAAATCGAAGCTTTGGACGGAGAAGAGATCATCAGAAAGTTTTATGAACAACAATTGCAGAAGACGAAGTTTTAATAAAAAAAAACATTTTTTTTTTATTTACTCTCTTTAACATTTCTTGTTTACAAATATATATAGGAGAGAAAAAATAATAATAAAAAAATAATTAGAACTATTTTTAGATAAAAAAGCAAGCTAATTAATAAACAAAAAACAAAAACCCTTCAAAAATGGCAAATATACTAGATATCGCACAAAGCATAGTTAAAGATGAAAGTATTCAAGAATATGAGGTTCACGAATACGAAGCGATTACCGGAACGAGTTTGAACAATGCGGGAGAGATAAGAATCAACGTCGAAACTCAAGATCTATTCGTTCATCCTAGCAAGAGTTACATAGTGGTGCAGGGACGTCTCACCAAGGAAGATGGAACCGACTACGCCGACGACGACACGGTTACTCTAGCCAATAATGGCATCATGCATCTATTCAGCAATATAAAATACATGCTATCCGGACAAGAGATAGAATCTGTGTTTCATCAGGCCACCACGATATTCGGACTCTTGACGTATCGGGATGATTTTTCGAAATCCAGAGGACTTAATCAGTTGTGGGTGAAAGACACCGTCGGCCCTGCTAGCGCCGGCGCCGCCGCGATATTCGACTACGTCGTCAAGACGTCCAGATATAAAGGAACGTTTTCGTTCAGGATACCTTTGAAACACATCTTCGGATTTGCTGACGATTACAACAAGATAATGTACGGATTCAAACACAATCTGACGTTGATTCAAAAAGGAAACGACGACACAATAGTGAGACTCACTGCGACCGATGCGGGTAAGATAACTCTACACAAGGGGTGCGGTGGCTCAGTTGGTAGAGGTGCAGACTGCAAGCCGAGAGGTCCTCGGTTCGAATCCCACCTGCGACAACCGCGTTGTGTCCTGGGCAAGACACTTCACCCCGATTGCCTACATGGGGGCACGATGACGCTGTGTACTGAGGCGTACTGCACGTCGATGGTGCGCATGTCTTCAACCAATCTAACCCTGCCTGTGCTGCGGTGCAGTGTTCAGAGTTACGATGTTGGAGGGCTGACAGCTGCTCGTCGTTGCTCGGTGGTTCTCTCCGGGTACTCCGGCTTCCTCCACCCGTAAAACTGTCACGGTCACGATTAGCCATTGTGCATAAGTATGTGACCTTAAACACCAATAAGTAAGTAACTCTACACAAGATATCGTGGTTCGTTCCGCACATGGAGCCTTTGATCAAGGAAAAAACGCGTCTCTACAATATCATAGAATCCAAGAGTAAATTACCTGTGGGATTTAGAATGAGACAGTGCGACACGACTAGCATTTCACTCTCCACGAATCACTTCGATTGGAGATTGACGGTGAAATCTGCTTCTGAGAGACCGCATTGCATCATGGTTGCGTTTCAGACTGATAAGGATGGGTCTCGGGAAAAGAATGCGTCGCTGTTCGATCACTGCAGTTTGAGAAACATGCAAGTGTTTCTGAACGCTACGAGATATCCAGCAATCGATTACAACGCGTCGTTCGACAAGAACAATTTCTGCAGACTGTACGGCGATGCAGCTGATTTTAGAAAGAAGTATCACGGTCTAGATGAATTGATGAGCAACTCTAATATATCTCCCGGCAAATACAAGTCGATGTATCCCATGTTCGTATTCGACGTTAGTAAACAGAGTGAACGACTCAATAGTAGCGTCTTAGACATTCAGATCAAGATGCAATTCGACAGGAACGTGCCAAGAAAAAACGAAACCTTCGCCCTGGTCCTGTCGGACAGAGAATTACAATTCGAATCGGATGGAAATAAGATGTCGATCATTCGATGAGAGACGTGTATGAAAAAATAAAAAAAATTAAAAAAAAGTAATGAGTAATTATTAAAAACAAAAAAGAACAAAAAAAAAATAAAAGTAATGAGATCTAGAGAGATTGAACATCTTTCTAAATCTCATTACTTTTTTTTTGTTTTAATAATCACACATTATTTTTTTAATTATTTTCACGCGTTCACTGTTTGTTCAAAGGATCTAGTTCGATCAGTAGGCTCACCACGGAAGTGGCGGCTTCGGGATTATTGGTTTTCGTAACGAAATTAATCCTGACTCCGGTGTTCACTTTGAGAGGTGTGCCGAACGTGCTAACATTCACGTGTTGATTCTCAGTCTTTTCGACGCTGTATCTCTTATCGCTCTCTACTCCATTCACCATGAGATTGATGACCGCTCTGTTATTCAAATCCGAGGAATCCAGACTCATTTGAATGATTTCACCTCCTAACGGCATGGGATATCCCACCTGACCATGTTGCGATCCACTACCTCCATTTCCGAAAGACCACTCAGCTTTTCCCTCCTCTAACGTGCCCCTCTCCTCGGCCCACACGGTGATCAATTGTCTAGCATATTTGACTTTCTCCACCACCGAAATCAGAGTGCAGGCGTCCGTTATGTTTACGGGATCCGGTAGATTTGTGAACGCGTGTCCACCCATGTCTAGTTTACCTTCCATGATGTCGCCCTTTCTCCAGACCGAGTTGTCATCCACGTTCTTCCTGCTGACTGCGCTGGAATCGAATTTGGGATCGTGATCGAGACCGAATAAATTCTCACCGTTCATGTTGATACCACCCTCCATGGTTGCGCCAGATTGTTTGTTCAGGTAGAGATCGTCCACTTGCGATTCTACGTATTCTTGTGATCGTATCACGACAGAATCTATGTAGCCCTTGTTGACTGCAGTTGAGGCCACATCCGTGTCGTCGACCTTCGACAGATTCAATATCTTGTTGAATCCCGCATTCAGATCCGATTTCATTTCTCGTCTGTCAGACTTTCTCTGTTCCAGATCTACGTAGTGTTTGGTCACCACGTCCTTGGGATTCGTGGGAGTGGCCACGTTCGTTATCTTGTTAGAATTCAATTCTGAGTGCATCGTTTTCTGAACGTATCTATTTCTCAGGTGTTCACTGAATCTCGCATGAGAGTCGTCCGCGTATTTCTTGGTTGCGGCATCGGTGGGATCTATAGGATTCGCGACGTTCACCAAACATTTAGCTTTCAGATCGAGATCGTCGGTCATGGCTTTATCCACATAATTATCTAGCATGATTCGTTCGAAATCCGCGTTCCCCTTGTCGACGTATTTTTTAGTCGCAGCATCTGCGAGATCTATCAGCTCGGGAAGATTGTAGAGCTTCTTATCATTCATGTTCAAAGGTTCCTCTCAAGGTTCGTATCTCCAAATGTAACGTTTGTCCAAGTTGGCAACATCGTAACCATCACCGACTTCGAGCGTCTTCCTCTTCTTTTTGGGTTGACTTTCGTCATCACTTCTACCAAATTTATCGACTGGCATGTTGTTTTGAGATTTTTGTTTTAAAATATATTTCAAACGCAGTTTATTAAAAATTAATTATTTGACTTATTTTTATTTTTCGTTTTTATTCGATTAAATTTTTTAAAATAATTTTTTACCTTTATATATACTATAAAAAAATCTCTCTCTAATGTAAATCATTGAGAATGTCTTGAAACCGATCTCCTTCAGACCATCTCTTGAGAACGTAGAGACATAGGTGACCGCAAAACACCTGATCTGGCGATTGCACTCGTTCCGTGTTGTAACGAACCATCAATTTGTTGAAATAGTTCTTTATTTCTTTCGGCGGTGCCGTAGCTGTTGAAATAATAATTCTTCTTGTTCCTGTTCTTGAACCACGCCACCCAGTGAGTGCCTTCACCTGATAAATCGTCGAACTTTAAAATTCCACATTCCGGTTGTCGAGGTCTTCTCTTCGGCAAGGCATCTCTGGAAAACACACCTAGAAAATCTTTCATTTTCAAATCCTTCGCCGCATTCGACAGATCGATGTTGGATAGGGGTTCGTTAGGTAAGACGATACCTTCTACAGATATCTCTATTTTCTTATTCATAAATGCGTATATTTTTTAAAAAATTTATTTATTTTATTATAATTCACGAAAATGACGTTATTTTTTTCTTTTTCTTTTTAAACTAACTCTATTGACTTCCATAATCTTGAATCCGTCTAATTCCTCGACTTCCGTAATCTTGAATCCGTCTAATTCCTCTTGATTTTCTGGAATCCTATCATCCTTAATCATATCTGAAATCCCATCGTCTAAAATTAGATCCAAAGTCCAATGTCCGAGTGCCAAAGTGCTTATTTTATCATCTAACATGAATGTCTTATCGACGTCGGCCGTCAGCGAAATCGTGTTGACTATTTCGGTATACAAGTCGTGATTTTCGCTTCGAATCGATTTCATAGTCTTATACACCAGACCACTTCCTAACAGACAATCTGTATACTCTCGGAAAGAGATGTTTTTTCTTCACCACGCACGCTTTAACCCCTTTGCACTTCTTGATCTCTTCATCTTCTAGACGATAAGCATACAGTTTGGGTCTCAAGCCCACGAATTTACCTAACACCTTCTTGTTGTCATTCGATTGAATGTTGGACAGGTGATCGATGGGATAATTGCTCGTGTCAAACCATGCGGCCACGTCCGGAGATATATCTCGGTAGACATCTTTCGTCTCTATCTCGTAAACTAAACTGTCTGTGTCAGTCAACAGTAGTTTGGCTTTATCACCAAATTTTCGTTTGACGTAATCGTAGTGAAACTCGTACATCAATCGCTTGCTGATATCTAAGATGATCGGTCCGAGATAATACGGTTTGTCAAACTTTTGTATGTGAAAGGCCACTAGATTTTCGTCGAATATGGTTCAGTGTTTGTAATTGGGTTTCGCCACTAATTTTTTAGCTCTTTTCTCAGACGTGACGAGTCCAACGTCGGTTCTGTTCCTGATGTTTCCATCGATTTACCATACACACAGTGGTTCATGAGTTTGAAGAAATCTTTTTCGAAATTGTTCTCAGCTCGAATTCTGAGATTCGTGTTGAGATCGATATATTTTTTCATCCAAGGCTCTTCGTCGAATCAAATGACGCGATGTATGTAGACTAATTTCATCCCGTAATCGACATATTGTTTCAAATTCTCACTGCAGACGACGTAGTTACATTTGTTAAATAAATTGGGAATGAGTTTTTCCTTGTCTCCTTCGATCGGTTCCATTCATTCAGGAGCCAGCGGATAATCGTTGTGTAGATCATGTAATTCTTCCGGGTAGTTCAAATCGACTTCTAAAATGCAAGGATAGTCTGTCCATTTTTGCATCTCTTCCGGTTCCGTTACCCATTCGAAATTTCCAATTGGTAAAGGATGACTCATAGCCCAACCATACAGATTATTAGCGTCCCAATACTGTATGTATTTATTCGACCATTTTGAATCAAAACCTTCTTTCATGTAATGATTGTTAGCTTCAGAATATCTGTGGGAGATCATGCAGACGCCACCTCTCGCAGCCCTTTCGAACATGAGCAACATGTCCACGTCAGATAATAATTCCAATTGGACTTCGGTGGTCTTCAACAGAGCGTCCCACGCCAGACCGGGTGTGGTGAAATACCTAGCGGGATCCAGATCGTAATTTCGATGACAGACGTCTCGAAAATTTTCGAACACATCTGCCAAGAGCAGTACGTCAGTCTTCAGATCGAGATCATGATAATCTCTCATGGTTTTCATATCGAATGATTTCCACACGTTTTTGGCGTGTTCGTAATTCTCGTCGGAAATGTCAGATTCGTATAATTTTGAATAAAAATCTTCTTTCGAAGGTAGTGCGGTGTTGTCGAATCTCTTTAGATCGTTCATGTAATCGTAAGGATAGACTCCTTTCCTCAACATAACATCTACTTGTTCTCCGAAATGTTTGCTCATGATTTTAAATTTATCCTTGCTCATGTTATTGACTAATTTTTCCAGAGCGGTCGACATGAATTTAAAACTGTCGATGAAACGTTTTTTTCTTCCAACGTCTCTCCATCGATTACTCTTTTCTTCTCCATGAGCTTCCATTTCATGAAGGAAATGTATCTTTCTTCGCTGTTCGCGATGCAATTTAATTCTTCATGGGAGGTGCCGAGATTTTTCATGAACAGATGACTGTCGTAACCTGAGAGATTGTGAAATATCACCGGATAGAAAACGGCGTCTCGATATTTTAAATTACACTTGCTGTGAGCCGGACCACGATACAAAACCCGTGTAATGATCGTGGTCTCTGACCTTCTTATTTTCCTCCGAATTCTCGTCGAATGATTGTCTGCATATGTGACATTCGGTGGCTCTGTTATTTTCGTCCTGCTGCTCTCGTGTGATGATCATTTTCTCCAGAGTTTTGAATTTATCGTATAACATTTGAATTTTCGATTCTAACTCTTCCACGAACCTTTGAGCCATGTCGTCATCTTCGCACTGTTTCGTGTAGGTGAAGGGACCCATGCTGTGTTGCGAGTCAAAAGCACATTTCACGTAAATGCAATAGCCCGAAGGCGTGGGTTTTTGATATCTTTCGACGTAATTTCGAAGAGTGTCGGGTTGGCAGGAACTCATTTTCATGGTGAAGCATTCGAAATCGGTGTACACGATGAATGGTACTTTTAACCTTCTATTGCGATTTTCAAACTTCATGATGGTGTTGGGTTTGGGCATTTCGACGATGATACCTTGATTTTCATTGCAATATTCCTGATGTTTCAGTAACGATTTTTCATTGTGAAACACGTTCATGCAGTTGCAACATAAACATATCTTTCCTTTATGTTTATTATTTTGTCTCGACAGTAATCGGCTCGGATGTTTAACCCAACAATAATGACGATTGTCACCATTCAAAATCAATAATAAAATAATCGTCTTTTCTCTTTCGAGATACGAAGTCTGTCTGAGAGGATAGATCATTCATTTTTCATCGTCGTATCCCAAGATGTTCACCGCTACGGTGGGATTTTGAGCCTCGAAATGTTCGATGTGTTTTAACTGCGTTGGAAAAGTCACTCTGGTCCAATCAAGATTTTTAGAAGTCTCCTCATAACAAGAAACTCTATCAGAGTTCATTTTGACAGGGTATAAAGTGGAGGTGACTGCCCATTTAAAACACTGATCATCTTTATTTCTCACGTTGACCACAGCTTTTTTTTTAACTAAGAAATACGGTAATTCCATGTAGGAAGACCCTTTCAACGAATCGTTTTTAGTTATATGAATTTCGAGTTTCAACACCTCACCGAACGTCGAATTACTACCTTCATGTTGATAATTCGTGAGAGACATCAACATCTTGTCTTTCATCTTTTCAAAAACGTTCGATAAATCTGAACCTCGAAATATGGGTTCGACGTTAGATCTGAAATATGCATTTTTCACGATGCTCTCGCCGGACTTCACATCGATTTTATTTATCACGCAATGGAGTATCATCTTAATTTTTTGTCCCACATTCATGTGTTCATGAAATAAATCCAATACTTTTTTCTTCACCCGTTCCATGAACAATTTTGGATCAATTTTCTTGAACGAGGGAACCACATCGAAAGTTTTAAAAATGACTTTGATCGCACTCTCCCGTTCTACAGGCTTTGATTGGAATATTTCCGTGATGAGTCGTGCTATATATTCTTCTCCTTTCCCTTCGTCAATTGCTCATTGAATTTCGTTCGATATATCTCGTTTGTCTAGAATCTGAAGTACATCACTCGTTTTCATTTTAGTTTTTTTTTCTTTTCTTTTGAAACTTGAAGTTCTTCAACGGCTTTTCATTTAGTCGTCTTGTTATTTTTCACAACCAAAACGTTTTTGTTTTTTTTCAACGTCGGCATTTCGATTCCTTTTACTATCTTTTTCTTCTTCTCATTTTTCACAACCAATGCATTTTTTGACGTCCTTGCTATCGACATTTCGTTTGCCTTTCCATCGTTTCGCAAACGATATTCCTGTATGACTTCAATTTTTTTTGATTTGGTTCTTTGATTTCTGAAATGTGGAATTTTGAGGTACGGTTTTCTCATTTAAATTTTCCATTTTTTATTTGTTTACTTCTTTTGTAAGAATATTTTTTTTTGAATTTGTATTTAAATAATTTGTTAAAAAGTTTTAAAAATTGTTTTTATATATATATATATGTTTGTTTTTTTTTGATGAAATTAATCAATTTTTTATGTTCCTTAACGTGAAAAAATTGAATTAATACGAGAAAAAAAGGACGTTAAATTTAAACTTTTTATTTATATATAAAGAGAAAAAAACTTTTACAAAAAAAAATTTTTACATTAAAGAAAATTGAAGAGAGTAAAAAAAACAAACTTTTTTAACAAATTATTATTTAAATACAAAATTTAAAAATATATTATTTGCAATAATTCATAAAACAAAAAAAACAAATAATCGATCATGACAACAACACCTAAAAGATACGAATTGAAATTGAAACGAGTCAAAACGTGTAAGAAATTCGGTTTTAAAATCTATAGATTACAACCACACGATTCCATCGAATTGAACGAGGTCGAGACGAAGGTCTTAGAGTGCAAATACGACAAATATAACATGCCTTTGAAATTGGACGAAGCCATGCTCGATTTGTTTTACGAGTACCAAAGCGATCTACAGAAAATCGTCATCACCAAAGATAGAGAATTCGACAAGGACGATTTGTCGTTGTCCTATGGAAGTTACATATATCCGAAAATCTCACTCGAACTCGTGGACAAATCGGGTGGTGAGAGCACGTTCACCGATGTAAAAAAAACTAAAAAAAGTAAAGATAAACATTCAACACATTTTCGAAAAAGGACAATACACGAGTGTCAACATGCTAATAACGGACTTGGAAATATAAACAATAGAGAGATTGATTTTTAGTGAAGAAGAAGAAGGAAAAAAAAGTAATGAGATCTAGAGAAGTTGATCATCTTTAGATCTCATTACTTTTTTTTTGTTTTTGTTTTCCTTCTTCACTATCACCCATATATTATAATAATGTTTCATTTTTTCTCAAATTTGGCGTTGATTCTCCTTTTCTTTTTTTTTGTGATATATTACGTTTCTATAAGAACACATTTGTTTATCCGAATCATAATTATGAACGAATGTTGTGCATCTCTTGGTAACACTCGCATCATTACCATTCTCTTCAGAAGGTAGTGGTGACGGTGGAAAACGTCTCATTCTTTTAAATTTCAACCATCTATCCCGATCTTTATTTAACTCTTTTATCAGTTCTTTCCTAAGATATCCATCATTAGCGTCTAATCGTTTTTCCACATCTTTTTTGCACTCTATCTCACGATATTCATCATTATCGTCTAATCGTTTTTCCACCTTTTTATCCATTTTATATTATTTTATACTTTCTATGATTTATATTTTATATAATTATATAATTTTTACATTATAACAACATATTCAAAATCGGTATATTCTTAAATGATGAATTCTCACCAAACAACAAACCCTTGCCGAGTCGCTCAACATTCCGCCCACTCTTTAGATAGAGACCGTTTCCACTCAAAGAGTTGCCACCTCTGATGGGTTCTAGATACAATCCTTCACCGCTGTCGTCTACGTGGACGCGACACACGGCTCCTCCCTTCTTCAAAAACAGTCCGCTGCCACCCATTAATTTCTCAACTGCCGAACTCGCGAGTCCCGAGAGAGCTCCCACGCCGAGATTCTTTCCGAGAAAGGGTAATGCTTTTGCGGCAAAGGGTAATGCTTTTGCCTCGATTCCTGCCAATAGCGGTAGGAAACCGCCTTTCATTCTCAAATTGTATCTCAACTGAGTGGGACTCAATCTCACCATCAACCCTCTTCCATCACGAATCGCTTTCTCCATCCTTTTGATTTGACTTCTGGTCCAAGCGATTGAATCCTGACCGCCACTCGTCAGATCTTTGTGAATGAATTTGAATCTCACTGCCTCGCCTCGAGTTGTTAACGCTCTCTTAAGTTTCTTCCTCTGTCCTGCGGATATGTTCACGTTTTTAACCATGTATTGTGTCATAATTCTTTTTTTTAAAATATATTTTGTTCAGTTGTTTTTTTTTTTAATGATAATTATATATATATTAAATAATTTTTGTAAATTAATATTGCGTTATTTTATTTTCTTATTTATATATATACACACAATATTTTTTTTTTTTTTTTTGCTTTTATATTTCTCTTATGTGAAATCGTATCATCACCCTCTCTCCGCGAAGATCTAACAGTTCACCATTTTGATCCGTCAACGTGGTTTTGAGACTATACAACGTGTCTAAAATCACTGGTAGATAAAGTAAATTTTGAGGTCGTTCTACGATCTTATAACCCGGCAACACGTTTGGAAAGAAGGAATAGATCGTCGGTTGAGCGCTATCATTCACGTAGCTTCCAGCAATCACATCCACTTTCACCAGAATGCTATTGACTGCAAGAATGTCAACCGTATTTTCAGATGCCGCGTGGCCTCGATACATCTTTCGATCGAATCCCAGCATCTTGCCTATAGAATCGTCCGTGTTGAAATCCACTCGAAAATTATCTTCCAAATCCAACATCGTCTGTAAGGTATTAAGGTTGGGAGCGAGTCTGATCTTGTTGCTTCCCTTTCCATCCGTCTTCATTCGCGTTTGAATGTAATTGTTCAAATCATCTATGTCGTAACTTCCTTTGGGAATTCGAAACTCCAACCAATCCACTCCGTTGGAATACTTGAACGAGTTATTCTTTTCGGTGACGTTGGGAAAGGAATAATAAGTCTCCAGATTCACCAACGCCATCTCATATCTTTTCTCTCTATTCAATTCGATGGAAGGTTCGAATTTCGTCGCGAATCGAGTTGAATCGCCACTCACCACGATTTGAATGGATTGTTTTGCAGCCGTATTCTCGGCTATCCATTCTAAGAATTTTCCTTGTTCGAACATTATATTTAGTTTTATTTTTATTTTTTCAAAACTAATTATTTGAAGATTTATTATTTTCTAATTTTATTTTCACGCTCTATCTTATTATCATCAGAAACATAAAACTTGTCGAATCCGCACCGATATTTTCCGCGATTAAATTCGCTAGTCAAATCGATCACAATGAAATTGTAAAGTCCTCCATCCCAAACCCTCTTACAGAATCTCCTGAATTCCACCGCGCTCATGTCGTTTGCGACGTGATCGCTGTAGATGTGATTTAGATTCTTGAGATCTTGGCGAAAGAGACATAGAAAATTAGCGTTCTCCCTTATCGTCTGTCTGGGCAATTGAAAATAATTCTGCGACAGGTAGAAACAGTCCACGTTGCTGTGACGACCCCTAACGTAATACGATTCGCATCGGTTATGTCTCTCCAAAAGCAGATCGTCGAAAATCATGAGATTCTTATCTTCAGATTTCAATTCTCTAGGATCCGGAATGTCGCTAGCGTTCTCATAAAATCGACACTCGACGTTTGAAGATGCATTTCTCTAAACTCTCTTTCTCTTCATCAATTCCATCGCCGCACCGTCCAAAATGGTCGAAAGAGAAGCTTCACTTTTGTCGAATTCCTCCCTACTGTCAAAACTTCTGGCTATGACGTCCTTGGGCAATCTACGATCCATGCACTCTCGAAGCAATCTGTATTTGGGTTGAAACCAACTCTTGCCAAACATGAATAATCTGTCGTAATCCAACCAGTCGGGTTGTGACAACAGATTCATCAACAGATTGGTCTTTCCACAATTCGATTTTCCCACTATCAAGCCTCTTATGCTTTTGGAAAAAAACTCGTTATTCGACCTCTTGGTCGCGGCATCGTTCCAAGACATATCTTTGACGTTCATCTTTTTTATTTTTTATTTTTTTTAGATTTTCAAACTCAATTGTTTTTATGTTTTTCAAACTCAGTTTTATAAATATTATTATTATTTATATTACACCGTTGCGAGTTCTCTTCAATCCAGATCCATTCGTCATTTTGGCTAAATCTTGTATGGGTACCACAGCATCCTTAAAATCTTTCCAACTTTTCGGCGATCGCTCTAACGTAGCTCGCTTTGTCGGCAAACTGATCAACTTGTCGGTCAATGCGTCGGCTGCCCTCTTGCCAGCCACAGAAGCGATCCTACCACTAGCTTCAGAAGCGGCTTTCTTACCAGCATCTAAGGCCGTCTTCTTACCAACCTCAAGTTTTCTACCTGCATTGCTCGTGAACGCTCGCATTATAGAATCAACGATTCCAGAACTGCCTTGAACGTAGGTTCTAACATATCCCCTGTTCTTTATCACTAACATATTTTTATTTTGTAATATATTTTGTTTTTTTCGCTCGTAAATCTTTTGTTGTTTAAATACTTTTTATTATTTTGTAGTGTAAATTTACTGTTTTTTATTTTATCTATTTTTTTTTGTTTGTTCTCTCTACTTATTATATATATATCAATACTTCAATTCGATCATCAGCCTTTTATAATCGCGTTTATTCAAGACCTTCTGCCTCAACAATTCATCGCATATGCTAACTATCTCATTATCCACACCAGTATTACCAGCGCGCAGACTAGCCATAAACAATCTCAATCTCTGAGACAGAGCGTCAGAATCGCTCGGAAGAAAAGTGGTTCTCTCTCCTTTTCCAGTCACCAATTTGACGAATTTCTTATTCATATCCCATATGGGTTTCACCACCTTCGTCCACTTGTAACCTCTATTGGCTTTGGGTCTTGTTTCTCTGACATCGTTATTTCTCTTCATGATGTGGGTCTGAACCAGAATGTCGCCGTAATTGTCGAAATCCTGATCCGTGTAACCTCCAGGCTTGTCGAAAAGGAGCAATTTGCGCAGTCCAGGAGTTAATTCATACCTATTCGAACCGACGATTAAATTATCATCATCCTCTCGCACTTCAGTGTCGCCTATGAAAGTCCTACCGCTGGGATCTCTGTAAATTCCATACAACATATCTCTCTTACCACCATCCTTGGACGACGCGATGCTCTCAGCGGTGAAGCTGCATCATCGCTCTCGCTCACATCGGTTTTGATTCTCATGGGAATGTAATCCGGCGATGATCTTTGAAAGGAAAACCCCCTTGTAAAACTACCAGGCAACGAATCCGTTCTCAAAGAACTTTCTTTTATGGGACTCAATTCGTCAACGATCTCCTTCTTACTTCATTCCTGAACCTCCGCCATGGCTTTAAATAATTTTGTGGTTTCTCGTCTTAATTCCCTCTCTCCCAATCGCCTGCTTCTCTCGGCGAATCGAATGCTTTTCTTGACTCGTTCATATTCGTTGAGGAGTTCATCTCTCCGCTTGGAATCTTTGATGTGTAAAAACATTTTTGTTCTCTAAATTATTAATATTTCCTTTTAGAGTATGGTAACGTAGGTTATTTTATTATTCTTAAAATTAAATGTAGTTATTTTTATGTTTTTAAGTAAATAAAAGCTTCTATCTTTAATATATAATAACTAAAACCAGTTGAGGGAAAAACATTTTACAAAATGAAACCTCGATAAATGCGTTTTGCCCTTGAACGTGGTAGAGATCACATCACCGATTATTCACACCATGATGATTAGCATGATTTTGAAAAGTGTGAAATTAAGCACATAAAACGGAAAAATTATATCGCTACCTCAAACAGCATTTCAGATGACGTGAAAATTCTGTTTTAAACCCTTTTTACGAATGAAAAATGAAAACCGTTTTTTTCAAAAAATGATTAAGTAATTCTTTCTGATTTAACGCGTTTCAAAAGGTGATTATTCATGTCTCTCGAATATTACCATAATAGTCAATTAAAACTCAATTTACCTCTTAAACCTATCTAAGTGGAACGCAATTTCACCGTTTGATTTATTGAATGAAAAACCATTCATTTACACCGAGAACAAGAATAAAATGATTTAGCAAAGATTTAAACATTTTCATCCGTTCCCGATCGCGTCACAGCGATGACAAACGTGGAGAGACGATTTCCATTGGTTCTAATTTTCCAAACTCGAGTTTTCTCCGTTTAGTTTGGAAAACAATGCTCGATGAGTAACTTCACTTTACACCCACTTCGCGCCGTTGGCGAACGTCGAGAAAACGTCTTGAGATCGATTTTTCCTGTCCTAGAATCACCAATCGTTTTTTACCGATCGGATCGCACCCTCGACCTCCTGTCTCAGAATCCCCCAAAACGCATTTTGATGCTGTCTTAGAATCCCCAAAGCGTTTTTTGCCGACGTTCGCAATGATCGATCGAAGGTCTAATCTGCGATGGGAACGTCAAGAAAAATTTTTAAATTGATGTTTTCTTCGAATTTCGTACATTTTCCTTCCGAGCGAATTCGCACTCGTTCGCCAACGGCTGTTTGAACGGTCTGGGACACGATAGGAATTCTAGGACATCTTGTAAAAACAACATTTTTTACACTCTGTACACGATTTAACACTGAATCCCTACCGGGGTAAACGTACATGTACGTGTACTTGTACATTTTTTGAAAAAAATGTCTTGGTACCCCCACTTTCCACCAACTACTGTTAAATACTATACGTTGATGTTAAAAAATCTAATTTACATTATAGGTGCTCCAGCATATTCTGGTGTTCAATACATGTGGTCAACACCCACAGACACAGTTGCGGTGTTAGGCAACACCGTGGTACTGAAATGTATTTTTGCAGGAAAGTAAGTCTAGAATTGCTTTTTTATATGCCATCTTAAAAGATAGTAGGAAATATCTAACAAAGATGTTTTGATATTTATTGTCATGATAGATAAAGTAATATATCTCCAGAAGTGACGCATGTTGCGCTTTCACAGTCCATTTAAATAGATATCACATCATGTTACACTTACACTGCATGTCTTCGGCAACTGTTTGGTTTAATTACAATTGAAACATGTCTTTATTGCAATTTAAATATAGCAGTGCATATAATAAAAAGAATAATTACTGTTTCAGTAGGTCCCAACATTATTTCATTTGTGATTGCAAGGAAATATGTTTTAACTCACAGCTTACCTTTCCTTGCAGTCACTAGTAACATAATTCTAGGGCCTACTCAAAACAGTGCTCACATTACTATTACCCTAGCTCACGTGTTTACAAACTTATTTCTTGTCCTTTTGAAGTTAGCGATCATCCAAGTTGGTGTTAGTAGTGGGAGATGTGGAGATCGGTCCAATTCAGGGGGATCTCATGGGGATCTCATATATGACGTCATGTCACGTGCCCCAGTGGCGCCATATTGTGTTGTCCTGGTAACCCGCGTGAGCGGCCATCTTGTGACGTCATCCCTATAGTGATAAGTGGTGTTAGTGCGCATGCGCAACGCATGTTGTTAGGGTGATACGTATTTCCTTCGTCCATTTTGTATACTGGAGGCCGCCATCTTGGTTTGTATGGTAGCGCGTGGTTGCTATGTTACTCAAAGGCTTATAATAGGACAGAGGTATGTTCGGAGGGTATGTTCGATTGAATCGGAATATCACGAATTACCACAAACAACCCAACAAGTTTTACTATTTCGAATTCTTTCAGAATTTTCTGCTTCTATCTATCTGTGCAATAGTTTTCATCTACCTGGGCATGTTCCTTTGTCCCGGAGTGTACTCCAGTAGAGCAGAAGAGCCTATCAACTGGAACAACTTTGCTTATTGTTACCATATTTAGCATTTTCTGGTCTATGCTTGTTAGTTCTGACCCTATTCCGAGTACTCTTGTTGTTTCATTTATCTAGATCACCCAATCAGTTCACTCTACTGGCGCTAACTAACCAATCAGAATGCTTGATTTCCCGCATCTCTATACAGAGTTATCTCCCCTTATTACAACGAAGTCCTATCCGATTCTCAGCACCTCTATATCCAGTGGCCATATCCCATGGAATCCCATTTTGGGAAAACACCTGTGGCTATGGAATCCTTTTTTGTCGTATGAGGCCATGAGGGCCATGAGAAAGCTTTCAATGAGGCCTCATTTACTATCCATCTTAGCCTCATTTCGGTATTTGAGGATACCTATGGCCTGATATTGTATTATTTGAGGATACCTTTTGGAGAATCCCTTTTTTGTCGTATGAGGCCATGAGAAATCCCTCAATGAGGCCTCATTTACTATCCCTCATAGCCTCATTTTCTTTTGAAGGCATGAGGGCCATAAAAAAGGCCTCTCCAAAAGGTATACTCGGTAGGTATCCTCAAATAATACAATACCAGGCCATAGGTATCCTCAAATACCGAAATGAGGCTAAGAGGGGTAGTGAATGAGGCCTCATGAATGAATGAATGAATGTTTATTTGCAATATATGTAACGCTTACATGTACAAAGTAATCGTAATACAAGATTAAATATAATTAAATGAATGTGGATGTATAAAAAACAATTACTCAATTGATTACATATATTGCGTGGAGATGGCATAGCCTAGTTGGCTGTCTTCCTGCCAAATCCACCAGACAGGCTATAACATTTATCGCAGACTGCAGTTTGTATTGGTTGGTGACGTATAGAATACCTTCGATCCAGGATGCTGTTAAGGTTGACTTACTCGCTCTCGCGGATCGTTATTAGCATCCACAAGCTGTTGATTTGATTCTTATAACTGTTGAATGTGGGTTCAATGGATAGTGGATTGCTAGTGGATAAATGTGAGTTTCACTGTCGCAACTTCAATTTGGTTATGAGACAAAAATGAATTTTAACGCATTTTTTTTGTGATATGATATCCGTCAATGAACTGTATTCTACAGTTCATTGATAGATATGATATCACAAAATATGTCACTTTGTGTTACTCAAGAAAAATACATGACACACAAACATTATCCAAAATTCTTCAATTTTTAAGAGTCTATAAGCTAATATTGAATTAAAACGTCAACAGTTCATGGTAATTCTTTTGTGAAGCGAGCAAGATGTTAAGTGAAACGAGAATCCGGCAAGCGAGAATCGGCTAATTGACCCTTAACATGGTATGTAACGTAATGGTGGTGGGGAATAAACTTGTTGTTACGTGCGGGTTAATGATCCCCCTCTCCCTTTAAGGACTCACAAAACCATCTCTAAGTGCTACTTTGAAATAAATACTATATCCGCCACACATCCTTGTCCCAACATTACAGTAAACTATGTTCCCCTGGGACACAGCGGCCTATAAAACTCGGCCAACGATGTGTGACAATTCTACTTTCACGCGCGGTATATTGTTCAATAGCCTTCCACAAATCAATTGCATTCTTGGCAATAGGGATTGTTGCAACACACTGATGGTAAATATGTAATAACGAATTTTTCAACCAATGTTTTCGGAAACAGTGATCTATCGTATATATTACGAATATCAGCGTCAAAATCGTTCCATAGTTTTGGAAATCGATTAGATGGGAGTGTATCCAGAGATTTGTTTCTAGTTTTCCCAACCTTTCATAGCCCCGTCTGTCTAGTTGTTACGCCATCGTTACGTACGTTACAAGAAAAGTAATTCTGAAAAGATGATGGTAGTCAATCGAAGTACCAATCATGAACAAATAATATTGCATGTAATTGGTACAGGTCGGGCAATTTAAGAATTTTGTCTTTGACAATTATATTTTCTGTTGTTTATAATTCTAATAGCTCGTTTTTGCATTAGAAATAAACTATTCATATTTTTAGAGTGACCCCAAATTGGTAACCCATAAATGAGATGGCTATGGACAAGAGAATAATACCAGGAAAGTAGAGCGCGGCGTGGTAAGAACTTTTTGGCCCTATTCATTGCATAATTGGCTCTGGCGATTTTTGAGCAAAGCATCGATACGTGGCTTTTGTAACATAGCCTTTCATCAATATTTATTCGAAGGAACTTGACTGAACTGAAGGTTTCAGAGTCGGTTACGCGGGTAATTCGAGTGCGATTGATAAGGATATGTCTGTTTGGAACATCATCTTGTTTTGGGGAGTTAATTAATACATACTTGGTTTTGTTTGCGTTTAGCAGGAGGTGGTTAGCTGAGCACCATGTTTTTAAGTTCTTTATTTACATTGCGGTATAGAGAGTCAATGCAACTGTCCGATTTATAAACGGTAGTATCGTCGGCAAACGATAATACGTTTAAATTTGTTGAATTTGCAATATCATTTATATAGATAAGAAATAAAAGTGGCCCTAAAACCGATCCCTGTGGAACACCGACTGTAACTGGTACTTGAGAAGAGTGTGTGTTCTGATATACCACATACTGGGACCTACCAGAAAGATAATTGGCAAACCATTGATTTGCTGCCCCCCTAATCCCCCTAATCCCATACAAATTTAGTTTCTTGAGAAGAATTGATTGGTCAACAGTGTCGAATGCTTTAGATAAATCTAGAAACACAGCTAGAGTACTATTTTTGGTAATTTTGTTGTTTTCGTCGGATGATTTGAAGGATGGGGTGACTCGTACTATGTCGCTTTCTAAAACCGTATTGGTGCAGGTATAATATATGTTTATCGACGAGGTAACTGTATAGTCGTGTTAACATTTTTTTCTCCAAGATTTTGGAGAAGGTTGGGAGAATGCTAATGGGCGATAGTTATTAAACGAGTTGGTGTTACCTGATTTAAACAGAGGTATTATTTTTGTGACTTTCATTCCATCTGGGACTATACCCTTTTCGAAGGACAAGTTGATAATGTGTCTCAGTGAGGGAGCTATTTATGTAATGGTTTGCTGCTTGGAGGTGTTAATACCCTCTTCTTCAGTCGTTGGAGTAACAAAACAACTTTCTACAAAGTTGCCTCGTAGATAGCTTGAGAAGTGAGTATTATATTCGGGAATATTATAGATCGTTGACTACCCAGTGCTCGAAAAGAAATCATTAAAACGGGTTGCTATATCTACTGGGTTGGTCAGTTCTTCGTTATCGTACTTGAAACTGCCGGGAAATTTGGATGTTTTACGGGATTTTTGGATTGCCTCATTTAGTAATATCCAAGTTTTCTTCATATTCCCTTTATTTTCTTGCAGAGTAGTGTTGTAATATGTTTTCTTACAATGTCTCCGAATTTTATTAAACATTCTGCAGTATGTCTTGTAGATTCTCTTATTTTCATCTGTTGGATGTTTGAGTTGTTTATGATAAAGTTCGGTGTTATTTGCAGATGATACTAAAAGACCATTGGTGAGCCAATGTTGGCGTTTTATGAATTTCTTCTTTAATGTAATTTGTCTGAGAGGGAAGGCTTCTTCAAACGCCTGTGTATAAAATTCTATGAACTTTTCATAGCTTTCGTCAGGGCAATTTGAGTTTAGAACAGCACTGTAATCATAAATCATAATCAGAGAGCGTTTCCTTAAAAAGCAGAATATTGTCGCCAGAGATATTTCTAATAGTTTTGGTTAAATTTTCTTTAGAAGGTTTCGATCTTCCTTCTATGTAAAACGTTCCAAAATGGTCGGCAAGGTCGGTTAGTATTATGCCACAATTGAAATCTGGTGTTCTAATATTACTGAAAATATGATCAATAAGTGAGGCCGAGTGATCTGTTACTCGGGTTGGCTTAGTGATGGCTGGCATGAAATCTTGACTGAACATCATGTCGACAAAGTCATTTGTTTTCGTATGAGTTGAAAATTTAAGTAGGTCAATGCTGAAATCTCCAAAAAGTACACTCTTCTTATGTTCAGAATTAATCATATTGGTAATTTCAGAGATTGTAGAAACAAACAGATCCAGATCAGCTTTGGGAAGAGTATTAGGTCTATATATTACACCAATGACAACCGGGGGACCATGTTGGGGTGAAATTTCTGCAAATAACGTTTCGCATACAGTTAAAACTAGAAGTCCTGTCATGAAATGCGCACAAATAGCACGTTGATATGCGCGTTAATGTGCGCGTTATGGCCCAAGTAAAGCTATCAAATTCTGTACATATGGCCTGTGCACAAGCAATGTTTCAGCCAATGGACCTCCGGGTAACCCGGAGGTCCATTGGCAGAAACATTGCATGTGTTTGCTATGAGTAACCAAGAGAATCTGCCGTGCTTTGGGTGCCATTCGATATGGCAATTGCGCGCAATTCCAACGCGCAATTAAGCCTAGATAAGCGCACTATTCGTGACAGGACTTCTAGTGTTAACTGTACATGCGGAATGAAAACTGTTAAGTCGGGACGTAGTGAATAATTTAAACCTTCCTTAATATAAACCCCTACACCACCTCTCCCATCATCTGGCCTCGTGTTGATGAGTATATCTTGGAATCCTGTTAAGTGGTAGTTCAGATTATCGTGTACTTTGAAAACCTCAGTTAATCCAATAATGTCAAAAACATTTTCATTGTGTTGTAAGGTGCTCAACAAATAATTGAGTGCGTCCCAGTTAGTATTGAGACTTCTGCAGTTAAGATTAAATACAGATAGAGATGGTTTCACATTGGAAATATTAGAGGTGAATTCCCCAGGAATAAGATATTTAGAGTCAAAATTATTATCAAACGGCAACCCAGAATCAGAGTCATGGGAAGTCTGAAGAATTCTTTCATTATATTTGTGGACAAAATTATAATCCTCGCTCGCCTGGATCTCGTCTAGCCCTTTACCCAGCGCCATCGAAAACCACCAACCGGATCAAAAAACTTCCAGCGCCATGCCAATGACTTATTACACATGATCTACAGTCTACAAGAACATTTGAGGTCTAACCTGTCTGCAGTAATATAAATGTTGGAAACAAAAAGCTGGAGAAATGGAGGGAGGCTTTCGCATCTCAACTTGGAGACTATCTGGTTAATTAAAACCATCGTGAAAGGTTTGGAGTTCTGGGCCAGAAACATTTAAAGCTTCTAATATTTATCGATAAAAGACTACACTAAATGCATGGAATGGGAAACTGTTTCTGATGTAAGTGTAAAGCGGAAAGTGTGGGAGTGACCCACAAACCAAACGTGCATTAAACCAATGCCTAAACACTTTTTCAGCACAGACAATATCAAAATTTCAAAGTAAAAACAATAACTTCTAGATTTTCATCAGTTTCGCCAAAGCTACGTCACATGACGCCCCCCCCCCCCCCCCGATGGAGTGTGTGTGTGGGGGGGGGGGGGTGACTAGCTCATTCCGTTGAGGAGTCACATGATGAGGTTCTTTTAATTAGAAAAAAAATGTAAATGATTCGTCTGCTTTTATCAAAATGTACACAATATGGTAGTATTTTTATCTATGATTGAAGGCTTTCTCATGGCCCTCATGGCCTCATACGACAAAAAGGGATTCCATAGCCACAGGTGTTTTCCAAAAATGGGATTCCATGGGATATGGCCATTGGATATAGAGGTGCTGAGAATCGGATAGGACTTCGTTGTAATAAGGGGAGATAACTCTGTATAGAGATTACGGGAAATCAAGCAATTTGATTGGTTAGTTAGAGCCAGTAGAGTGAACTGATTGGGTGATCTAGGTAAATGAAACAACAAGAGTACTCGGAATAGGGTCAGAACTAACAAGAATAGACCAGAAACTGCTAAATAGAGTAACAATAAGCAAAGTTGTTCCAGTTGATAGGTTCTTCTACTCTACTGGAATATACTCCAGGACAAAGGAACATGCCCAGGTAGATGAAAACTATTGCATAGATAGATAGAAGCAGAGAATAAGTCTGAAAGAATTCAAAATAGTAAAACTTGTCGGGTTGTTTGTGGTAATTAGTGATACTTCGATTCAATCGAACATACCCTCCGAACATACCCCTGTCCTATTATAAGCCTTTGGGTGACATAGCAACCACGTGCTACCATAGAAACCAAGTGGCGGCCCCCAGTACACAAAATGGACGACGGAAACACGTATCAGCCTAACAACACGCGATGCACACTAACACCACGTATCACTATAGGGATGACGTCACAAGATGGCCGCTCATGTGCGTTACCATGACAACACAACATGGCGCCACTGGGTCACGTGACATGACGCCACATATGAGATCCCCCATGAGATCCCCCCTGAATTGGGCCGATCTCCACATCTCCTACTACTGGTGTTCTTTCTGGAGTAATGGCCTTGGTGTAGCATTACACAATGTAGGCCTTTTATATCCAACCTGGACATCTTTAGCTTAAATTGTCGAAGTCATGCTGAGCTATTGCCGTCACTTCTCGTCTGTCGTCGTAAGTACGTACGTCCACAATTTCCTTTGGCATACCATACTGGTCGCATTTTTGATCGGATCGCTTTGAAACTTGGCGTGCTTGTTTGTGGTGACCTCTAGATGGAGGTTATCGATTTTCTTCATTTCCGTCAAAAACCGTTGCCATTGGCAACGACCTTTGAATTTGCTTGGGGTGCCCTCTAGATGGAGGCTATCGATTTTCTTCATTTCCGTCAAAAAGCGTTGCCGTTAGAAACGACCTTTGAACTTAGTGCAGTTGTGCATCAATATATTCCTTTGGCACGCCGCACAGGGCACATTTATGATCGGATGGTTTTCAAACTTTTGTATCATAGTTTGAGGTGACATCTGTATGGGGGCTATCGATTTTCTTCCATTTACGTCAAAAACCTTGGCGTGAATATCGACCTTTGAACGTAGTGCATTTGCGAATCAATATATTTATTTGGCACACCGCACAGGTCACATTTATGATTGGGTTGCTTTGAAACCTGGTATGCTTATCATGGGTGACCTCTAGATGGGAGCTATCGATTTTCTTCCATTTTTGTCAATAGAGTTGCCGTTAGCAGCGACATTCAAATTTAATGCATTTATGCATCAGCATTTTCTTTTGGCACGTCCTACAAGGTACATTCATTAATGGATCGCTTTTAAACTTGGTATGCTTTTTGGTTGACCTCCAGGTGGGAGCTTCTTTCATTCCAGTCAAAAAGTTGACGTTAGCAACGACCTCCAACTTTGCCCTTTTGTGCATTGACATTTTCCTTTGGCACATTGTACAGGTCACATTTATGATCCGATTGCTTGGAAAACTTGGTGTGCTGTTATGGACCAACATTTAGATGCAAACTCTTGATTTTCTGTCATTTCTGTCGAGAAACGCTGCTTTTAGCGATTGGATAAATGAACTTTGCCGTTTTGGAATCAACATTTTTTTGGCATGCTCTGCAGGGTGCACTTATGAATGGATTGGTTTGAAACTTGGTATGCTTGTTTTGGGTGACTTCTAGATGAGAGCTGTAGATTTTCGTCCATTTCCGTCAAAAAAATATTGCCCTTAGCAACGACCTTCAACTTTGCCATTTTGTCTGTTGACAATTTTCTTTGAAACACCGCACAGTTCACGTTCATGATTCGATGGCTTTGAAACATGGGGTGCTTGTTTGGAGCAACCTCTGGGTGTGAGCTTTGATTTTCTTTCGAAAACGTTTCCGAATGTTGTCGATAGCAATGACCTTTGAACTCATTGCATTTGTGCATTAACATTTTCCTTAGGCAAGCTGAATTTATGAATGGATCACTTTGAAACTTGGTATGTATGTTCACGGCTATCGATGTGAGCTATCGATTTTCTTCCATTTC
Organism: Pictodentalium vernedei; assembly: GCA_031216915.1. Lineage (NCBI taxonomy): Eukaryota > Metazoa > Mollusca > Scaphopoda > Dentaliida > Dentaliidae > Pictodentalium > Pictodentalium vernedei. The sequence goes on from CM062296.1 coordinate 27,907,184, forward strand.
CATCAAAAACGTTGCCGTCAGCAATGGCCTGTAAAATCAGTGAATTTGTGCATCAACATATTCCTTTGGCATACAGGGCACATTTATGAATGGATTGCTTTGAAACTTGGTTCAAGTTCATCAAAAAAAAAGTTGCCGTAGCAACGGCCTTTGAACTTGATGCATTTGTTCATCAACATATTTGGCACGCTCTGTAGGGCACATCTATGAATAGATTACTTTGAAACTTGGTATACGTGCTCGGGGTGACCTCTAGATGGGAGCTGTTGATTTTCTGTCATTTCCTTCAAAAAAAGTTGTCGTCAGTGCACAATTTCCTTTGGCATACCATACTGGTCGCATTTTTGATCGGATCGCTTTGAAACTTGGCGTGCTTGTTTGTGGTGACCTCTAGATGGAGGTTATCGATTTTCTTCATTTCCGTCAAAAAGCGTTGCCATTGGCAACGACCTTTGGATTTGCTTGGGGTGCCCTCTAGATGGAGGCTATCGATTTTCTTCATTTCCGTCAAAACGCGTTGCCGTTAACAACGACCTTTGAACTTAGTTTAGTTAGGCATCAATTTTTGTCTTTGGCACACACTATAGTGCACATGTATGACCGGATCGCTTTGATACCTAGTATGCTTGTTTGGTGTGACCTCTAGATGGGAGCTATGGATTTTCTTCCATTTCCGTCAAAACGTTTTGCCGTTGGCAACGACCATTGGTGAACTTAGTGCAGTTATGCATCAATATTCCCCTTTGGCACACCCTGCAGGACACATTTGTGATCGGATCGCTTTGACACTTAGTATGGTTGTTTGGGTTGACCTCTAGACGGGAGTTATCGATATTTTTCCATTTCCGTCAAAACATGTTGCCGGTGGCATCGACGTTTGAGCTTAGTTTGGTTAGGCACCAATATGTCCCTTTGCCACACCCTGCCGGGCACAAAAAATGTTGCCGCTGGCAATGACGTGTGAGCTTAGTTTAGTTAGGCACCAATATTTCCGTTTGGAACACCCTGCCGGGCACATTTATGATCGGATCGCTTTGAAACCTGGTGTGCATGTTTGGGTGAAATCGAGATGAGAATATCGATTTCTTTCATTTGCGTCAAAACACGTTGCCGATGGCAACGACCTTTGAACTTAGTTTAGTTAGGCATCAATATTTCCCTTTGGCACACCCTACAGAGCACATTTATGATGGAGTCGATTTTGAACCTGATTTGCTTGTTTGGTGTAACCTCTAGAAGGGCGCTATCGATTTTCTTCCATTTCCGTCAAAAAAATGTTGCCTTTGGCAACGACCGTTGAACTTAGCTTAGTCAGGCATCAATATATTCCTTTGGCACGCCTTACAGGGCACATTTATGCTTGGATCGCTTTGAAACTTGGTATGCTTGTTTGAAGTGACCTCCAGGTGGGAGCTCTCGATTTTCCTCGATTTCTGTCAAAAAACGTTGCCGTTGGCAATGACCTTTGTACATAGTGCAGTTATGCATCAACATTTCCCTTTGGCACACCCTGCAGGGCACATTTATGATCGGATCGCTTTGAAATCTGGTATGCTTGGTTGAGGTGACATCTAGATATGTGCTATCGATTTTCTTCCATTTCAGTCTAAAAACGTTGTCGTTGACAACGGCCTTTGAACTTAGTTTAGTTATGCATCAATATACTCCTCTGGCATGCCTTACTGGGCACATTTATGATCGGATCGTTTTGAAACCTAGTATGCCTGTTTGGGGCGACCTGTAGATGAGAGCTATCGATTTTCTTCCATTACTGCCAAAAAACATTCCCGTTAGAAACGAGCTTTGAACTTAGTGCAGTTGTGAATCAATATATTCCTTTGGCACGCCGCACAGGGCAAATTTATGATCGGATGGTTTTCAAACTTTGTATGATAGTCTGAGGTGACATCTGTATGGGGGCTATCGATTTTCTTCCATTCACGTCAAAAACCTTGGCGTGAATATCGACCTTTGAACGTAGTGCATTTGCGAATCAATATATTTATTTGGCACACCGCACAGGTCACATTTATGATCGGGTTGCTTTGAAACTTGGTATGCTTATCATGGGTGACCTCTAGATGGGAGCTATCGATTTTCTTCCATTTTTGTCAATAGAGTTGCCGTTAGCAGCGACATTCAAATTTAGTGCATTTATGCATCAGCATTTTCTTTTGGCACGTCCTACAAGGTACATTCATTAATGGATCGCTTTTAAACTTGGTATGCTTTTTGGTTGACCTCCAGATGGGAGCTTCTTTCATTCCAGTCAAAACGTTGACGTTAGCAACGACCTCCAACTTTGCCCTTTTGTGCATTGACATTTTCCTTTGGCACATTGTACAGGTCACATTTATGATCCGATTGCTTGGAAAACTTGGTGTGCTGTTATGGACCAACATTTAGATGCAAACTCTTGATTTTCTTTCATTTCTGTCGAGAAACGCTGCTTTTAGCGATTGGATAAATGAACTTTGCCGTTTTGGAATCAACATTTTTTTGGCATGCTCTGCAGGGTGCACTTATGAATGGATTGGTTTGAAACTTGGTATGCTTGTTTTGGGTGACTTCTAGATGAGAGCTGTAGATTTTCGTCCATTTCCGTCAAAAAAATATTGCCCTTAGCAACGACCTTCAACTTTGCCATTTTGTCTGTTGACAATTTTCTTTGAAACACCGCACAGTTCACGTTTATGATTCGATGGCTTTGAAACATGGGGTGCTTGTTTGGAGCAACCTCTGGGTGTGAGCTTTGATTTTCTTTCGAAAACATTTCCGAATGTTGTCGATAGCAATGACCTTTGAACTCATTGCATTTGTGCATTAACATTTTCCTTAGGCAAGCTGAATTTATGAATGGATCACTTTGAAACTTGGTATGTATGTTCACGGCTATCGATGTGAGCTATCGATTTTCTTCCATTTCCATCAAAAACTTTGCCGTCAGCAATGGCCTGTAAAATCAGTGAATTTGTGCATCAACATAGTCCTTTGGCATACAGGGCACATTTATGAATGGATTGCTTTGAAACTTGGTTCAAGTTCATCAAAAAAAAGTTGCCGTAGCAACGGCCTTTGAACTTGATGCATTTGTTCATCAACATATTTGGCACGCTCTGTAGGGCACATCTATGAATAGATTACTTTGAAACTTGGTATACGTGCTCGGGGTGACCTCTAGATGGGAGCTGTTGATTTTCTGTCATTTCTTTCAAAAAAGTTGTCGTTAGTGCCAGCCTTTGTACTTGGTGTATTTGTATAGCAAATTACCCCTTCACACTCCCTACAAGGCATATTTACGAACTTCCATAAAAAAGCAAGAAAAAAGAAACATTGCCACTGGCAACGATCTTCAAACTTAATACATTTGTGCATCTTCCTTTGGCACATTCATTATCAGGTTGTTTTGAAACTTGGTATGCTTATGCAGGGTGACCAAGATAGGAGCTATCGATTTTCTTTTCATTTCCGTCAACCTTCGAATTTACTGCATTTGTGCATCAATATTCTTGTTTGACATATCCTACAGAGCGCATTTATCATAGGATTGTTTCAGAGCTTGGTGTACTCATTGGGCGAGACCTCTAGCATTCATTTCTGTGAAAAGGGTTGCCGTTTACAATCACCTTTAAACTTACTGCATTTGTGTGTCAACATTCTTCCAATAGCCAGTCATAGAGGCTTACTTTTAAAAATGCATGCATTGCTCTGAAGTTGTGCACACACAATGCTGTTATGTTGAAGTTTCACCATATAATTCTGGAACCAATGATCTTCAATTTTGCCATTTCACTTATAACATACCAAGTTCAAGTTTGTTAAGTTGACCTACAGAGTCATTGACACTTTCATTAGGGAACTAGTGGATTGGCAGCACCACGTCGGTGCCGGCAGTCCAATAATGCCCTATAATCGCCCAGATCTCTTTCACGTCTCAAATTTAAGCACAATTTTATTCAAGACAGTCCCAGACCCCTGCTTCGAAGTTGGTCCATGACCCGGTTTGTAACAGTAATTCTACTGAAATAATATAAATAGTACCCTACGAATCATACATCTATAATTCAAATCTAATTGGGTCTAATATTTGAAATCAAATCGAACCCTTAAATTGAAGCATTTGCTAATCTACAGTTAAAAGAAGAAGTCCTGTCACGAATAGTGCGCTTATCTAGGCTTAATTGCGCGTTGGAATTGCGCGCAATCGCCATATCGAATGGCATCCAAAGCACGGCCGGTTCTCCTGGTTACTCATAGCAAACACATGCAATGTTTCTGCCAATGGACCTCCAGGTTACCCGGAGGTCCATTGGCTGAAACATTGCCCGTGCACAGGCCATATGTACAGAATATGATAGCTTTAATTGGGTCATAACGGGCACATTAACGCGCATATCAACGTGCTATTTGTGCGTATTTCATGACAGGACTTCTAGTTTTAACTGTAACTGATAAGAGTGCACCAAACCTTGTAGTAAAATACAATGTTTACTAAATCATGTTCGCTATCTCTGCCCACCTGTGAGGCCACTGAATAAAATTTGAAAAGATTTATCGATGCTTTGTGAACTGATAATTTTTAGTAATTGAAATTCTGTGGTTGGTTTGTATGACCATGTTCAAAGTGGAAATGCTTTCTGACGGACAATTCCCACATGGGTAACAATATCTGTCCTGCATGTAATTCATGAGAGTGGAGTTACCGTACACAGTCATACCCCATGAGTTTATTCCGCATTTATTCCCAAGAACGAATTTCCATTTGCAGGGGGGGGGGGGGGGGGGGGGGGGGGGGATAACATTGAATTTTAAGAAAACATATTTAAAAGTAAGAACTCCAAACACTGTTCAAGAATATGATCGGGGAGTTAATTCCATCAACAAGCTTCTCCGTGGGAACACTGGGAAGTAAGATCTCCAAACACTGGACAGGAATATGTCCGGAGAGTTAATTCCATCAACACGTTTCCCCGTGGGATCCCAGGGAAGTAAGAGCTCCAAACACTGGACAAAAATGTGATTGGAGAGCTACTTCCATCAACAAGCTCCCCGGTGGAATCCTGGGAAGTAAGATCTCCAAACACTGGGCAGGAATATGATCAGAGAGTTAATTCCATCAACAAGCTCCACCATGGGAAACTTGAGAAGTAATGCAGTGCTTGTTTACTGTTGTAAACAAGCTCTTTTATTCTCGGAAAATAGGAGCCAGTCACCAATGCTTGGGGTGGAAGTCCTCTAAAATGGGCAACATAGGTATAAATAATTGACTAAACTTGATTCATCTTCATGTTGCAGTCATGACTGGCCATTGTGCAGAAATATGTGACCTCAAAGACCAATAAATAAATAAATAAATAAATACATAAATAAATAAATAAATAAATAAATAAATAAATCAATCAATCAATCAATCAATCAATCAATCAATCAATCAATCAATCAATCAATCAATCAATCAATCAATCAATCAATCCAATCGATCGATCGATCGATCGATCGATCGATCGATCAATCAATCAATCAATCAGACAATTAATCAACAAGCTCAGTCTACTTCATCAAAAAACGTAGAAATGTTTAACATTTTAATTATACAGTTAAAACTAGAAGTCCTGTCACGAATAGTGAGCTTATCTAGGCTTAATTGCGCGTTGGAATTGCGCGCAATTGCCATATCGAATGGCATCCAAAGCACGGCAGGTTCTCCTGGTTACTCATAGCAAACACATGCAATGTTTCTGCCAATGGACCTCCGGGTTACCCGGAGGTCCATTGGCTGAAACATTGCTTGTGCACAGGCCATATGTGCAGAATTTGATAGCTTTACTTGGGGCATAACGCGTACATTAACGCGCATATCAACGTGCTAATTGTGCGCATTTCATGACAGAACTTTTAGTTTTAACTGTATATGTATAATGTCCACCCGCAGCGTATAGCAGTACTAAATATTTCCCTCATAATGTCTGTCTGGAAAAAATATGATCGCAACATTTTAATTTGTGCATTCAGATATCTCTTTGTCAAGTATAGCCCTTCAGGCAACCTTTTCTGTCCTCAAAACTGGGGATCATGCAACGAATAAGAGAGAAAAACTGACAGGTAGGAAACTACCAGTCACAGACACATTATATTTGGGAGGGATGAGAATTCCCATCAAAAACACACCAATAGTCAATTTTATTATATGCATGCCTGTGAATTATTGCAAATTATCTAAAGATATTTCTCGATATTCATCAACTCGATGGACATCGACAAATATCTTGCGCGAGTGAAAAATAATACTTTCAGGTCCACACGAATTAAATAATTCCCGATATTCACTAAAATAGCGTAGATATTCTCTGTATTTTTTTTTTTTTTTTGGCCCGACATTTTTTTACATTACACACTCGACAATTTTTTTTGCCGAAGATGTGCATTGCTGCCACATTTTCCTTGGTAATGTCGGTTATCGGGGGTGAATCGCCAGGAATGACAACGCTAGATTTGTTTAAGAATTAGACTGGTGGTTTGAGGAGTTGCATGTAATGTGAAATAATTTGTGCTGTTTTTTTTTTCTTCATTCAGTCCTACACCAGTTATTGAATGGTTAAGAGCTGATAACAAGCCGTTTACAGACCGTCATCGCATAAATGCTTTCTCTACTGAACTGTCCATTAAGTACCTGATGATTGAGGATTCAGCGGACTATGAATGCAGGGCTACCAATCCATTTAGTGCCAACGCACTTATTAGGACAATAAAACTTCGAGTCGAAGGTAAGTTTGTTCTTTTAGAACTACATTGTTTTGAAAAAAAGAATTGTCATCTAGATTTTGAAGTGCTGGAGAAATCATATTTATCTGCCATTACCACTGACCCTGACATGCTGACACTCTTGTCATCGGAATTCAGGCCAGACACTAAATTCTGAACCTCTCACACCCCCAAAAATGAGCCAAATCAATAAAAAAAACTAGAGTCCTGTACGGTCTTCTATACAGAGGACGCGGTGGCTTAGTGGGTAGAGGTGCCGGCTGAAAGCCGAGAGGTCCTCGGTTCAAGCCCCACCTGCGGCAACCGCGTTGGATCCTTGAGCAAGACACTTCACCCCCATTGCCCACGTGGGGGCACGGTGGCGCCTAGTACTAAGGCATAGTGAACGTCGATGGTGACCTGTCTTCAACCAATGCTAACCCTGCTTGTGTGGAGTTGGTATGTTGGGGAGCTGACATTTGCTCGCTGTTGCTCGGTGGGTCTCTCCGGGTACTCCGGCTTCCTCCACCCGTAAAATGTCGTGGTCATGATTAGCCATTGTGCAGAAATATGTGACCTTAAACACCAATAAATAAATAAAAGTCCTCTATACATGGCTTCTGTGCATCTACAGAGCCAATGGAGTATCCTCAATTCCTGTCAATAATCATTAATTTGTTTGGCCTGGTGTAAACAGTCTTGTTTTATTAACTCTCTGACGTTCTGTTTTCCTGGCTCCAAACGTTTGATCAAGGAGAAGAATCATGTTATAAGAAGATACATCATCAGAAAAGAGGCAGACGACAGGGTTTGTTCAGATCTGTGCTTTAAGAATTATTAAAATATCATGGTCAACCTGCTCAGACCACTGTTACTAGATATTCCGCACCGTTTACCTCTATAGTAGGACCTTCTGTTCAAGGGAAAACTTAAAATTTCACAGCAATCCAGCGTTTCCCAACCTTCGCGTCTTTCTGTTGTCAGATACTTCCTCGAACGTGAACATTTTTTCAAGAAGATTAATGGACTGCATTTCTGCTTCATGGAGTAACACGTCTGCTCCAAACTATGTGGAGAAGTGGAGAGTTTTCTTTGCATGGTGCCAAAACAAAGGTATAAAATACCTGTTTCCTTCAATTCCTAACATTTCAGATTTTCTGGTGTTTCTTTTTGATGTAAGACACTTCAACCTATTAAGAAACTTGAAGCTATTACAATTTAAGGATACCGTTCTATGTTGTCGGATACTTATGCACATTCGGACCTGTTCTTGTCAATGTCACAAAAGAATTTTCCATTAAATGGCCCAAATTTTAAAGCTACTTCCTGAATGGAATCTAGCCTGGGTCTTGTTAAAACTCCAAGAAGCTCCATCTGAATCTTCAGATTTTGTGGAGTTTAAATTTCTGATATTTTAAAAAGTTTTCTTGCTTTCTTTTGTTTTGACGGGAAGAGTTAGTGAATACTCTGTCTATTGAGGATTATCGTAATATGATTAATTATTTTTATTACTTTCCAAAGTGGGATTTACTGGGATTTCCGGATTTGGTTATAAACGATAACTTCACAAGTGAATTATGCAATCAACAATTGTATGTATTGTCATGTATTCGTGCGCGCAAACGAAGACACTTTGCCGTGGGTGTAATGGGGACTTTATTGTTTTTTTGTTTTTCAACATGAAAAGCAGAATGCACTTGCAAAAAAATTCTTGAATAACTATTATTTTCATTTTTGTCTCAAAAACATAGGTTATGACCCCGACGAGCTCGTTCCAATGAGGGGTCATAACCTATGTTCTAGAGACAAAAAATGAAAAAATAATAAAAATTATTTGGCGATTTTTGAGAATAGCGCTGGCTGGTATTTGGCCGTTGCGTTAGGTAAAGTGTTAGATAATATAATTATCGTTAATAATGAAAAGTAATAAACAGAGTAATCGCTTGGGCTGGACTGGTTACGTGAAATAATTCATTCGAGGCGAGGAACTATATTGTAAAACACTCATGCGCATTCGCGCACTCGTGTTTGTACAACGTCCCTCACCTCCCATGAATTATTTCATGTAACCAGTCCAGTCAAGCGATTTCTGTCTATTTCCCTTACTATCCATGTTGTCTTTCTGGACAAGGATCAGGCACAAGATAAACTATCTGCTCCTACAGTTATTCATACTTTAGCACCTGTCAGTAATTCTAGATCCTTTATTATCGCCAGTAAGGGCTCTAAGAATATATGTGATGCGGTCGAGTTCCATAAAGAAAGGAAGAAAAAGATTCTTTATTTTTCTTTTCCCAGGGAGAAATGATATTTCGGTTGATTCTATTCCAAGATGGATTCAGTCTACTATCCGTATCATTAGAAACTTATCCGATATGCATAGCAGGTTGAATAGAATCTTTGCTCATGAGATTTGTGCTTTATCATCCTCCTGGGCATTTGCTAATATTCTATTGCTCCATCAGATATTATGAAGACTGCTTATGGAACGTAACCTTCTACACCCACTTCCTTCTGCGCCAGGCATCTGAAATCTGTGGCAGGGGATCGAAGATATTTTGATCTTCTGTCTGCTGCTCAGAATGTTATATTATTTAAATTTCAAGCCTTTGCATTGCAATGCTTGACATTTACTCTGGCCGACCTCTTTGTTTTGCAAAGTATCTCTTGGCGGAGGTGGGTGGGGTATACTCGCATACAGTGTGGCTTTGTAGTGAACAGCCCGTGAGCCTCTGTCTTAACTGTGGTGGACCACAGTTTATGCAATGTTTGCTATATTGTATATTTGTATATAGTTTTAGAGGTCATGAAGCCATGAGCTCATTCCATACAGTAACTCATGATTCTGAATCTTGATATAAATCGTCTTATGTTACCTCTGGACGCATTTCTAAATTCTGGAATTTGAGATATGCTATGGCCTTTGAAGTAGTATCCAGTGTTACTCCAGTATATATTATTGTATCCTTATAGGAATTGCTTCCAACAATGATATTCATCTATAACTCTTGGATGTAAATAAATCCTCTCTTATCCTTAACCATTTACCCAACGCAAACGATATCAAAATTTATTATTTTAAATATCATTTTATAAACTTTTTCCAAACATTTCAACAAAACCATATCAAGTGACCCTCATTGGGACGAGCTCGTTCCAAAGAGAGGTCACATGATATGGTTTTGTTGAAATTTTTTGAAAAATAATATTTTTTCAACTGCTGAATTTGTAGGTTACGCGGGTGGATGTGGCCGATTCGTTGGGTAAACCCTTAACAAGCTGTTTAAGTATTCCTACCAATCGGAGAAAGCAATAGCCTGCTTGTTATTGTTTTTTCCAGTGCAGTTTACCCCCCCCCCCCCCGATCCTGTTATGTATTCATTGGAAAAATAATCGAAATTTCAAGTAATATTTTTACACTGTAAACCAACGGCCCAGACTAACTGGTGCTTAACTCAAAGGTATCAAGGGCCAAACACAAATTTTGAACCCCCAAATCCCCAAAATTTGCTTGCAAAACCGAAAATTAAAAGTCCTATCTGGCCCTCCATACATTTACTCTCCGCGCATGCGCAGACGTCAGGAAGTGACCGGAATTGGCGCCAACATCATTATTTGTTTGGCAATAAAAGTCAATAACAATGAAATGACATCTGTGCTTTAAAATCTCCTTTTTTGAAGCGGCCAGACACAAATCAATGCAAGAATTGGTGGATGCAAGTTTGTTATTGGATGAAGGAAGTGTTCAACGGTGGTTTTGGACGTTCAGGGCTGTAACTTTATAATATTTATAAAATTATTTTATGTTTCCCAATTTCGGGTCATATGCCTGACGTCATCATTCTTAAAAATGATTATTCCACTGTTTGTTAAGTATTTCCTCCCAATCCTTCCATGAACCCTTCCTGTTAAACTCTTAAGCTTCTTAGCTATTTTTTATTGAAATTTTTTATTAAATTTCTTGGGAGTTTAACATTTATTACAGAATATTATTCTGTTTCTTCCCCAGGGTTACGTCCTCACCCAAAGGGTGTTAGGCCGTTTAGTCTTGCATCTTCTATCCGATGTATCGTTTTTTCTTCGTATGAAGATCTAACTTTGCATTTGATAGCAATTCAATTCGTTCTGATTTTGGGCCTTTTTGTGTGCCTAATATCTTGTTTACATTGACGTTGTTTACATTATCAATGTCCTCATATATAGGTAGTTTTTTATATTCTATTACTGTAATATACTGTAGAATACGTGGATTATTATTCCGGTAGTGTAGCTAAAAAACAATTGGATTTTGTCCACACTTAGGCTCTATCGGGAAGCCCTTTTGCTCTTCATGTTCCCTTTGGGAACTTGGGCCTTTTTCAAAAAAAAATTTGTTTACAAAAGAATAATTTGAAAGTAATTATGATTGCTATTATTCATGTATCTCAGTTATATATATATATATTGTTGTGGAGTGTGGAGGACTGATATCGACCTAAGTTGATACACTCCTGCAGACTCTTGTCAGTCCTGTGTTGCACTGGGATGACTGATGTTGGAGTCGGGTGTCGCGGTACGTTTATAGCGGTGAGTTTCTGAGGATCAGAGCCTCTTACCGCGTTTTAATTCATTCTGTCAATTTCTATTTCAGAGGAACATGAACATGGTGATGATATTCTGACACCCATGCAAGTGTGCAACCGTCGTCGCGCTCCTTGGAGCATATAGAGCTAGCTGCAGTGCTCATTATTGCAAGAGTTAGGGCCTTTGGTTAAAGGTTTTAATCTCTCACAAGCAGCTAGCTCGACCGGTGAAGCGGTACTCCGTCCGTGGGTGCCGTGACGCCGGGTAAGTCCGTTGCTATCTAAGCGGTGGATTGGGTAGACAGAGCACTATAATATAAATAGCTCACACAGCGACGGCGGAAATAGGGAGGAAATGGGGACAAGTTCTTGTAATCAGCGAGGTCTGATAGACCGCGAGCGGGAGAGGCCTCCGTCTCTAATATAGCAACGTCTGGGGTCAGATGTTGTTTTGAGAAACTTGCACAAGCCGGAGCATATGTCATCCCTCCACTCGGGACGCTCTGTTTAGTCTGCAGCCGGGGTCGGCTTCAGTCAAGGCTTCCTCCGCTACGTTTCACAAGGCCGAAATGAAGTTTTCTGGTTGGAAACTTGCACGAGACGGAGCATATGTTCGCCCGCCGCTCGGAACGCTCCGTCTTGTCTGCAGCCGGTGTCGGCTTCAGTCACGGCTTCATCCGCTACGTTATGTAAGCACACACGACCGCATCCTAGCTACCCGACTTCGGATATCCAGCCTGCTGCACGAAGAAGGAACCACTCTTCGCCCGTGAAGTCGGGTCATCCGGTAGCTAGGAAGACGAGGCCTTGATCATTGGGACGTTCGGAGAAAAGATGCGGCAAAGGAACGGAAATCCGCTGCTCCTCCGACCTCGATGACGGACTTGCTGTCGCAGAATTCGCAGCTAATCGCAGCATCCCAGCAAGTGCAGATGCAGCCTCCCTCCGGCTCAGAATCTGAGCTGTCGCACGGTGCTGGGTCGGTCCTGTCGTCTGTTTGAGCAGATGCAATGGACCGAGATACCCAACTGATTCTCTCGGATGGTGAAAGGGATAAGGAAGAGGATTACCCTTCCCTTTCGGCACAGTACATGGTTGCGATATCTTTCATCCATCAATACTACCCTGATTTTGTTCCGTCGAATCAGAAGGCTGCGACGACAAGAGACAAACTGCTGGCGTCGTAAGGCGCAGACTTTATCCGAACAAAGGAGGAAGTCCTTTCTTTTCCGGTTCAGTTTATGCAGGTGTCGCAGGCCTTCGGCCATATAGACAACGCCGTATTTATCCCCTGAAGTGCGAGGAAGAAGGCGGTTTCTTATCTTCATCTTCCGTCACTCAGACGCAAATGAGATGGCAATTTCTTCAAATAGAGCTAATTTGGACGTTATCTCTTACGCAGATCACCTTACAAGAACTATGACGCAACGTCTCAAGGGAAACGAATTTGAGGACGTTCGTACCTCTCTTTAGAGTTCTTTCCAGGGCAATTATGTATACCACGTATAACACCGCTCTAACAGTGGCTAATCTGGTGTTAATCAGACGTGATGCTGCCCTTGCGTCGTCATCACTGATAAGAGGACAAGGTGAAAAGCTCTCTCCGAGTCGCTCAGGTTTCCGGACATTTTATTTTCGACGACTAGCTTTCGTTAGTCTATGAACAGGCTACTAAGAAAGCGTCTAGTGCTCAGCTTTTGAAGTCGGCGTATCAACGACCCACTTCAGCAGACAAGAGTAAAGGAGGGCGTTCCTGACAAAAAATGTCAAAAGGAAACTCCTCATGAGGGTACAAGAAACCCTTTTGTAATTACTCTGGAGTTCGTCAGTATAGCGACTCGGGAAAGGGGCGTAAGCCTGATCGGGATTATAGGTCAGACGCTCCTAGGCCGACGTGACGAGGTTCTTCGCGGGGAGGACATGGTTCCTCGCAGGTCATACAGGTGATGGTTTAAACCTCTATTGCTGGCCAGTTGGCGGAAGATTATCAAGCTCCGCAAAAAAATGGATAACAATCACGGAAGATCTGTGGGTGAGAAGAGTTGTCACGGACGGCTTACGGCTAACATTCCAAGCAAAATCCCCACTAACAAGTTGTCCGCGTTGGACAAATCTTCCATCAAATTCTTGCATAAGAGAGTTTCTCCTACCGGAGGTATGAGCTATCTTATCAAAGGAAGCAATACAGGTTATCAAGAATCAGGATTCTCAAGATTTTTACAGTCACCTGTTCCTCGTACCAAAGCCAGACGGCTCGTTCCGACCGGTAATAGACTGGAGCTGGATAACAAGTTTATCATGGCTCTAAAAGTTTATTTATGGAGACCATTCGGTCGGTAAAAGCGAGCGTTCGAGTGATCCACTATGCGGCAAGCATAGATCTAAGGATCCGTTCTTTCATGTCCTGGTACATCCGGCATTCTAAAAGTACCCGTGGACCGCCGTACAAGGGAAGGTGTATCAGTTCATAGCAATATGCTTTGGTCTGATTCTGTCCCCCTGGGCGTTTCACTCGAATAATGAACTCGGTAATGTTTTACTTACGAGCTCATTTGTCTGCGGTAACGTCGGCTTACTTGGATGACCTTCTACAGGGATACGTCAACAGAATTATTCTTCAGAATGATGTTCGGAGTCTGCTTCTATTATTCCGACGACTCGGTTTCATTGTAAACGAGAAAAAGTCTGATCTAGCTCCGTACAAGTCTTCTATTCACTTGAGATTGAGCTTTGAGACTCTCAACAATCTGGTTCGTGTGCCGTTAACCAGAGCGAAATTAGTCAGTTGTTATGCTCGCCTTTGTCTACACTCAGGCGCGTTAATAGTGAGGGAATTCATGCAACTGTTTGAGTTGTGCGGAGCGGCTGTGGATCTTATTCCGATGGGCCGCTTGCGCGCATGTCCCCCCCCCCCCCCCCCCAGATATCCTTTACTCAGAGCTGGAGTGTGAAGACGCTTTCGCTTGAACCATAATTGTTTTAGCGGACCTAGTAAAACATGGGTTCAAATTGGGCAGATATTCAATGGTTAACTCAGTGAGTTACGCTGCAACTGCCATATCCGGCGTTCACGATTATGACGGATGTGAGTCAGACGGGTTGAGGCGCGACCCTACGTCCCGCAGTCTTGAAGTGTCAGGGTCTTTGGGACTCTCGGTTTCAGGAGAAACACATAAACATCAACGAGATGATGTTAATTATAGCTTGCGCTACAACACTGGATTCACATAATAACGGACGTCCATGTTCAATTTGGTCGGACAACTAGCGTACATCGGGAACCAGGGCGGCACGGCCGGCACCCATCCATTTACGTTATGCCAACTAACGAAGATTTTTCAAATACCTCATGAATCATCATGTTCATCTTTCTATCAGTCATATACTGGGTCGTCTGAACGTACTAGCAGACTCGCTCTCTCGGGAAGGTCGCCTGTTGCAAATGGAGTGGACACTCAACAAGCGAGTATTTGGACAGATTTGCTACCAGTGGGATCGCCCCATGATATATCCGTTTGTGACGCACCGGCACAATCAGTCACCGTCGTTCCTGACACGATGCCCAGAACATTGACCGTATGCAGTAGACGCTCTGCCGATCTCATGGGGATGGATGATAGGATATGCTTATCCTCCAATTCAGTTGATTCAGAAGATTTTGTTTAAGATAAAACAGTCTCGTTGTGAATCCTACTAGTAGCACCTCTGTCGTCACAGAAACCTTGGATCAGTCTTCTCAAGTGTCTGTTATGGGACGTTCCCCGGAAGCTTCCTCATCTTCTTTATCAGGGGAAGTTTTTGTTCTTCACGTCCTTCTCCATCCATAGTGGCATAATGGAGTCGGTTAGACGTGAGGGAACCATTGCGCTTCCTATATTATGCTATGTCTAACACAAGAACGATTAAGTAGAGGGTTCGATACGACTTCGAATCCTCAGACCCCCCCCCCCCCCCCCCCCCCCGCACACCGCCAATGTGTTTAGAGGCGATTATCGGGGGCAAGACGTAGTTTTCTTCCCGCAAGCCTCGTATGAATTTAAATACATACATGCATTTCTTCACTTCTCGATTGGTGGCTGGGTCGTGTTCTATGGCGACCTCATGGGCACATCCACTTTTTAGTTGGTTGGTTTCCTGTGATTATTCGTCTATATATCATATACGAGCGCATAATTCATCATAAATAAATTGCTAGTTTTGGGGTACCTCGGAGGCTGTATAACCAGTTAACTGGTATTCAGATGATTACATGTGGGATTTTAATGCTGACGCGCATAATATTTATTAGGCTGACGCTTATTGTATGTTATGGACCTTAGAAATTATGAATTATTTCTGGGCGGTCCGTGTCGGAGCCTGTTAATCATACCTACTTCCATTTCTAGATCCTGGTTTCTATTAATGTCGGTACTCAAATCGTATATTCACACATGTATACGGTCACAGATATCGGATAATACACGCCGGGGAGTGTTGTTACTGGAATTTATTGTACACCTGAATGGGGTCGCCTGTGGGTTACCTCGGAAGTGTGTTTACTCTCCAGATATCGTTCATTGTTGTTCGAGTGGACATGTATATGTTATATATTACATCACCGGTTTTCTACCTATCTGCGTATGTCGTCGCCGGTGTACGTTATATAGCGGGCAATATTAATTACCGGAGTCGTCGCTAAAGCCTTAACTTCTGAAGTGGTGTTAAGCACCATTTATTAATAATAAATTAATACCTGAGTGCCTGTTCGACGAATATTTATATTGTTTTTTGGTACCGCTTTTACTGATTCCAGAGCGCTCCCCTCTTTCTTTTTGAAGATTCCTTCAAAAGAAAAAGGGGGGGGGGTGGGTGGTTTTTTACCTCTCATCCGGCTTGATAGGTATGTAACTATGAGGGAAGCTATTTTGTCCGTAATTATATCCTGCGTACAGCTGGAGTTTTATTGTATATGGCGTATGTTTGTTGGGGGTATTCTCTCATTCTCAAATACGCCGTCCTAATTTTTGGGGCTTAGTCCTGGCTAACCTTAAAAATTGGCATAGTCTTCATGCTAAGTATCTGGAATTACTTGAACTGGGCTCTTTTTGTATGATATGTCTTCTCTATTACTGTATAGAAAGAAATACATGTAATTCCTAATAATTGTAATTTCCTTTCACCTTGGATTGGAACTATGTTGATCTACTAATTATGAAGTCCTAGGCCCTTTTAGCGATTCAGCCAGTCTGGGCCATTGGTTTACTGTGTAAAAATATTATAAATTTCATAGTAATTTGTATATTTTTTATACTTTCCAATGGCCCAGACGGAGATGGCCCTCCCATGAGTGGGCACTCATACCTCCCCGCTGAATTTTTATGTAGTACTCTCTTCTACAAAGAATGATGTTGGCGCCAATTCCGGTCACTTCCTGACGTCTGCGAATGCGCGGAGAGTAAATGTATGGAGGGCCAGATAGGACTTGTAATTTTCGGTTTTGCAAGCAAATTTTGGGGTTTGGGGTGTTCAAAATTTGTGTTTGGCCCTTGATAACTTTGAGTTAAGCACCAGCTAGTCTGGGCCATTGGTAAGTATAAAAAATATACAAATTACTATGAATTTATCATTTTTAGCTTAACTTGACAAAGTCAAGATAAGCTATTCCTATCACGCGTGCGGAAGTCTTTCAGGCTGTTAGTCTTGGAGTCTGTGAGTCTGTTCACATTTTCTTTAGCACAGGCTACACCCCGTACTTCTTGTATGATCATCGCGAAATAATTTCATATACAGGTTCGAGGTCATGTCGAGATGAGAACGTTCCATTTTGGTCGCGATCGGTCAATCGTGACGGCTACGCGGGCCCGGAAGCACCCACGTTTAGAATAGTCTGCAGGTCGTATTTAAAAAGGGATTTCATTGTTACTTGGTAAGATGTTTTCGTGTAATGTCTAGATGAGAACGTCTTATTTTGGTCTGTTTCAGTCAAGCGTGATGGCTGGAGGGACACGTTACATAGATTCATGTAACACAAACCACAGGTTGCGTTTATGATGGGATTTCCTTATAACTTGATTGGATAATTCGATATGATATCTAGATGAGACTGTCCTATTTTAGTCACGATCGGTCTGCCGTGACCACCGGATCGGCACGTGACCTTTGATTCCTTTTGCAAAGCCTACGAGTCATGTTTACGAAGGGATTTCATTGTAACTTGGGAGGATGAATCGTTTTGCAATGATTTTACGGTAACTTAGTTGACATTGTAAATTGGTCGCATGACTCGGTATCTTGATGAGAACATCCTATTTTGGCTGTGATCGGTCAACCATGACGGCCGCACAGGCATGTGACCTAGATTTGTTTAGCACAGACTACAGTTCATATTTAGGAAGCAATTTTATTGTAATTTGGTAGGATAACTCGGTATGATGTCTAGATGAGACTGTCCTATTTTGGTCACGATCGATCGATCAACCAACCGTGACCACCGGATCGGCACGTGACCGAGATTCCTTCAGTTAAGTCTACGAGTTATATTTATGAAAGGATACCATTGTAACTTTGCATGATGACTGGTTTTGGAATAATTTTACTGTAACTTAGTAACTTTGGTTGACATACGTTAACTGTGAGGGCCACATCAACCCAGGCCTCAAATCTTTAGTTCACTCTGCACCTCAAATTATTCATATTGAAAACATAGCATGTAGGGTACAGAACTTAACATATTCTCAATTATCACAATTCTTGTCTTATTTCATAATCCTTTCATAAACATTGAACATTATCCTTTCCATCAAACACTACGCACAGTCACGTTAAGCTGCAGTGTTATTGACACTTTCATTGTATTTATCATACCTACCAGTGACCCAAACCGGAAGTGCCCACCCGTTACTCATATCTCCCCACATTAGAACTATTACACTTAACCCTTTACCTAACCTGAAAAGCAGACGACACTTGCAAACAAAATTCTTGAATAACTAATTTTTTTCATTTTTTGTCTCAAAAACATAGGTTTTGACCCCTCGTTGGAACGGGCTCGAGGAGCTCGTTCCAACGAGGGCTCATAACCTGTGTTTTTGAGACAAAAAATTAAAAAATAATGAAAATTAATTGGCGATTTTTGAGAATAGCGCTGGCCGGTTTTTGCCGTTACGTTGGGTAAAGGGTTAACGAGCATCACAAAAGAATGTGTATTGGTGGGAATGGGGGACACTTCCTTGGTTTTCGAACAGGGGTGGCGCCAGGGATTTCTCGACAGGGGGTGGGGGGGCTGACCTCTCCGACAGGGGAACTATAACATTTGACCTCCCAAACGAAGGAAAATGAGTGAAAATTGGTAAATTGGAGAACCAAAATAGAAGCAAATTGAGTATGTTTGTTGATTATTTAACCCTTTACCTAACCTGAAAAGCAGACGACACTTGCAAAAATAATTCTTCAATAACTAATTTTTTTCATTTTTTGTCTCAAAAACATAGGTTATGACCCCTCGTTGGAACGAGCTCGACGAGCTCGTTCAAACGAGGGGTCATAAGCTATGTTTTTGAGAAAAAAATGAAAAAAATAATGAAAATTAATTGGCGATTTTTGAGAATAGCGCTGGCCGGTTTTGGCCGTTACCTTAGGTAAAGAGTTAAAGTAAACATATTATAATAAGGTCGGGGAATATTTCATCTTTAAAGCCAGTTTGACGAACGACATTAAGGAATTTCGTGAGAATCACTAGTAGTAGTGTTGGACCATTTCAGGCCTGTTCTGCTGGGCAGGTGTGACCGGGGATGACGGGGTGATGACGTCATGTTAATTAAAATGTTACGTAAGGTAATTAACATGACGTCACTTAATGAATATTTTTTAATCACTTTAATAAGTGTTGCTTAATTAATTTTAATTAATGACTGTTGCATAATTAATGTAATTAATGTAATTAATGAGTGTAATTAGGGTTAATTATAATAATTAGTATATTAATAAATGAATTAATAATGTCGAATAGTACATATTTTTTTAAAGTCATAATTTGGGACAGATATTATTAGATAAAAAAATAATATATTTAAAAATAATATATTTAAAAATAATATTGACGTACTGGACATATATATGAATACTATCGACTGACTCTGACCTGGACACGTGCTAAGGTAAACAGTTCATTGTGTGTTTAGGTGTCATTAAATCGATTTTTCTTTTCAAAAGCCAACTACTATACGAGAGTGACAGATGTTGAGATCATAATCTGTCCTAAATATCATTAGACTGGACATGCTATCATGTATTTAAAAATCAATGATGATCTCAAGCGACAAGATTTTTTGTTTTGCTTTTAACTGAAGACTGTGAACGACTCCATTGTGGCTATTTTTATAGGTGTAATTGGATTTAATAACTAGGCGTGATTCTTATATATTAATAATGCAAGTTTATTCTTCTCGTTTTTATGGCTGTCGAAAAACTCTCATAGACCAAGGTATTCTGATTTTACGCCTCACGCAATAAGTAATTTTTTAATCCGATGACCACATGAACAAATAACATTTTGGTTATTGAAAAGCGGGCTTGTTTGTTTTTTCCCCTATAAAGTCCAACGATTCGAACCTCACTCTCATTAGAAACTGTGTCAGAAAAGCCAAGATGACAAGCATCGACTATACTTCCATGAACAGCTATGAGTGAACCAAGAAGCAGCGAGCCAATGAAGAATTTGCATTAGCATTAAAAAAGTGGTGGTTAGCGATGCTCCCCATGAAGGAACAAGAAAAGAGACTAAAAGACTACCCTTTTGTTGAGGCTGCCAGACTTCCTTTCGGGGAGATCCAGTACAAAAATTGACCCAAACACTGGTTCGATCTTCCCGTACGCATGCAGGAGGAAGCACTTTTAGGGCCACCAGTAACAATTGACGAAAATTGGGAAAAGGAGTTCTTCACCGAGGCGGAGATGGGAGGAAAAAAATAGCTTTCTATGTAAAGCAAAAAAACGGCCCTTTTCAGGGCCACCATAATCTTAAAAAGAGTTGCTTTGTCACAAACACACACTTTTTCAACCAATCAGACACCTCCATTATCCCACACCCTCACCGTCGCACCCCCTGTATCCCCTCACAATACCTAAAACTTTCATGAACTCCCCTCCTCCAGATCATCCAATACTAAAAAACTTTTGGAAACCTCTCTCCCCCTCCCCCTCACCTCACAATAGCTAAATTATCTCGAACCCCAGTCCAGTTCTCTAAATGTAATGGACATGTCAGGCCCCCGGATACGCCTTCCCCACAATTTTGAGCAATCAAATTACCCCGATTAGTCTCCTCTCATAACTTACCACATTCTTAACCCTTATTTACTATGAGATTGTCCCCCTAATAAATAGCGTATGTTCATTTGATATAATATATTAATAATTTTCGTTAAATAATTCATTCCACAAGACACTTGTCGAAAAAACAAAATGACGGATTAGTTTGACAGAAATACGTGTATCGATTTATTCATGAGTGTCTGTCGGTTGTGTCCTTGGGCATGACCTTCATCCCCATTGACCATGTGGGGGCACGGTGATGCTGTGCACTAAGGTGTACTGCATGTCAATTGAGCACCTGTCTTCAACCAATGCTAACCCTATGTAGAATTTTGACAGTTGCTTGCCATTGCTCGGTGGCTCTCTCAGCTTCCTCCACCCGCAAAACTGTCATGGTCATGATTAGCCATTGTGCAGAAATATGTGACCTTAAACACCAATAAATAAATATAAATAAATAGTCAGTTATCAAAACAGCCCTTAAGTGTTTAACAGTTAATTGTGGACCAGTGCATTTAAAAATGAAAAATTAATGTAATGAAATAGCATATTTTCTGTAGACATTCTAAATAAACGCAGCTGCTTTACAGACCTGTATATATATTTTTTTTCAATTGAGTAAAAATATATGATAGTTACTGATGTAACACGCCGATTAGTATGTTTAATGAATCTAACTATGCCAGCCCGACCGACCCTTTGCCCACCATGATCACAACAAATGTTTCAATTCTCTCTCTCTCTCTCTCTCTCTCTCTTTCTCCGATACAGGTACGGGTGGAAACTGATTGCATTCAAGCTGTTGTTTTTTCTAGGTTTTACCACCCCCTTACAGTGCAAATCGAAATGAAATCTGATTCATTGAACCATACTACAGCATATGTGCTAAAACAATTAATTTTGTTCAAAACTCAAGACCTTTCCCTCACAAATACCTATATAAAAACAAGATAATACGCGAGAATGAGTTGTGTACCTGCATTTTGTTGATAAAATATGTCTTGACCACATTCTCGAATATTATTAATGTACCTGCTTAATATCAGCCAAATGGCGAATGTCAAGAAAGGCACTCTGTAGTTTAGGAGACAGCATAAATAAAACAAAATCAAAAATTTGAAATATATTGCATTTGGTTAAATATCGATATTAGCCAGAGGTCGAAACTAGTCAAATTGATTAGTATTAAATTAGAAATGAATATGAAATTTGCAGTAAAATGAACACCACCATATATGGCTATTCGGAATGACAGCCTATTGGTGTGAGTTTTCGCTTTTTCGTCCAGATTCATGAGAGCTTCTATGAAGTCCATTCCACATTCACAGTTTTTTCCAGGGGCCATTCTTCAAAGGCTGGTCCATCGCAGCTTTGCAGAGATATTGTTTTCTGGAAGAAAAAAGTCCATACGTTCTTCATTTCCGATGAGAACCCTTGGGATATTTTGATCTTTAAAGATGTTTGCCAAAATTTTCCACCCTGTCGGTTGAAAATGTTTTTTTTTCGCAGCAGATCATTTATTCAATCTCACATATTGGAGCCCGAAATTGTAATGCCGTTATACACGAGTCGATCTTTCTCATCCCAGGATAAATTGAGTATATTCTTTATTATCTGGAGTAACAAAAGCGCCTTCTCCTGCATGGAATCGGGTATAACGGCTAACCAGTCCAGATGATTTTCCACTGAAAAACTAGTTGTTAAGGAGTGTGGTTTGGTGTTTTCTTTGCGTTAATTTGAATGGCGCTGAAAGATTGTCTTGTAGAACAGACCTTTCTCTGCAGAACTCGATGCTGAAGATTCAGTAATTGGTCTCATACCCTGGTCTATGGGCGGGACAGATACAGCATTCAGGGGTGTGCATATTTCCTGCAACTGTTCACTCCCCCATGGTTCAATACACTGAATTCTGCTTGAGGGTAGGCTGGTTGAGTCATCTATAGGTTTTTCCCTCAGTGATTCCCTCATCACTAGCAATTTTACTAGCTCTAGCTTATTTGCAAGCCCCAAAATATTTCCACTTGTTAATGCATTGTTCCAACTAAAGGCTGATTTCATATGCACTGGGGGATAGGGTGGCTGGTTACAGACAGATCTGGTTGTTAACTCGTCTGTATTTGGGTTCGCTCCCCCTATAGTGTGTTTAAAATTTACATTTTTGTGTAATTTTCGACTGTGTCAATAATAATTAGTTTTATGAGAGTAAGATTTTTGACACAATTCACAGACGTAGCGTGAATTCATCCTTTTCAGAAGCGAGTTAATAGAGTGGCAATACTGTTCCAACACTCTGCCATTTATATGTATGAATAGGATGGGTCCCACCTCAACCTGTTAATCGCTGATTGGCTAATTATATACCAAGATAAGGTGGGTTCTACCCCAACCTGTTGATCATTGGTTACTTCAAATTCTCACACAGTGCATTGTGGGAAATTACAGTGATAGAGCTCTGATGAGGTAAAATAAGTTTTTGCTCAACTTCACACAAATTGCTACAGTTTACTTCAAAAAAGAAACATCAAAGTCACATTCATGACAAGCCGATGTAGCATATCTGAACCACCTTCACTGCACTGTTTAATCAGATAGTCCCTTTAATCAGATAATGAGTGATCGCTGATTTTACAATTCGATGAAACGGTCTTTAGTGATTTTACAATTTGATGAAACGTTTTTTTAGTGATTTTACAATTTGATAAAACGTTTTTTATTGATTTTACAATTCGATAAAACGTTTTTTAGTGATTTTACATTTTGATAAAACGGTTTTTAGTGATTTAAATCACGTAAAATGATCACTAGTGATCACTATTACATCACGTAAAATGATCACTATTACATGATGTCACGTAAATGATAACTAGTGATCACTATTACATCACGTAAAATGATCTCTACATGACGTCTGCAGAAAATACGCTATTTCATTACACCCGGACATCAAGTACAAGTTATAATTAAACGTGACAATTTTACGGGTAGACTCTGGAATATCCAAAGAGAACCACAGAGCAATGATGAGTAACTGTCATCTCACCAATGGCGGAAATCTGCACAAGCAGGGTTAGATTTTTCGAAAATATGCGTATCATCGACGTGCAGTGCACCTTAGTATACATGCCATCATCGTGCCCACATGGGGATAATCAGGGTAAATTACCTTGTCCAAGGATATAATGCGGGAGTTCAAATAGTGTACGTAGCTTTGGTGCAGCTCTAGGTGGGTTATGTTTTCTCAAGTCTCACAAATTTGGGTGGCTAATACAGAGTCGCATATCCTTTTACCATTTTGAGGGGGGTGAAAGTACTGTTGATTTTCCCCCTCACAAAACATGTAAAACGAAGGGGGGGGGGGGCTGGGCCTGTTATTATAGAATTGTAGTTTTTCATTTATTTAACGACAGTTGGAGCAATCTGGAAAGTACCATCATGCAGAGGCAAACAACTGTCAAAGTTCTACACAGGGTTATCATTGGCTGAAGGTAGTACGCCATAGTACGCAAAGTTACCGACCACCTCCACCACAAATAGGTAATTAGATAAAGGTAGCTCTTTCATGCTTTTACTTAGATGGGTGGGTTATTCTTCAGTGAACATTCAAAAATAAATCATATGGGTTAGTAATAGCGCGGGTGTGATTTTTCTATTATTAAACACAGTCCGTAGTGTTATCACCCAAATTTTTCATTTTTAAATGCACTGGTCCACAATTAACTGTTAAACACTTTAGGGCTGTTTTGATAACCAACTATTTATTTATATTTATTTTTTGGTGTTTAAGGTCACATATTTCTGCACAATGGCTAATCGTGACCACGACAGTTATACAGGTGGAGGAAGCCAGAGAGAGTCACCGAGCAATGGCAAGCAACTGTCAAAATTCTACATAGGGTTAGCTTTGGTTGAAGACAGGTGCTCCATCGACGTGCAGTACGCCTCAGTGCACAGCGTCACCGTGCCCCCACATGGTCAATGGCAATTAAGTGTCTTGCCCAAGGACACAACTGACAGACACTCATGAATAAATCAATACGCATATTTCTTTCAAACTAATCTGCCATTTTGGTTTTTTTTTTCGAAAAGTGTCTTGTGGAATGAATTATTTAACGAAAATTATTAATATATTATATTAAATGAACATACGCTATTTATTAGGGGGACAATCTCATAGTAAATACGGGTTAAGAGTTTGGTAAGTTATGAGAGGAGACTAATCGGGGTAATTTGATCGCTCAAAATTGTTTGGAAGGTGTATCCGGGGGCCTGACATGTCCATTACATTTAGAGAACTGGACTGGGTTTCGAGATAATTTGGCTTTTGTGAGGTGAGGGGAGGGGGAGAGAGGTTTCCAAAAGTTTTTTAGTATTGTATGACCTGGAGGAGGGGAGTTGATGAAAGTTTTAGGTACTGTGAGGGGATACAGGGGTGTGACGGTGAGGGTGTGGGATAATGGAGGTGTCTGATTGGTTGAAAAAGTGTGTGTTTGTGACAAAGCAACTCTTTTTAAGATTATGGTGGCCCTGAAAAGGGCCGTTTTTTTGCTTTACATAGAAAGCTATTTTTTTCCTCCCATCTCCGCCTCGGAGAAGAACTCCTTTCCCAATCTTCGTCACTTGTTACAAGTGGCCCTAAAAGTGCTTCCTCCTGCATTTGTATGGGAAGATCGAACCAGTGTTTCAGTCGATTTTTGTACTGGATCTCCCCAAAAGGACATCTGGCAGACTCAACAAAAGGGTAGTCTTTTAGTCTCTTTTCTTGTTCCTTCATGGGGAGCGTCGCTGACCACCACTTTTTTAATGCTAATGCAAATTCTTTGTTGGCTCACTGCTTCTTGGTTCGCTCATAGCTGTTCATGGAAGTATAGTCGATGCTTGTCATCTTGGCTTTTCTAACACACTTTCTAATGAGAGTGAGGTTCGAATCGTCAGACTTTATAGGGGAAAAAACAAACACGCCCGCTTTTCAATAACCGAAATGTTATTTGTTCATGTGGTCATCGGATTAAAAAATTACCTTATCACGTAAAGCATAAAATCGGAATACCTTGGTCTATGAGAGTTTTTCGACAGCCATAAAAACAAGAAGAATAAACTTGTGTTATTAATATGTAAAAATCACGCCAAGTTATTAAATCCAATTACACCTATAAAAATAGCCATACTGGAGTCGTTCACGGTCTTCAGTTAAAAGCAAGACACATCTTGTCGCGTGAGATCATCATTGATTTTTAAATACATGATAGCATGTCCAGTCTAATGATATTTAGGACAGATTATGATCTCAACATCTGTCACTTTCGTATAGTACCTGGCGTTTGAAAAGAAAATTCAATTTAATGACACCTAAAAACGGAATGAACTGTTTACCTTAGCACGTGTCCAGGTCAGAGTCAGTCGATAGTATTCATTTTTATGTCCAGTACGTCAATATTATTTTTAAATATATTATTTTTTTTATCTAATAATATCTATCCCAAATTATGACTTTAAAAAAATATGTACTAATCGACATTATTAATTCATTTATTAGTATACTAATTATTATAATCAACCCTAATTACACTAATTAATTACATTAATTACATTAATTATGCAGCAGTCATTAATTAAAATTAATTAAGCAACACTTTAAATTAAAGTGATTAAAAAAAAATAAATTCATTAAGTGATGGTTATGTTAATTACCTTACGTAACATTTTAATTAAGATGACGTCATCACCCCCGTCACCCCCGGTCACCCCTGCCCGGCAGAACAGGCCTGAAACGGTCCAACACTACTACTACTATCTCTATTTTCTATCAAAGTTCCAGTGCTGCACGTGTTCGAGACTGACAAGACGAGATATCTACATTCGATTGTCGGAAATTTCTCGTGAAGTCTGGTTTATGAGACTCTCCGACGGACTGACTAAAAATCTCCGACGGGGTGCTGCACCTCTCCGTCGGGGGGCTGTAGCCCCCACCCCCGCCCCCCCCCCCCCCTCTTGGCGCCACCACTGTTTTCGAATGCGCAGATGCCATATATGGAGAACTGTACAGGACTGTAGTTTTTTACTAATTTGGCTTAAATTTTTGTTTTTTGGCAGGGATGGGATGGGGGTGGGTCAAAATTAAGTGTTTAGCCTGAATTGTAATGAAGAGAGTGCCAGCACTACGATAAATAAGAAATTACATGAAATTTAATTGTTTTGGTCTGAGACACTGAAAATATTTTCAACATCTTGATGAAGTAAGCTTTAGTTGCCGTTAAAATAAGAGAACTTTTTTCACATTCTGTTTCAACATTGAACACACCCTCATGCAAAAATGCCCATTTAGGTTTAGTTTTTCAATTTTTCTTTAAAATGAACTTAGCTTAAAACCTCTCATTGGAATGAGTTGAACAAGATCATTCCAAAGAGGGGCCATAAGCTATGATTTTGAGGCAACAATCAAGATTTTTAGTTAGGACTGAAAAGATAAAAATTTGTTTCTCAGGACCTATCGTGCGGTCATTTTGGCTGCCTTATACCTCATACGATCTTTTTATGAGCAAAGCAAACTTAAGGAAAATATGATATACAAATTTATTACTTTCCTGGGTGTGATTTACTGGGATTGTCTGGTTTGATTATAAATGATAACTTCACAGGTGAATTATAGAATCAACAATTGTGTCATGTATCCGTGCGCGCAAGCGAAGATGCTTTGTCGTGGGTGTAATGGGGACTTCATTGGTTTTTGTTTTTTTAACCTTTTACCTAATATGAAAAGCAGACGAAACTTGCAAAAAAAATTCTTGAACAGCTATTATTTTGATATTTTTCTAAAAAACATAGGTTATGACCCCTCATTGTAACAGGCTCGACGAGCTCGTTCCAATGAGGGGTCATAACCTATGTTTTTAACACAAAAAATGAAAAAATAATGAAAATTAACTGGCGATTTTTGAGAATAGCGCTGACCGTTACGTTAGGTAAAGGGTTAAATAATATAATTATCGTTAATAATGAAAAGTAATAAACAGAGTAATCGCTTGACTGGACTGGTTACGTGAAATAATTCATTTGAGGCGAGGGACTATATAGAAAAACACTTGTGCGCATTCGCGCATTCGTGTTTGTACAACGACCCTCACCTCTCATGAATTATTTCACGTAAGCAGTCCAGTCAAGCGATTACTCTCTATTTGTTGGTTTATGTCAAATAAAATACCCAAGTTAATAAAACAAACGAAATACATCACAGCCCACGATATATTATGGGGCCTAAAACACAAAACAAACCAAGTATATGAACCTCTGATATTAAAGAAATAATAGTTGCAAAAATAAAAAACAAAATGAAAAAAACACCCACCAACATGCATTTTTGTGACATATGAATCACAAAACAGTAGATCTACTTTGTATGGCCTTATTATCTTTGCAAGTTTCAATTGCTCGTGCATGTTAGAGAAAGTGTGAAACGAACATTGCCAGAGAAAATTATTGAATTAACAGGAATTTTCAATTAACATGGATTTGTTCACCTTCCTGTATTCTAGAGATAATCTGAGTGTTTATTCTATTATATCTTGTTCGGTTGCCAAGAATATTCAACTAATCGACTATTGATTATGCATTGATAAGTATTTTGGTTTGACGAATAATCAGTAAATTTTTAACCCCTTGTTAAAGATTCGAAATTGAATGAAAAAGTTATAAAAAGTTAATTATTTCTTGAGATAATTGATTAGAATTTTTAATTTGTTAAGTCTGCCCTGCATGATCAGTTAGTTTATGCATGACACACTAGCACCATTATTGTAATCAATACAGTGCCGTTGACCGAGACCATGTTCTCAAAGAGAAAATTAACCTGTGAAATGCGATTTTATCTATTGACTAAAGTGAATTTTTTTATTTGATTGGTTGATAGATACGTGGTTTGAGACCATATTCAATGAAACCCACGATACGTCCGCCCAGCCACTGACACATTTCCCATACCCAGAGGAAGCCTCGTTCCGAAATCTACATATTGTCCATACCCCGTAGAAGATGCGTCATTCCAGTTTTACAGTGTACATGTGTTACATTTTAATTTTTTATCTCCAAAATATAGCTCATGACCCCTTATTGGAATGAGCTTGTCGAGAACCCTCCAATGTGGGGTTCAGAAGATATGTTTTTGAGACAAAAAAGAAAAAAAGAAATTCAATAATTTTTTTATACTAGTCATATCGGCATATTTTCACAAAAACTCTTTTGCACAAAAATTCCACAGAAACCTGTATGGCTCAACAATGGAAGATAAAAGATCTCATGCTGTGTGTGTTCACACATGAAATAGATTGTACTTCTAAAACGGAAAGTCAATAGATAAATTCGTTACCCCGTGTCTGATCACGTGGTACGGGTTTTTACCTTCGGCCTCATGGGATACGGCTGGCTTCGGGTAGGTAAAAACCCGTACCACGTGATCAGACACGGGGTAACTAATAGTACCCTACTAGTGTGACAGCATGGAGCGCAAATTTCGAAATTTTATTAGGCAAACGCCATATTTATTCAATTTGATTGTCTTTACAAGCGTGGTAATGTGCTGGGGTGTGCCTGGGGGAGGGGGGTGGGGGTGTTGGAAGAACTCCTTTCATACATTGTCTTATCACAGGACTCGTAATTTGAATATTTCTCTGCCATTTTCATGACAATTGCACTCCATGATTCAGTGTCAAAATTCCTAATATTTATCAAACAATGATGACAATAAGATTGCTACCTTACCATATTTGGATAAAACAACAGAAAACTTATCAAGAAAGTGAAAATTACCCAGCCTGTCAAAATTTCCAATTCTGACATATTTCATCTTCTCTTTATTATATATCTGTTAAGATGACACATGGAGATGATGTGTAAACTGAACAAATTAACTTCTAGATATACAAACAGCATAGATTTGAGATTTTATAAGTTCAACCATTTATGTGTTATTATTGTTTGTTTGATCCTCAGTAATGGTGTGATGTCTGGATGGGAGCTATAAAATTTTTTTTGAAAAACGTGGCCTCCAGCATCCATCATGGATTTGGCATACACATTGTCAACAATTCCTTTAATACACACACCCTATGGGATTAATCACCCACTGAATCTTTTTCCACTCTCTTATGTGGCATTAGGGTGATGTCTAGATAGAAGTTATCGTGTTTTTTCTTAATTTCGTTAATAAACGTGGCCACCAGTGGACATATCAGATTTTGCTATGAATTTAGCAGAGTCACAACTCATTTAGCACATTCTACAGGTCACTTCTCACATCAAATTTGTTCATTTGTTCACACTTCATATGTAGCTAGTTCAGTCCCTTCATGGTCAAGTTCAGCTGCAGTGACATTGGCACTTCCATTAATATTCAAAGGCTAAATAGGTCTATAAACAAGGGAATGTGATGACCGTTGAAGTTATTTCAGGACACATCGTTAGATTTTTTATTAGTTCACCTGACTGAACGTCATGATAAGTTATAGTGATCACTCACCGCCCGCCCGTAGTCTGTCATCCACGAACATACGCGTGATGACTGACCTGGATGCAGCGCCTGAAGCTCTCCTGAAATTTATACGCTGCAAATGCAAAATGACCTCCAAACTCCCATGCGGAACGAATATATGCTCTTGTAGGAGTAAACGCAATCAAATGTGTCTCTGCTTGTGGAGACTGTCGAGGGGAGAATTGCCTGAACTCCGAGCCGGTTGAGATTGGAGGCGAAACTGGAGACAGCAGAGTGCCTCGAGGAACACCGGCGTGATTTCGGTCAGATCTCATCTCAGGATTTAATCATTGCGATAAAAGTTGATCGATATCATTCTTCACCATATCGGGAGTTATGAAAAACATCGGCAGCAGAATTATAGCTCGTTTTTGCTGTTCTGTTAAGACTCAACTTCGTATTGGTGTGAAAATTGAAGAAAATGGTATTTTGGGGCCATTTCCCTAACAATTGTGAATTTTCTCTTTTTTTTCCGCTTTATAGGATTGGCATTCGTGCTTAAAGCACGAGTGATGCACAAAACTTCTCCAGATCTCACACAAAATATAAGACTATTGAGAAATTGATGCCACTAAAGATGTTTTTTTCTATGAAACCCCTCCTTGCGTCCATCTTGCATGAAAAAATTTCCCCAAAGCGGATTTTTGATATGTTGTTCCCAGATAAATTCCGCGTCGAATGACACCAAAATCAGATTGTCCCAAATGTTTTCCAGGTCAAACAATATTGCGCCTAGACTAATAGTGTTTGCACTTCTTCTCCAAAAAGCGCTGAACCGATTTCAGTTAAATTTGAGGTTATTGCTTGTTCTAACATCGCTTTTTGTTTTCGTTCAAATCAGCTTGCCCAGCCCCATCAGCAGGTGCTGGGGTTAAATGCTCCAAAATATACATGATTTGATTATTGGTACAGCGCATCCTTTTGTGGTGTAGAATCAAGTTTGTTCAAACGGGAGGTTGAGGAATAGTTTTTAAACATTGTCTTCTCAAGAACCTCAATCAGAATCTTTGGATACACGGTACACACCACCCTTAGAGGAGTCAGATTCAAGTTTGTTAAAATCAAGCCCCTGGATTAATATTTGGTCTCCCTATTAGAGCCTGAATTTTAACTTTGACCAATATGAGAAATAATCTTTAAACTTTGCTCCTTGAGAGATAATCAGAATGTTTTGATATTTGGGATACAGCATCCTTAGAGGGTTCAGATTCAATTTATTCAACTAAAGCCCCTGGGTTAATATTTGTGTACCCTATGGCAGGAGGAGGTGCGTGGGGGTTGGGGCGGGAGGAAATCTTCTTCAATAGAACGACCAGTAGAATCTTTTGATACTTGGTATACAACATCCGTGTGTGTGTGTTTGAGGTTAAAAAATCGCACTGGCACAGACATTTCCTACTGAAACGTTTTTTTCTTTTAATATGCCGCCGAAAAATTGTTTGCATTTACTGAACTGTGATTGGTTTCAAACATGACAAAAAAGTACATAAAATTGATTTAAACTAAATGATGAGCTTAGGAACTGGTGAAACTGACTGGCAAAAATTGGTGTTATTCATTGATGGGCTCTAATTTAGTCCTTACAAGGATGTTACGCAAGCTTTTGTTTTTCTTATAGGCGATGAAAGGTCGAAGATTCAAAGGTTCATTTAATTTAGCATTGGTAAAATTGAATTCATCTTTTAACATTTTTGCTATTTCGATATTCATTCTGTTGTACGTTAAAGTGAAAGGAATGATGGACCTCCTTTCGCATTCGCCCTCTGATATGTTCATACCAAATGGCCAGAGGGTTTGAAGCGTATTGATCCAAAAAGCTTCACGTTTTTTTCTAAATTCATCCATTTCTTCTAATGTGTCTTTAATTGTGGTTGTTCAATAGGATGGATTTCGAAATCGTCCAAAGAATGGCCAGGAAGGTTAAAATGTGTTGCTACTGGGGCATCGGCATTATGTTTTACATCCTGTTTGTGTCTAGTAGCACGTTCTCGGAAAGGATTTTGACTTTGACCAACATACTGTTTCCGACAGCGCTTACATGTGATAAGGTAAATAATGTTTGGTGAATCACAATTGAGGGGGTTACAGATCTGATATTGATTTTTCGTTTGTTCGGGGGAAAATTCCTCTTTCTGATCAGGCATAGAAGTATGCAGTCTACATCGAGGCTTTTTGCAATTAAATACCGCGCCACTACCATTCTGCAACGGTCTGTTGTGTTCAATTTTCAGTGGTGCGAAATCAAAGGTATCAGCTGGACTTTCGAGCTTTTTCAAAGTTTGAGATTGTAAGGTACGCAAAAAGTGCAGCGAGTATCCTCTCGATCTGAGGGCGCCAAATAGAGTGGAACAAGCCTCATTGAAATTTACCTTATCACTTGAATTGCGGTGGAAACGAATGAGTTGTGATTTGATGATACCTTTAAATGTATGTTGAGGATGAAATGATTTTGTGTGCAACAATTGATGTGAATCAGTTGGTTTAAAATACACTTTATAATCTAAATGACCGGACGCCTGAAATTGCTTGCCTTTATACACGGTCACATCGAGAAAATCAACAGAATGTTCACTGACAGTAGCTTTCAATTTAATGTTTGGATCGTGATTGTTCAAAATTTCTAAAAATTCATCAAAATCTTCTTTTGAATGTTCCCAAATAATAAAAATGTCATCTAAATATCTGAGATATACGAGAGGATGCTTTGCACATTTGCTTAAGGTATTTTCCTCCCATTCCGCTACATAAATGCTTGCAAAATTAGGACTGAATCTTTTGCCCATAGGACAACCCATTATTTGTAGAAAATATTCTCCATTGAATTGAAAGTCATTACCTTTTAAGCTTAGCTCCAAAAGATCCAGAATTTGTTCATCCGGGCGTTTCGCATCCGGATATTTTTCAAATGCATTTTTAACTGATTTAGCACCTTTATCAATATCAATGTTCGTATACATACTGTCGATATCCAAAGTAGCCAGAATTGCATTTTTCGATATTTTCAATTTCGAAATTTTTGACAGGAAATCCTGTGTATTTTTTAGATAGCTCGGATGTCTATTTGCTATTCCGAGATCGCATAAGATTCCGAATTACAATCTGATACAATTGGCCTCCCGGGTGGAGTTAAGTCATCCGTCCATGAACAACGGTCCTTGTGGATCTTTGGTAGGATATAAAATTGTCTTGTTTGAGTACTGAGCTTAGCTGTTAAACATTTCCATTGTTTTTTGGTAATGTGACCTTCGTCGAGGAGAAATGTTAAGATCTTATTGAATTTTTCGATATTACTAGACCAAATAAGTGAATCTATTTTCTTATAATGTTTAGTATTGCTGAGTTGTCTCATGGCTTCCTTTATATAATTATCCCGAGATAGAACAACTACCGACCCACCTTTGTCGGCTGGTTTAATTACTAATTTCTTATTTTTTCGAAGTTTCGTGAGGGCTCTCCGTTCACCAGCTGTTAAATTGTCTTTATCGGAGAGTATGTTCACGCTGAACACCTTTTTGATGATTCGTTTACTAGCCTCAATAATTTCGGGATCTACTTCACTATCTGGAGGTGACCAACCAGATGATTCTGTAAAAGGAAGTTTCCGACCGCTGGAGTTTCTAAAGCGGTCCTCTAATTTCATTTGCCTAAGAAAATTACAGTTGTACGATGGTAAATTTGTTTGGTTATCAGTTTTAGGCTTTGGTGCTGGCACAAAAGTTAAACCGCGATCTAAAAGCGATTTCTCTTGGGTTGTTAGGTTATTGGTGCCAGACAGGTGTGTGTGTGTGTGTGTGTGTGTGTGTGTGTGTGTGTGTGTGTGTGTGTGTGTGTGTGTGTGTGTGTGTGTGTGTGTGTGTGTGTGTGTGTGTGTGTGCGTTTGTCTTACCAACTTGACGAGGTAACTAGACAAAAGAGTTTGCGTGTTTCGCCTTACCGAGGTACAAAAGACAAAAGAAACCCTTTACCTCGGTTGTTTTCCCAGAACTGTACCGGCAAAACGAGGTAGAAACCGTTAGTCCACACAAAGGACAAACAATGGGGTACCTCGGTATGTAGGGTAAACAAGACTCTGTGTGTGTGTGTGTGTGTGTGTGGGTTTGTCTTACCAACTTGACGAGGTAACTAGACAAAAGAGTTTGCGTGTTTTGCCTTACCGAGGTACAAAAGACAAAAGAAACCCTTTACCTCGGTTGTTTTCCCAGAACTGTACCGGCAAAACGAGGTAGAATCCGTTAGTCCACACAAAGGACAAACAATGGGGTACCTCGGTATGTAGGGTAAACAAGACTCTCTCTGTGTGTGTGTGTGTGTGTGTGTGTGTGTGTGTGTGTGTGTGTGTGTGTGTGTGTTTGAGGTTAAAAAATCGCACTGGCACAGACATTTCATACTGAAACGTTTTTTTCCTTTTAATATGCCGCCGAAAAATTGTTTTCATTTACTGAACCCTGATTGGTTTCAAACATGACAAAAAAGTACACAAAATTGATTTAAACTAAGTGATGAGCTTAGGAACTGGTTAAACTGACTGGCAGAAATTGGTGTTATTCATTGATGGGCTCTAATTTAGTCCTTACAAGGATGTTACGCAAGCTTTTGTTTTTCTTATAGGCGATGACAGGTCGAAGATTCAAAGGTTCATTTAATTTAGCATTGGTAAAATTGAATTCATCTTTTAACATTTTTGCTATTTCGATATTCATTCTGTTGTACGTTAAAGTGAAAGGAATGATGGACCTCCTTTCGCATTCGCCCTCTGATATGTTCATACCAAATGGCCAGAGAGTTTGAAGCGTATTGATCCAAAAAGCTTCACGTTTTTTTCTAAATTCATCCGTTTCTTCTAATGTGTCTTTAATTGGTGGTTGTTCAATAGGATGGATTTCGAAATCGTCCAAAGAATGGCCAGGAAGGTTAAAATGTTGTGCTACTGGGGCATCAGCATTATGTTTTATATCCTGTTTGTGTCTAGTAGCACGTTCTCGAAAAGGATTTTGACTTTGACCAACATACTGTTTCCGACATCGCTTACAAGTGATAAGGTAAATAATGTTTGGTGAATCACAATGGAGGGGGTTACGGATCTGATAATGATTTTTCGTTTGTTCGGAGGAAAATTCCTCTTTCTGATCAGGCATAAAAGTATGCAGTCTACAACGAGGCTTTTTGCAATTAAATACCGCGCCACTACCATTCTGCAACGGTCTGTTGTGTTCAATCTTCAGTGGTTCGAAATCGGTAGTTTCAGCTGGACTTTCGAGCTTTTTCAGGGTTTGGGATTTCAGGCTACGCAAGAGACGCAGCGAGTACCCTCTCGATCTGAGGGCGCCAAATAGAGTAGAACAAGCCTCATTGAAATTTACCTTATCACTTGAATTGCGGTGGAAACGAATGAGTTGTGATTTGATGATACCTTTAAATGTATGTTGAGGATGAAATGATTTTGCGTGCAACAATTGATGTGAATCAGTTGGTTTAAAATACACTTTATAATCTAAATGACCGGACGCCTGAAATTGCTTGCCTTTATACACGGTCACATCGAGAAAATCAACAGAATTTTCACTGATAGTAGCTTTCAATTTAATATTTGGATCGTGATTGTTCAAAATTTCTAAAAATTCATCAAAATCTTCTTTTGAATGTTCCCAAATAATAAAAATGTCATCTAAATACCTGAGATATACGAGAGGATGCTTTGCACATTTGCTTAAGGCATTTTCCTCCCATTCCGCTACATAAATGCTTGCAAAATTAGGACTGAATCTTTTGCCCATAGGACAACCCATTATTTGTAGAAAATATTCTCCATTGAATTGAAAGTCATTACCTTTTAAGCTCAGCTCTAAAAGATCCAAAATTTGTTCATCCGGGCGTTTCGCATCCGGATATTTTTCAAATGCATTTTTAACTGATTTAACACCTTTATCAATATCAATGTTCGTATACATACTGTCGATATCCAAAGTAGCCAGAATTGCATTTTTCGATATTTTCAATTTCGAAATTTTTGACAGGAAATCCTGTGTATTTTTTAGATAGCTCGGATGTCTATTTGCTATAGGTTTCAGATGATAATCAATTAATTCCGAGATCGCATAAGATTCCGAATTACAATCTGATACAATTGGCCTCCCGGGTGGAGTTAAGTCATCCGTCCATGAAGAACGGTCCTTGTGGATCTTTGGTAGGATATAAAATTGTCTTGTTTGAGCACTGAGCTTAGCTGTTAAATATTTCAATTGTTTTTTGGTAATGTGACCTTCGTCGAGGAGAAATTTTAAGATCTTATTGAATTTTTCGATATTACTAGGCCAAATAAGTGAATCTATTTTCTTATAATGTTTAGTATTGCTGAGTTGTCTCATGGCTTCCTTTATATAATTATCCCGAGATAGAACAACTACCGACCCACCTTTGTCGGCTGGTTTAATTACTAATTTCTTATTTTTTCGAAGTTTCGTGAGGGCTCTCCGTTCACCAGCTGTTAAATTGTCTTTATCGGAGAGTATGTTCATGCTGAACACCTTTTGGATGATTCGTTTACTAGCCTCAATAATTTCGGGATCTACTTCACTATCTGGAGGTGACCAACCAGATGATTCTGTGAAAGGAAGTTTCCGACCGCTGGAGTTTCTAAAGCGGTCTGCTAATTTCATTTGCCTCAGAAAATTACAGTTGTATGATGGTAAATTTGTTTGGTTATCAGTTTTAGGCTTTGGTGCTGGTACAAAAGTTAAACCGCGATCTAGAAGAGATTTCTCTTGGGTTGTTAGGTCATTGGTGCCAGACAGGTTAACCACATTAGTTCCTAATCCCACATCTGTTAGGCGGCTGTTACCTTTGCCTTTACTTAGTTTAAATTTAGGTGGTTCAACCAGTGATCGTACATAATATTGGCGGTTCTCGTGGTCCAATGGATTAAATCCTGAGCAACATCAAACTTCGCGTCATCAATTTTTGGTATCACGTTAACGTCCTTCACTTTCCGAATGGTTTCGTTGATGATGCTCAGGGTTCTCCTCTCAGCCTGAGGGAGTTTTTGCGAAAAGTTTAGTTCAGCGAAATAAATTTTTGCTGATCTAAACTTGACCCTGATATCGCTAAGCATATTCCGCAACTGCTTAACTACGAGATCAGAATTATCGTTTCGAGAATTCACGCCAATATTTAATAATATTTTTTGGGGACTGGACTGGCCCCTGTGCCCTTTAAACATAGAGCGCAGATGATTGAATTTGGCGCCGGGGTAACACTCCACCTGGATGTCCGGATGGGGATTTCGATCAATGCGTCCTAAATTTGAACTTCCAATCATAAGGATGTTTTTACAAACATCGGGGAGGCGCCAATTCCTTTTGTCAAAATTAACTCCGCTTTTATGCCGAAACTGGGAGAATTTAGAATCAAATGAGCGGCCCGAGTTGCGGCTCGGTGATTTGACTTTCTCTGAGTACGATATACCTGGTTGAACCACACTAGAGGCAGGAGAAGGGGCAGAAGAAACAGAAGCAGGAGAGGAAACAGAAACAGGAGAAGAAACAGAAGGAGGAGGAGGAGTTCTAGTGAGAGCACTAGGAGAACTAGAGAAGAAAGGCTGAGGAGGAGTAGGAGGTAGAGGAACAAGACGAGGCGAGACAGCGTTACTCAATTTGCGAATCTTCAGTCACAATATGGACCGGAGATGTTTGCAAATTGAGGCGCTTACTCTGAGAGAAAGAAGAAGTAGAAGGAAAAGAAGAGGGAGAAGTGCTTTGCCTTGATCTTTTCTTATTTTGCTTTTCGCGTTGAGGTAGAGGGACAACACGGGCCGGAGTTTGCTTGCTCCCTCCCGTATTGTTCCTTACTCCAGACGCTGGGCGAAGTTCCGAAATGTAAGACTGATAGGCCGAAATCGTCTTATCTGTCAACTTATTTTTAAAGTTTTTTTGAGCCCAGATCAAGGCACGCGCCGAAGCGCTGTTGAAGTCTATTTTTTCGAGTCCAGGAGGTGGTCGCATAGCCAAAGTTATCTTAGACTTCAACTGATTTAAATTTATCTTGTAATGCTCAACTAAAGCATTTAACGTTTGGTTGGCCCATCCCACACTAATCTGTCGAAAAACAGAAAAAATGTGTGGGGTGGGAAGAGCCGGCTTTAGAAAGCCACCTAACTCATCTACTTTCTTCTCCAACTGCTTCGGGAAATCCCGTTTGGCCAAATGCTGCTCTAGGAGTCCAATATGGTGCATAAATTGAATCACCTGGAAAAGGGCCTTGACCAATCTAGAATAGGCCTGGAACGATTGTTCCTGGCCTCTTCCAGACTGGGCTACTCTCTTTCCCTGATGATTCTGTCTTTTTTGAGCCATTTGAAGAATAGGTAGATGAATAAAATGAAATAAATTAAAATGAAATCTAGATATTACCTATTAGAGAAGATACCTGGATTGGTTGTAGTCTTCAGCAAAGGTAGAAAATAATCCGTCTGTCTCGACGCGTTTCGCTTGGTTTGGCTTTTTCAAAGAGACTTTGAGGAAAATGAATCCAACTTTGGGAGGGCATGCATGGTATATATCCATATGTGGGCTGGGGGTGTTTTTCACAGCTCAGTATATAATTAAACTCGGTAACAAGGTGACAAATGTCACTCATCTAATTAATTCTTTTCAATCTGAGATGTCCCAAGTTTGTTTTTCACAACTCAGTTTGTGTCGTCCAAACAAATTAGATGAAGCTCTATTGATTGGCTTCCATTGAATTTTAATCAGTCAGTGAGTGGTTTGCTTTACTGACCTCATGAAGCCCTATTGGTTGGCTTTGATTTACGTAAAACCAATCGGGAGCGGTTTGCTTTACTGGCTTCAGAAGTATGTGAAAATAATATGAAAAAATGGTTTGATAAAATATATTGAGACTAAAGAAATAAATGAAAAAATAACGCCAAAGATCATGATGCCGCACGAATGTTATCAGTTGGAATGAAAATCCCCCGACGGAGGTTTATGACGGAAAATATTTTACACCACGTAGAAATTGTGTGTTTTACGTTCTGAACCTCTACATTGTGTGAAAGGTATGAAAAATTAAAATTAAAATAAAAATAATAATTTAAATAAATGAATCAACCAAATAAATAAATAAATAAATATATAAATAAATAAATAAATAAAAATTAATAAAAATGTGTGTGTGTGTGTGTGTGTGTGTGTGTGTGTGTGTGTGGGTTTGTCTTACCAACTTGACGAGGTAACTAGACAAAAGAGTTTGCGTGTTTTGCCTTACCGAGGTACAAAAGACAAAAGAAACCCTTTACCTCGGTTGTTTTCCCAGAACTGTACCGGCAAAACGAGGTAGAAACCGTTAGTCCACACAAAAGACAAACAATGGGGTACCTCGGTATGTAGGGAAGACAAGACTCTGTGTGTGTGTGTGTGTGTGTGTGTGTGTGTGTGTGTGTGTGTGTGTGTGTGTGTGTGTGTGTGTGTGTGTGTGTGTGTGTGTGTGTGTAGTGGGGGGTTGAGTGGGTTTTTTTTAAAGCCGTTGGGTTAATAATTGGGCTTCTTAGTGCCAAAGAGGAATATTCTTTGAAGTCTCCTTGAGAACCAACATCCAGAATGCTTTGATACTTTGTATACAACACTCTAGTAGGGTTCAAATTCAAGTTTGTTCAAATTAACTCCAAAATTATAATGTATAGAGGATATGGAGTGAGTGTTTTTCTAATATAATATTTATGAAACGAGTCTAAGAATTTTCCGTTTTGGCGAGCCTCTGGCGAGCCCAAACGGAAAATTCAGACGAGTTTCATAAATATTATATGAGAAAAACACTCGTTTCATATTCCTTTTATCATATGACACACACATGCACAAATTAGCCACTTAGTATGATTTGTTTACCCATCACCTAACTTGAGTTGCAGCCGTCACTTGGAAAAAACATACTCGTATAACTAACAATTTTCATTTTTTGCTTCCAAAACATAAGGAACGAGCGCGATAAAGGGTTAAAAGGTATCCAATTAAATGAGCTCAAGAGTATTTGTTTCTTTCATCAAAAAGGAATATTGATACACTATAGCATTACATGTTGACAATACTCTAGAGTGACATCAAAAAGGAATATTGATACACTATAGCATTACATGTTGACAATATTCTAGAGTGACATCAAAAAGGAATATTGATACACTATAGCATTACATGTTGACAATACTCTAGAGTGACATCAAAAAGGAATATTGATTCACTGTAGTATTGCATGATGACAATACTCTAGAGTGACATCAAAAAGGAATATTGATTCACAGTTGTATTGCATGATGACAATACTCTAGAGTGACATCAAAAAGGAATATTGATTCACAGTTGTATTGCATGATGACAATACTCTAGAGTGACATCAAAAAGGAATATTGATTCACAGTTGTATTGCATGATGACAATACTCTAGAGTGACATCAAAAAGGAATATTGATTCACAGTTGTATTGCATGATGACAATACTCTAGAGTGACATCAAAAAGGAATATTGATTCACAGTTGTATTGCATGATGACAATACTCTAGAGTGACATCAAAAAGGAATATTGATTCACAGTTGTATTGCATGATGAAAATACTCTAGTGTGGCATCAAAAAGGAATATTGATTCACTGTAGTATTCCATGATGACAATACTCTAGAGTGACATCAAAAAGGAATATCGATTCACAGTTGTATTGCATGATGACAATACTCTAAGAGTGGCATCAAAAAGGAATATTGATTCACTGTAGTATTGCATGATGAAAATACTCTAGAGTGACACCAAAAAGGAATCTCGA
Source organism: Pictodentalium vernedei (assembly GCA_031216915.1). Lineage (NCBI taxonomy): Eukaryota > Metazoa > Mollusca > Scaphopoda > Dentaliida > Dentaliidae > Pictodentalium > Pictodentalium vernedei. The sequence goes on from CM062296.1 coordinate 27,948,102, forward strand.
GGGTGAAGGGGTCACATTCAAGTCTGTTTAAATGATGTCCCTTCATTAATATTTGAACTATCAAGTTTTCTATTACTGGAAATCTAGTATTCCATTACTAGAAATAATTCATCTGACATGGACAATAGAGTTGTAAACAATTAAATAACTGGCCATAGATGCCAATTAAATCCTTCTTATAAACAACTTTGGTCAGGTGAGCGTCTAAGGCCCTATGTGGGCCTGTTCTTTATATTGAAAGCGTTTTTTACTCTAATTTCAGTAGTATTAAAAAAGATATCCCATATATATATGGGGCCTCTTGTCAAATTAATATAGTTAAACCTAGAAGTCCTGTCATGAAATGCGCACCAATAGCACGTCCATCTGCGCGTTAATCTACGCGTTATGACCATAGTAAGGCTATCAAATTCTGTACATATGGCCTGTACACAAGTAATGTTTCAGCCAATGGACCTCCGGGTAACCGGAGGTCCATTGGCAGAAACATTGCCTGTGTTTGCTATGAGTAACCAAGAGAACCTTCCGTGCTTTGGATGCCATTCGATATGGCAATTCCTACGCGCAATTAAGCCTAGATAAGCGCACAGTTCATGACAGGACTTCTAGTTTTAACTGTATACTTAGTTTATTGCAGTTAAGCTACAACTTATTTTGACTTGTACTGTAGTGATTAACTGTAGTCGTTTGCTACTCTATAACTTATATGCAATTAACAGGCGATTAACAGGACATGTTTGTACTAATAATGTAGTAAACAGTTTTGTGTTTGTAAGTCAATAGGGTTGTTCAATTAAAAGATATCCAATTAAATGGACTCCAGAGTGTTTGTTTCTTTTAAATGCCCAAGAGCGATATCAAAAAGGAATATTGATGCACTGTGGCATTGCATTATGACAATAGTCTACAGTGACGTCAAAAAGGAATATTGATACACTGTGGCAATGCTTGATGATAATACCCTAGAGTGACATCAAAAAGAAATATTGACACACTGTGGCATTACATGATGACAAAACTTAGAGTGACATCAAAAAGGAATATTGATACACTGTGGCATTGCATGATGACAAAAGCCTACAGTGACATCAAAAAGGAATATTGACACACTGTGGCATTGCACGATGACAAAACGTAGAGTGACATCAAGAAGGAATATTGATACACCATGGCATTGCATGATGACAATACCCAGGAGTAGGTATAAAATGGGGATACGAGGACACCTTTTCGAAAAAAATGTACTTGTACACGTACACGTACCCATAGAGTTCAGTGTTAAAATGTGCACGAAATGTACAAACATTTTTTGTACATTTTGTCCTCGTATCTCCACAAGTAGTATCGTGTCCTAGACGGTTCAAACAGCCATTGGCGAACGAGTTCGAATTCTGTCGAATTCGCGCAGAAGGAAAAATCTACGAAAATCGCCCTAAAAATCTTCTCAACGTTCCCCATCACGGGTTAGACCTTTCAATCGATCGTTGGCGAACGCCGGCAAAATGCCTTGGGGATACGAGGACAGCATCAAAATGCGTTTTGGGGATACGAGGACACCAACGTTCGCAATCGCGTTCTTTACGGCGGTGGGTGCGATCCGATCGGTAAAAACGATTGGGGATACGAGGACAGGAAAATCGATCCTAAAATTTTTCTCCAACGTTCGCCAACGGTCGATCGAACCGTCTATGACGCGATGACCAACTTGTGGGGATTTCGAGACAGCATAATATAAAAATTAAGAAACGTCAAAAAATTAGAACGGAGAAAAATTTTCTCTCCAAGTTTGCGATCGCGGTCTAGACGGCGGTGCGATCGATCGCGGACGAAAAACCGCGAATAGAGTGGATGGGGAAGAGACGGAAAAGAAATAAAAATTGTCACGAGTTTGGAGGTAAAGTGTAATAGAATCATGAGATTCACAAGAGGAAATAAAAAGTGATTGATATATATAGGAGAAAAAAATATAAATAAATAGTTTAAAAAAAATATAAATAAATAGTTATTTAAAAAACAAATATTGAATCAAATAAATAATAAAATACGTAAATCGTGAACGATTCTCAGATTATGAGGACATCGTTTCTTATAAACATGCTGATAAGAGCCTACGCATTCTGCGCAAATGAACAACTAGATTGTCTCTTGTTAGAACGATGGGCGTGGTATAGATGGCGGTGCGATCGATCACGGACGAAAAAACAGCAGAGAGTGGAGGGGGAAGAGACGGAAAAAAATTAAAATCGTGATGAGTTTTGAGGTAAATTGCAACAGAATCACGAGGTTCACAAGAGGAAATAAAAAGTGATTGATATAATATAGGAGAGAAAAAATATATAAATAAATAGTTATTTAAAAAAATAAAATAAATATCGAATCAAATAGATGATAAAATATATGTAAATCATGAACGATTCCCAGATTATGAGAGCAATTTCTTTTAAACATGCTGATGCATTCTGCGTGAACGCACAAGTAGGTCGCCTCTTGTTAGAACGATGTGTCGGGTGTCGGGATCATCTAGACTTTGATCACGAGGATCATTCGTGTCTGACGATGGAAAGAGAAGATGTGGTCATCAAGTATTTCGAACCAGCGTTCGAATCGACGACGTGATCAAGTTTTGGAGGAGATTAGTCTTCTGTAGCGTGCGAGACAAGCCCACCGGTTTGGAAGAAATGAAATTGGCACGTGGAAGTCTGACTTTAGAAGACAGGGGATGCGTCTTGAAATTATTGCTGAAGGAAGCATACGTCTAAGTTTTCTTTTTGATATAAATAAGGGAGAATAGAAAATAAAATAAATGCACACGTAAATTTTATCTAATATTAGAAAGAAAAAAACCCACACACACAAAAAAATGAGAACAGAAATAAATTATATCCGTCGTTAGATGACGACGAGAATGAGAAGCCGAACGGCGTTTTGCCAACGGCGCCGTCACCAGAAGAAAAAGAAAGAGGAAAGAGGTATTGCATCGATCAAATCAGTAGAATCCAAGCGTATCTGACTCGAAAGAGAGACTCTCACCATTCTCTCAAGAAGAAGTATTCGCACCTCATGAAATTCGACAACGCGGTCGACACAACACTCATTACGATTTCCATGGGTTTACACACGCGGCCGGCATCGGATTGTTGTCGACCGCGGCCAGCCTTCCAATCATGTTGACCATAGAAGGAGTGGCTCTCGCGGCCGGATTGTTTAGCACGGTCGAAAACTTTTTGAGTAGGAAATTATATCTGAAGGCTAGGAAACACAAAAAAATTCACGTCTTGGTAATTAATCACTGTTTGTTCAGAGGATCTAGTTCGATCAGTAGACTCACCACAGAAGTGGTGGCTTGGGAATTATTGGTTTTCATAATGAAATCAATCCTGTCTCTGGCGTTCACTTTGAGAGGCGTGCCGAATGTGCTGATGTTCGAGTGTTGATTCTCGGTCTTTTCGATGCTGCATCTCTTATCGCTCTCTACTCCGTTCACCGTGAGATTGACGGCCGCCCTGTTATTAAAATCCATGGAAGCCAGACCCATTCGAATGATTTCGCCTCCCGACGGCATGGGATATCCCACCTGAACGTGTTGTGATCCGCTACCTCCATTTCCGCTTTTCCCTCCTCTAACGTGCCGCTCTCCCCAGCCCACACAGTGATCAATTGCCTAGTGTATTTGAGTTTCTCCACCACCTAAATCAGGGTGCAGGTATCCATTATGTTCACGGGATCCGGCAGATTCGTGAGTGCGTGTCCACCCATGTCTAGTTTACCTTCCATGATGTTGCCCTTTTTCCAGACCGAGTTGCCGTCCACATACTGCCTGCTGACTGTGCTGGAATCGAATTCTGACCGTTCATGTTGATGCTGCCCTCCATGGTTCCGCCAGATTGTTTGTTCAGGTAGAGATCATCCACTTGCGATTCTATATATTCTTGAAATCATATCCACGTAGCCCTTGTTGACCGCGGTGGAGTCCTTGTCCGCATCGTCGATCTTCGACAGATTCAATATCTTGTTGAATCCTGCATTCAGATCCGATTTCATTTCTCGTCTGTCAGACTTTCTCTGTTCCGGGTCTAGGTAGTGTTTGGTTGCCACGTCCTTGGGATTCATGGGAGTGGTCACGTTCGTTATCTTGTTAGAATTGGTGTTCAATTCCGACTGCATCATTTTCTGAACGTATCTACTTCTCAGGTGTTCGCTGAATCGCGCTTGTGAGTCGTCCGCGTATTTCTTGGTTGCGGCATCGGTGGAATCTATCGGATTTGAGACGTTCACCAAACGTTTGGATTTCAGATTGAGATTGTCGGTCATGGCTTTATCCACGTAATTATCTAGCATGATTTGTTTGAAATCCCCCTTGTTGACGTATTTTTTAGTCGCCGCATCTGCGAGATCTACCAGCTCGGGAAGATTGTAGAGCTTGTTATCATTCATGAAGGTTCCTCTCGAGGTTTGTATCTCTGAACATAACGTTCGTCCAAGTTGGCGACGTCGTAACCATCGCCAACTTCGAGCGTCTTCCTCTTCTTTTTGGGTCGACTTTCATCATCACTTCCACCAAATTTATCGACTGGCATGTTGTTTTGGGATTTTGTTTTAAAAATATATTTCAATGCAGTTTTTTTAAAAAAATGAATTATTTTTCGCTTATTTTATTTTTTGTTTTATTCGATTAAGTTTTTTTTAAAATAATTTTTACCTTTATATATATTATAAAAAAAAAGTCTCTCTCTAATGTAAATCGTTGAGAATGTCTTGAAACCGATCTCCTTCCGACCATCTCTTGAGAACGTAGAGACACAGGTGACCGCAAAACAGTTGCTCCGACGATTGCACTCGTTCCGTGTTGTAATGAACCACTGATTCGTCGAATAGTTCTTTATTTCTTTCAGCCGCGAGATTCTGTAGCTGTCGAAATAATAATTCTTCTTCTTCCCGTTCTTGAACCACGCCACCCAGTGAGTGCCTTCACCCGACAAATCGTCCAGATTTAAAATTCCACATTCCGATTGCCGTCATGAAGGTTTTCTCTTCGGCAAGGTATCTCTGGAAAACACGCCTCGAAAATCTTTGATTTTCAAGTCCTTTGCCTCATTCGACAGATCGATGTTAGATAGGGGTTGCTTAGGTAAGACAACACCTTCTACGTATATCCGTATTTTCTTATTCATAAATGTATATTTTTTTTTAATTATTTTATTATAATTCACTAAATGCCATTATTTTTTTTATTTTTCCTATCGACTTCCATAATCTTGAATTAATCTAATAATTCCTCTTGATTTTCTGGAATCCTATCGTCTTTAATCATATCCAAAACCCAATGTACGAGCACCAAAGTGCTTATTTTATCATCTAACACGAATCTCTTATCGTCGTCTGCCGTCAGCGAAATCTTCTTGACTATTTCAGTATACACGTCATGATTGTCGCTTCAAATCGATTTTATAGTCTTGTACACCAGTCCACTTCTGAACAGACAATCTTTATACTCTCGGAAAGAGATGTTTTTCTTCACCACGTGTGTTTGAACCCATTTGCACTTCTTGATCTCTTCGCCTTCTACAGTACAGTTTGGGTCTCAAACCCACGAATTCGACAATTTGTTTACCGCCGCTCTCCTCCTTAAATTTACCCAACACCTTCTTGTTGTCGTTCGATTGAATGTTGGACGTGTGATCGACGGGATAATTGCTCGTGTCAAACCACGTGACCACGTCCGGAGATATATCTCGGTAGCCGTCTTTCGTCTCTATCTCGTAAACCAAACTGTCTGTGTCGGTGAACAGTAGTTTAGCTTTCTCGCCGAATTTCCATGTGACGTAATCATAGTGAAACTCATACATCAATCACTTGCTGATATCTAAGATGATCGGTCCAAGATAATAGGGTTTGTCAAACTTCAGGTGCGTCTTTTGCATGTGAACGGCCACTGGATTTTTGTTGAATATGGTTCGGTGTCTGTAATTGGGTTTCGCCATTAATTTTTAAGCTTTTTTCTCGGACGTGACGAGTCAAATGTTGGTTCTCTTCCTGATGTTTTCCATCGATTTACTGTACACGCAGTTGTTCATGAGTTTGAAGAAATCTTTTTCGAAATCGTTCTCGGCTCGAATTCTGAGATTCATGTTGAGATCGATGTATTTTTTCACCCAAGGCTCTTCGTCGAACCGAATGACGCGATGTATGTCGAGTAATTTCATCCCGTGATCGACATATTGTTTCAAATTCTTGCTGTAGATGACATACTTACGTTTGTTAAATAAATTGGGAATGAGTTTTTCATCATCTCCTTCGACCGGTTCCATTCATTCGGGAGCCAGCGGATAATCATTGTGCAGGTGGTGTAACTCTTCCGGATAGTTCAAATCGACTTCTAAAATGCAAGGATAGTCTCTCCATTTTTGTAACTCTTCTGGTTCCGTCACCCATTTGAAATTTCCAATCGGTAAAGGATGATTCATGGCCCAACTGTACAGATTATTAGCATCTCAATACTGTATGTATTTATTTGATCGTTCCAAATTGAAACCTTCTTTCATGTTGGGATTGTTGGCTTCAGAATATCTGTGGGAGATCATCGAGATGCCACCTCTCGTGCCCTTTTCGAACATGAGCAACATGTCCACATTGGATAATAATTCCAATTGGACTTCAGTGGTCTTCAACAGAGCGTCCCACGCAAGACCAGGTACAGTGAAATACTAAGCCAGATCCAGATCATAATTTCGATGACAGACGTCTCGAAAATTTTCGAACACGTCTGCCAGGAGCAGAACGTCGGTCTTCAGATAGAGATCGTGATAATCTCTCATGGTTTTCATATCGAACGATTTCCACACGTTTTTGGCGTGTTCATAATCCTCGTCGAAAATGTCGGATTCATATAATTTTGAATAAAAATCTTCTTTTGAAGGTAGCGCGGTGTCATCGAATCTCTTTAGATCGTTCATGTAATCGTAAGAATAGACTCCTTTCCTCAACATGATGTCTACTCGTTCTCTGAAGTGTTCGCTCGTGATTTTAAATTTATCCTCGCTCATCTTATTGACTAATTTTTCCAGAGCGGTCGACATGAATTTAAAACTGTCGATGAAACATATGGCTCTACGAATGAATTTTTCGTTTCTTTTTCCAACGTCTCTCCGTCGATTACTCTTTTCTTCCCCATTACCTTCCATTTCGTGAAGAAAATGTATCTTTCTTCACTGTTCACGATCCAGTTTAATTCTTCGTGAGAGGTGGCAAGATTTTTCATGAACAGATGACTGTCGTAAGCCGAGAGATTGTGAAATATCACTGGATAGAAAGCGGCATCTCGATATCTTAAATTACACTTGCTGTGGGCCGGACCGCAATACAGACCCGTGTAATGATCATGGTCTCTGATCCTCTTATTTTCCTGCGAATTCTCGTCGAACGATTGTCTGCATATGTGACATTTGGTGGCTCTGTTATTTTCGTCCTGCTGCTCTCGTATGATGATCATTTTTGCCGGAGTTTTGAATTTGTCATATAAAATTTGAATTTTCGATTCTAACTCTTCCACGAACCTTTGAGTCATGTCATCGTCATCGCACCGTTTCATGTAGGTGAAGGGACCCATGTCATGTTGTGAGTCGAAAGCACATTTCATGTAAATGCAATAGCCCGAAGGTATGTGTTTTTGATATCTTTTCGACATAACTTTGAAGAGCGTCAGGTTGGCATGAACTCATTTTCACGGTGAAGCATTCGAAATCGGCGTACACGATGAATGGTACTTTTAAACTTCTATTGTGATCGCGAAAGTTCACAATGGTGTTGGATTTGGGCATTTCGATGGTGACGCCTTGATTTTCATTGCAATATTCCTGATGTTTCGCTAACGATTTTTTGCTGTGAAACGCGTTCATGCAGTTGCAACATAAATATATCTTTTCTTTATGTTTACTACTCTGGCTCCACAATAATCGGCTTGGATTTGTAACCCAACAATAATGACAATTATCACCATTCGAAATCAATAATAAAATAATTGTCTTTTCTCTTCCGAGATACAAAGTCTGTCTGAGAGGATAGATCATTCGTTTTTCCTCATCATATCCCAAGACATTCACCGCCACAGTGAGCCTCGAAGCGTCCGATGTCTTTTAACGGCGTTGGAAAAGTCACTCCGGTCTAATCGAGATTTTTACAAGTATCCTCGTAACGAGAAACTCTCTTGGGTTGGATGTTGACATGGTATAAAGTGGAGGTGACTGCCCATTTAAAACACTGACCATCTTTATTTCTCACGTTGATCACGGCTTGTTTCTTAACTAAGAAATACGGTAATTCCACATAAGAAGACGCTTTCAACGAATCGTTTTTGGTCACGTGAATTTCGAGATTCAACACCTCTTCGAACGTCCAATTACTACCTCTGTGTTGATAATTTGCGAGAGACATCAACATCTTGTCTTTCATCGTTTTGAAAACGTCCGATAAATCTGAACCTCAAAATATGGGTTCGTTGTTAGATCTGAAATATGCATCTCTCACGATGCTGTCACCGGAGTTTATTCATCGCGCAATGGAGTATCATCCTAATTTTTAGTCCCACGTCCATGTGTTCATGAAGCAAATCCAATACTTTTTTCTTCACCCGTTCCATGAACAATTTCGGATCGACTTTCTTGAACGTGTGAACCACGTCAAAAGTTTTAAAAATGCCTTTGATCGCACTCTCCAATTCTACGGGATTCGATTGGAATGCTTTCATGATGATTCGTCCTACATATTCTTCTCCTTTCCCTTCATTGATTGCTTGTCAAACTTCGTTCAATATATATCGTTCATCTCGACTCTGGACCGCATCACTTGTTTTCGTTTTTTTTATTATTATTTTTTTTTTAAACTTGCAGTTCTTCGATGGCTTTTCATTTGGTCGTCTTCTTATTTTTCGCAACCGGAACATTTTTTTTTCGATGCCATCATTTCGATTCCCTTTGCCACCTTTTTCTTCTCATTTTTCACAACCGGAACGTTTTTCGACGTCGTTGCTATCGACATTTTGTTTGCCTTTTCATCGAGCAAACTACGTAACTCCTTGTGTATGATCTCTCTAAGTTTTTCATCATGCTCCGCATTTCATTTTCTATCATCAGGTGTTACTGCCATCAGCTTATTTTTTTTCGCAATTTGAGTCTGTTTAAGTTTGTTCACTTTCGATCTTTCGATTTTTTTCTTTCCATCGCCTTGCGAATGATACTCCTGTATGGCTTTAATTTTTTTTGATTTGGTTCTATGATTTCTGAAATTGGGAATTTTTAATTCTGTACAAATCTCATTTAACCAAGGTATGGTATACTTATCTAAATTTTCCATTTTTTTTATTTGTTTGCTTTATTTGTAAGAATATATTTTGAATTTTTGTTTAAAAAATAATTTTTTTTTAAAAGTTTTTAAAATAGTCTTTATATATATGTTTTTTAATTCCCCTAAAAAAATTTTTTTTGTCAGATTAATCGATGTTTGTTATTTTCCTTAGCGTGAGAAAAAATTGAATTAATACGACAAAAAAAAAATAAAGGAAATTAAAATTTAAACTTTTTTTATATATATACATAGAGAGAAAAAACTTTAACAAAAAAGTTCACATTAAAGAAAATTAAATTTAAAAACTTTCTGTATATATATAGAGAGAAAAAAACTTTTTTACAAAAATTATTATTTAAACACAAAATTCAAAAAAATATATATTATTTGCAATAATTCATAAAACAAAAAAATCGAGCATGACAACAACACCTAAAAGATGCAAATTGAAATTGAAACGAGTCAAAACGTGCAAGAAACTTGGTTGTAAAATTTACAGATTACAATGACATGACACCATCGAATTGAACGAGGTCGAGACAAAGGACTTACAGCACAAATACGACAAATATAGCATGCCTTTGAAATTGGACGAAGCCACACTCAATTTGTTTTATGAGTATGAAAGCGATCTACAGAATATCGTCATCGCTGAAGACAGAGAATTCGACAAGAGCGATTTGTCGTTGCCCTACGGAAGTTACATATATCCAAAAATCTCTCTCGAACTCATGAACAAATCAGGTGGTGAGAGTGTGTTGACCGAAGTAAAAAAACTCGAAAAAGTAAAGATAAACATTCAACACATATGCGAAAAAGGAGAAGACACGACTGTCAACATGCTAATAACAGACTTGGAAAAAACAATAGGGAGACCGATTGAGTGAAAAAGAAGGGAAAAAAAAAAGAAAAAAGTAATGAGATCTAGAGATGTTCATTACTTTTTTTTTTTTTTTTTTTTGGTTTCCTCCTTCTTCTCTTCACTATCGCTCTTATTTAATGTAATAACGTTTCCTTTTTTCTCCGCTTTCATTATCGATTCTTCTTTTCTTTTTTTATGATATATTATGTTTTTTTATAATAACACATTCGATTCTATCTATCATAGTTATTAACAAATGTGGTACATCTCTTGGCAACACTCACATCGTTATTATTCTCTTCAGAAGGTGATGGTGGTGGTGGTGGTGGAAAACAACTCACTCTTATTCCTCTATTTTTTTCAATTCTTTTTCCAGTTCTTTCCTGAAATATCCATCATTATTATTCAAAAAGGCCTTGTAATCCTTTTTATCCATTTTTATATTATTTTTTTATACTTTGTATAATTTATATTTTTATACTTTATATAATTATATAATTTTTTTTACTTTATAATAACATACTCAAAAGTGGTATACCCTTAAATGACGAATTCGGACCAAACAGCAAACCCTTACCGAGTCGCTTCACATTCTCTCCTCTCTTAAGATAGAGACTGTTTCTACTGGAAAAAAGGTCGCCAACTCTCACGGGTTTTAGATACATTCCTTTACCACGTTTTGTGTCGACTCGACACACAACTCCTCCCTTCTTCAAAAACAGACCGTTACCCATTAATTTCTCAACTGCCGAACTCGCGAGTCCCGAGAGAACTCTCACGCCGAGAGTCATCCCGAGAAAGGGCAATGCTTTTGTGGCGATTCCTGCCAATAGCATTAGTAAACTGCCTTCCATTCTCATATGGTATCCCAACTGAGCGGGACTCAATTCCACCGTCAACCATCTTCCAGCACGAATCGCTTTCTCCATCCTTTTGCTTTGAGTTCTGGTCCAGGCGATCTGATCGCAAATACGACTCACCAGATCTTTGTGAGTGAATTTGAATCTCACCGTCTCGCCTCGAGTTAACGTTCTCTCAAGTTTCTTCCTCTGTCCTTTGGATATGTTCACATTTTTAACCACGTATGGAGTCATATTTCTTTTCTTTTAAATATATTTTGTTCAGTTGTTTTTTTTTGTTTAATGATAATTATATATTAAATAATTTTTTGTAAATTAATATTGCGTTTATTTTATTTTCTTATTTATATATATACACACAATATTTTTTTTATTTTATTTTTTTGCTTTTTATATTTCTCTTATGTGAAATCATATCGTCACCCTCTCTCCGCGAAGATCTATCAGCTCACCATTTTGATCTGGCAACGTGGTTTTGAGACTATACAACGTATCTAAAATCAAGGGTAGATAAACAAAATTTTGAGATTGTTCCACGATCTTATAACCCAGCGACACGTTTGGAAAGAAGGAATAGATCATCGGTTGCGCGCTACCATTCACACAGCTTCCAGCAATCACGTCCACTTTCACCAGAATTCTATTGACGGCGAGAATGTCAACCGTACTTTCGGACGCTGCCTGACCTCGATACATCTTTCAATCAAATCCCAGCATCTTGCTGATTGAATCGTCCATTTTGAAATCCACTTGAAAATTATTTTCCAAATCCAACATCGTCTGTAGGGTATTAGGGTTAGTCTGATCTTGTTGCTTCCCGTTCCATCCGTCTTCATTCGCATCTGAATGTAATTGTTCAAATCGTCTTCCTTTGGGAATTCGAATCTCCAGCCAGTCCACTCCGTCAGAATACTTGAACGAGTTATTCTTTTCGGTGGCATTGGGAAAGGAATAATAAGTCTCCAGATTCACCAACGTCATCTCGTATCTCAGTTCGAAGGTTCGAATTTTGTCGCGAATCGAGTCGAACTTGAATGGACTGTTTTGCAGCCATATTCTCGGCTATCCGTTCTAACAATTCTCCTTGTTCGAACATTATTTTTTTTTTTATTTTTTATTATTTTTAAAACTAAATTATTGATGATTTATTATTATTTTCTAATTTTTGTTTTTGCTCTCTATTTTATTATCATCAGAAACATAAAACTCGTCGAATCCGCTCCAATATTTTCCCCGATTAAATTTGCTAGTCAGATCAATCACGACGAAGTTGTGAAGTCCTCCATCCCAAACCCTCTTGCAGAATCTCCTGTATTCTTCTCTGCTCATGTCGTTTGCGACGTGATCTCTGTAGATGTGATTGAGATTCTTGAGATCCTGGCGAAAGAGACACAGGAAATTAACGTTCTCCCTTATTGTCTGTCTGGGCAGTCAAAAATAATTCTGAGACAGGTAGAAACAGTCCACGCTGCTGTGACGACCCCTAACGTAATACGATTTGCATCAGTTTTGTCTCTCCAAAAGCAGATCGTCGAAAATCATGAGATTCTTATTTTCTGATTTCAATTCCCTGGGATTCGGAATGTCGCTCGTGTTCTCGTAAAGTCAACCCTCAACATTCGGAAACGCATTTCTCTTCATCAATTCCATCGCCACACCATCCAAAATGGTCGAAAGAGACTCTTCGCTTTTGTCAAATTCCTTCCTACTGTCGAAAATTCTGGCTATGGCGTTCTTGGGCAATCTACGATCCATGCACTCTCGATGCAATCTGTATTCGGGTTGAAACAGACTCTTGCCAAACACGAATAATCTGTCGTAATCCAACCAGCCGGGTTGCGACAACAGATTCGTCAACAGATTGGTCTTTCCACAATTCGATTTTCCCACTATCAAACCTCTTATGCTCTTGGTAAAGAACTCGTTATTCAACCTCTTGGTCGCGGCGTCGTTCCAAGACATATCTTTGACGTTCATCTTTTTTATTTTTTTTATTTTTTATTTTTTTTAGATTCTCAGACTCAATTTTTTTATGTTTTTCAAACTCGGTTTATAAATATTTATTATTATTTATTTATATTACACCGTCGCGAGTTCTCTTCACTCCAGATCCACTCGTCATTTTCGCTAAATTTTGTATGGGTACCACAGCATCATTAAAATCTTTCCAACTTTTCGGCGATCGCTCTAACGTAGCTCGCTTCGCCGGTGGACTGATCAACTTGTTGATCAACGCGTCCGCCGCCCTCTTGCCAGCCACCGAAGTGATCCTACCACTAGCTTCAGAAGCGGTTTCCTTACCAGCGTCCAAAGCCGTCTTCTTACCGACCTTAAACGCGGTTGATGCGAGTTTTCTACCTGCATCGCTCTTGAACGCTCGCATTATAGAATCGACGATGCCAGAACCGCCTTGAACATAAGTTCTGACATATCCCTTGTTGTTTATCACCAACATATTTTATTTTATATATATATTTTGTTTTTTCGCTCGTAAAATCGTTTATTGTTTAAATAATTTTATCATTTTTAGTGTAGATTTACTTTTTTTTATTTATCTATATGTTTTGTTTTTTCTCTCTACTTATTATATATATCAATCCTTCAATTCATTCATCAACCTTTTATAATCTTGTCTATCCAAGACCTTCTGCCTTAACAATTCGTTGCAAATGCTCACTATCTGATTATCCACTCCAGTATTAGTGGCGCTCCGACTAGCCATCAAGAATTTCAATTTCTCGAACAGAGCATCGGAATCGCTCGGAAGAAAAGTGGTTGTCACTCCCTTTCCCATCACCGATTCGACGTATCTTTTATTTGCTTCCCATATGGGTTTCACCACCTTCGTCCACTTGTGCCCTCTGTTAGCCTTGGTCTTGTCTCTCTGGCATCGTTATTCCTCATCATGGCGTGAGTCTGAATCAGAATGTTGCCGTAATTATTGAAATCCTGTGTCGTGTAATCTTCAGGTTTGTCGTAAAGGAGCAATTTGCGCAGTCCATCGGTTATTTTATACCTTTTCGAACCGACGATGAAATCCTCATCATCCATTTTCACTTCAGTGTCGCCCACGAAAGTCCTACCGCTCGAATCCTCGCGAACTCCATACAACAGATCTCTCTTACCACCATCGTCGGACGACGCGACGCTACCAGTGGTAATAGTCGAAGCTGCATCATTGCTCTTGTTCACATCGGTTTCGATTCCCACGGGAACGTAATCCGGCGAAGATCTTGGAAAGGAAAACTGGCTTGTAAAACTGTCAGGCAACGAACCCGTTCTCAAAAAACTCTCTTTTATGGGTCTCAGTTCCTCGACGATCTCCTTCTTGCTTCGTTCCTGAACCTCCATCACGGGTTTGAATAGTTTGGTGGTCTCTCATCTTAATTCCATCTCTCCCAATCGTCTGCTTCTGTCGGCGCATCGAATGCTTTTCCTGACCTGTTCAAATTCGTCGAGGAGTTCATCTCTTTGCTTGGAATCTTTGATTTGTAAAAACATTTTTGTTCTCTCGATTATTAATATTTCTTTCTAGAGAATGGTAACATCGATTATTTTATTATTCGCAAAATTAAATGTAGTTATTTTTTATGTTTTTAAATAAATAAAATTTTATGTCTTTAATATATATAACTAAAACCAGTTGGAAAGAAAAAGAAAAAGCATTTAGAAATGAAACCTCGATAATGCGTCGCTTCAAACACGTTAAATCACATCAACGGCTATTTCTGACAATGAGAAACTTAGAGTTAGTCTCAAATAAACATCTATAAATACAACGTTTCAAAATGTGTTAAATCACATAGACAGTTATTTTCCTCACACTTGAAGTCATTCTCAAAATAAAACCATCGATAAATGCGTCGCCCCCAAACGTGTTAAAAATCGCATCAGCGGTTATTCTTACCATGGAGAAAACTCGAATAGTTACAATCCCAAATAACATCGTTTCAAAACGCGTTAAATCAGAAAAAAATTACAGTTTAATCATTTTGAACTGGTTCATTTTCATTCGTGAGATGGTTTTTCTATTTAAACAGAATCAAAAAACAGAATGCCGTTTGAAGTAACGACACAATTTTCCAATTAACCCTTTACCTAACGAATCGCCCACATCCGCCCGCGTAATATGCAAATTCAGCAGTTGGAAAAAATATTATATTTCAAAAAATTTCAACAAAACCATATCATGTGACCGCTCGTTGGAACGAGCTCGTCGAGCTCGTTCCAACGAGGGGTCACATGATATGGTTTTGTTGAAATTGTTTGAAAAATTTTAAAATATGATATTTAAAATAATAAATTTTGATATCGTCTGCGTTGGGTAAAGGGTTAACATATCTTCAAAAGGACGCACTTTTTTTGCGAACAGGAAATACTGAAGAAACCTGTCTCGTCAAAAGGCGTTTTGTTTATGTTTCTCGAACCGAAACCCGAGAGAACATTATTGACGCCCATTGAAATCAAAACTCAATTTACATCTTTTAAAACCCTTTTAAGTGGAACGCAATTTCACCATTTGATTTATTGAATGAAAAATCGTTCATTCACACGTGCGTCGTTAAACAACTAAATGGATGATCACAACTTGACAAAACTGATCTATTACAATTTACCTCAAAACTGCGATCGCAAACTTGGAGAGAAAATTTTCCTCCGTTCTAATTGTTCGACGTTTCTTAATTTTTATATTTTGCTGTCTTGAAATCCCCACAAGTTGGTCACCGCGTCCTAGACAGTTCGATCGACCATTGGCGAACGTTGGAGAAAAATGTTAGGATCGATTTTTCTATCCTCGTATCCCCAATCGTTTTTACCGATAGGATCGCACCCACCACCGTCTAGAACGCGATTGCGAACGTCGGTGGCCTCGTATCCCCAAAACGCATTTTAATGCTGCCCTCGTATCCCCAAAGGGTTTTGCCGGCGTTCGCCAACGATCGATTGAAAGGTCTAACCCGTGATGGGGAACATAGAGAAGATTTTTAGGTCGATTTTCGTAGATTTTTCCTTCTGCGCGAATTCGACAGAATTCGCACTCGTTCGCCAACGGCTGTTTGAACAGTCTAGGACAGGATAAACTACATGTGGGGATACGAGGACAAAATGTACAAAAAAATGTTTGTACATTTCGTGTACATTTTAACACTGAACTCTATGGGTACGTGTACGTGTACATGTATATTTTTTTCGAAAAAGTGTCCTCGTATCCCCATTTTATACCTACTCCCAAGAGTGGCATCAAAAAGGAATATTGATACACTGTGGCATTGCGTGATGACAATATATTAGAGTGACATCAAAGTAATACCCAACAGTGACATCAAAAAGGAATACTGATACACTGTGGCATTGCATGATGACAATACCCAAGAGTGGCATCAAAAAGGAATATTAATACACTGTGGCATTGCATGGTGACAATATATTAGAGTGACATCAAAAAGTAATACCCAAGAGTTACATCAAAAAGGAATATTGATACACTGTGTCATTGCGTGATTACAATACCCAAGAGTGACATCAAAAAGGAATATTGATACACTGTGGCATTGCATGATTACAATACCCAAGAGTGACATCAAAAAGTAATATTGATACACTGTGGCATTGCATGATTACGATACCCAAGAGCGACATCAAAAAGTAATATTGATACACTGTAGCCTTGCATGATTACAATACCCAAGAGTGACATCAAAAAGGAATATTGATACACTGTGGCTTGCATGATTACAATACCCTAGAGTAACATCAAAAAGGAATATTGATACACTGTGGCATTGTATGATTACAATACCCTAGAGTAACATCAAAAAGGAATATTGACACACTGTGGCATTGTATGATTACAATACCCTAGAGTAACATCAAAAAGGAATATTGATACACTGTGGCATTGTATGATTACAATACCCTAGAGTAACATCAAAAAGGAATATTGATACAGAGAAGTAGAGCAGTGATATTATAACTTTTGCCACTTGTACTAGAGCCCATTTGCATATCTAACTCTATCAATTGTGTATAACTTACAAACACCAAATCATTTATCATACCTTCAGATCAAATTTGACCTTTTAGTTGCATAAAGGTTAAAGAGTAAACTCCTATTAATTGAATAAAAAATCTTGTAATCTGTTGAAGAATTACTCCGACATCCACAGAATTCATAACATTTATAGACATTTTGGAAATCAATACATGTAGTCATTTAATCTATTATATCATGTCCGATGGACTTCAAACAAGATGTAATATAATAAATATGATATAGTTATTTAATCTATTATATCGTGTCCGATGGACCTCAAACAAGATGTAATATAATAAATATGATATAGTTATTTAATCTACTATATCATGTCCGATGGACCTCCAACAAGATGTAATATAATAAATATGATATAGTTATTTAATCTATTATATCGTGTCCGATGGACCTCAAACAAGATGTAATATAATAAATATGATATAGTTATTTAATCTATTATATCGTGTCCGATGGACCTCAAACAAGATGTAATATAATAAATATGATATAGTTATTTAATCTATTATATCATGTCCGATGGACCTTAAACAAGATATAATATAATAAATATGATTGGTTATTTAATCTATTATATCTTGTCCTATAGAGCTCAAACAAGATATAATATAATAAATGCTCAGTTTATAACTATAAGTTTAGAAATGTCTAAATTACTGTTAATTGTATGCTCTCGAAAATTGAATATTTTTCCCTGGCAAAGTGGCTACTCAGTGAACAGGCTTCTACTGTGTTTGAAAGTTGTTGAGTGATAGGGATAGTTTTACACTCTAAACCAATGGCGCAGACTAAGCTGGTGCTAACTACAAAATATCTAGGGCCAAACTCAAATTTTGCCCCCCCCCCCCCCAATCCCAAAAATTTGCATGCAAAACCGAAAATTAGAAGTCCTATCTGGCCCCCATACATTAATCTCCGCGCATGCGCAGACGCAAGGAAGTGACCGGCATTGGCGACAACGTCATTCTTTGTTTGGCCCTCAGTCAGATGACAACAAACTGACATCTGTGCTTTTAAATCTCAGTTTTAATGATGCCAGACACAAATCAATGGTTAATTTGGTGGATCCAAGGACACAACTGGATGAAGGAAGGAAGAAACAGTGGTTTGAAACGTTCAGTGCTATATCTTTATAATTTTTATAAAAATTATTTCATGTTCCCCATTTTCGGGACATGGGCCTGACGTCATCATTCTTGCTAAGGATTTTTCCTCTGTTTCTTAAGTGTTCCTTCCCAATCTTTCCTTGAAGCCCCCCAGATAAACTTCCAAGCTTTTTGGCTTGTTTTATTGAATTTTTTTTTTATAAATTTCTTGGGAGTCTAACGTGTTACACAGAATGTCTATTCTGTATATCCCCATGGTTACGTCCTCACCCTAGGGGTGTTTAGGCGTTTAGATCATGCATCATACATCCGACGTATCGTTTTTCTTCTGATGAAGATCTTGCTTTACATCGGATAGTTCAAAATCTGTAACTGACTTCGGGCCGTGTTTTCATTCTGACCTTGTTTACATTTATTTATTATTATTTATTTATTGATGTTTAAGGTCACATATTTCTGCACAATGGCTAATCATGTCCACGACAGTTTTACGGGTGGAGGAAGCCGGAGTACCCGGAGAGAACCACTGAGCAATGGCGAGCAACTGTCAGCTCCCTAACATACCAACTCCACACAAGCAGGGTTGAAGACATGTGCACCATCGACGTGCAGTACAACTTAGTACACAGCGTCACCGTGCCCTCACGTGGGCAATGAGGATGAAGTGTCTTGCCCAACGCGGTTGCCGCAGGTGGGATTCGAACCGAGGACCTCTCGGCTTGCAGCCTGCACCTCTACCAACTGAGCCACCGCGCCCCACGTTGTTTACATTGACAACGCTTTATTTATATATGTAGTTTCCTATTTATTATTATGGTAGGACTGTTGTAAGATACATTAAATATTCCGGTAATGTAGCAATTAATTTTTTGGATAGTAAAATAATTGTTGTCCACACTTAGGCTCTATCAGGGTACATTTGGGCTCATCGTTCCCTTTGGGGACTTGGGCTCTTGTCAAATTTTTTCGAAAAATGTTTTTGTGTAAATTATTTTTCGATTTAAATTTTGAATGTTATTTGTTATGTATCTTTTTCTAATATTTATTGTGGAGTTGTTGGGAGTACGATCAACTTTATTTTGCCTCATTATGAAAGCATATTGCTCTATGCAAGGCGAGGAAGCCTTCCTCTGATTTACATGTTGGTTGCCTTGCTTGTAGTCAGTGTACTCCCACTAATTCTTTCTTAACATGTGTCGGATGGGATGACAAACGTTGGAGACAGGTGTCATGGTACGTTGTTAGCGGCGAGAGGCCACTGCCGGTCCTCTCGCGGCGAGAGGCCACTGCCGGTCCTCTCGCCACAAAGTCACTCTCGTTTTTCAGTTTCTATTTCAGAGGTACAAGAACATGGTGATGTTTACGTGACGCCGTCGGAGAGTGTGCTTCCGTCGTCGCATTTAGATAGTCAAACAGAGCTAGAGGCAAAAGTGCTCTGAAATATTAGGCAGGGCAATAAACCACACACCCGTGGTTTTAGCTCCCTGTCGCCAGCTAGCTCGACCGGTGAAGCGGTTACTCCGTCCATGGGTACCGTGACGCCGGGTGTGTCCGTTGCGGTTGAGGAGAGTAGAAAGGGTAGAGCGAGCACTATAAAATACAAACAGGCTCACCCTGCGACGACGGAGAGGAAGAAGCCGGCAAGTTCAGCGGGAAGCTCGGCGAGGTCTGAAAGGACCGCGAGCGAGAGAGCCCCTTCTCTTTCACAACGACATCTGGGGCCAGATGTTGTGGTTCGGAACTTGCGTCAGTCGGAGCATACGTCCACGCCTCCCGTCCGGGATGCTCCGTTCAGTGCTCAG
Source organism: Pictodentalium vernedei (assembly GCA_031216915.1). Lineage (NCBI taxonomy): Eukaryota > Metazoa > Mollusca > Scaphopoda > Dentaliida > Dentaliidae > Pictodentalium > Pictodentalium vernedei. The sequence continues at coordinate 27,968,123 of CM062296.1, forward strand.
CCGGGGTCGGCTACAGTTACGGCTTCTTCTTCAGCGTCTACCTGCATCGCCGAAAAGGAGCCCTCTTCGTCAAAGAAGTCACTCCATCCGGTAGCCAAGGAGACGAGGCCTCATTCATCGGGACTTCCGCAGAAAAGAGCCATCTCGCACACACTGTCCCATGAGCAGCCGGCGGACAAGCAACAGAAGACCGCTGCTCCTCAGGCCTCCGTAACGGACTAGTTGTCGCAGATTGCGCAGCTTATCGCAGCATCCCAGCAAGTGTAGGAGCAGCCTACTGCAGTCTCGGACCCTGAGCTGTCGGATGGTGCTGGGTCGGTCCAGTCATCTGCGCGTTCAGTCCCCAATGACCGTGAGTCTAATCTGATTCAGTCGGACGGTGAAAGGGATTTGGAAGAGAATTACCCTTCCCTTTCGGAACAACACATGGTGGCGATGGATCTAATCCATCAATACTTCCCTGAGTTCGTTCCTTAGAATCAGAATGCTGCGACCGCTCGGAAGAAGCCCCGTTCAGTGGCTAAGGAGACTAGGCCTCATTTATCGGGACGTCCGGAGAAAAGAACCGTCTCGTACACACCGTTCCGGGAGCAGCCGGCGGCCAGGAAACAGAAGACCGCTGCTCCTCAGGCCTCCGTAACGGACTTGCTGTCGCAGATTGCGCAGCTCATTGCAACATACCAGCAAGTGCAGAAGCAGCCGACGACAGTCTCAGCGCCTGAGCTGTCAGATGGTGCTGGGTCGGTCCAGTCATCTGCAAGTTCAGATGCCGCTGACCGTGAATTGCAACTGATTCAGACGGATGGCGAAAGGGACACGTAGGAGGATTACCATTCCCTTTCGGAACAACACATGGTTGCGATGAATTTAATCCATCAACACTGCCCTGAATTTGTACCAGCGAATCAGAATGCTGCGACTACGTGGAAGAAACCGCTGGCGTCGTTGGACGTTGATTTTATCCGGACAAAGGAGGAGGTCATGTCTTTTCCGGTTCAGTCTAGACAGGTGTCGCAGGCCTTCGGCCATTTAGACGACGCCATATTCAACTTTCCAGTGGGAAGAAGAAAGGCGGATTTTTTACCGATTGTTGAACTACGTTCATTTAAAACGGTCGGGGAAGATGTATAGGGAGTTCCTCTGCGTTTGGATGAGCAGGCTGAGGACCTAGTCATGGCCTTTCCTTCGTCATTCACTATTCGCTCGGACACAATTGAGACGGCAATTTCTTCATTCAGAGCGAATTTAGACGCAGTGTCTTAAGCAGATCACCTTTAAAAATTGTGGCGCAACGTCTCAACGGAAAGGAATTTGAGGACGTTCGTACCTCTTTAAGAGTCCTTTCCAGGGCTATTATGTTCATCACGTATAACTCTGTCTTAACAGTTGCTAATTTGGAGTTAATCAGACGTGACGGAGCCCTTAATAGATGACAAGGTGAAAAACTCTCTACGGATCGCTCCGGTATCCGGACACTAAGTTTTTGACGCTTCATTAGTTTATGACCAAGCTACAAAGAAAACATCAATACTCTGGTCCTTACGTCGGCGGCTAATCGACCCGCAACAGCAGAAGAGAGTAAGGGGAGGATGTCCTAGACAGAAAATCGTCTAAAAAGGACTCCTCGCGAGAGTATAGGAAACCCTCCTATAATTACTATAGGGATCGTCAATACAGCGACTCGGAAAGGGGGCGTAAGTCTGATGGAGACTACCGGCCAGACGCCCCTAAGCCGGAGGGTCAAGGCTCTTCGCGAGGGGGACGTAGTTTCTCCTCCCGTAAGCCTCGCAGGTATTTCAGGTGACGGTTAGGACCTCTATTGCTTGGCAGTTGGCGGATGGTTATCAAGATTCGTATCAAACTGGATAACTATTGCGGAAGATTAGTAGGCGAGAAGTGTGATCTCGGACGGCCTACGGCTATCTGTCCGAGAGAAACCACCACTAACATGATGTCCATGATGGACAAAACTTCCGTCAAATCCTTGCATAGGAGTCTCTCCAATCGGAGGTAAAGGTGCTCTTAACAATGGAAGTAATAGAGGTCGTCGCGAATCAAGATTTTCTAGGATTCTGCAGTCACCTGTTCCTCGCACCGAAGCCAGACAGCTCGTTCCGACGGATAAAAGACTGGAGCTGGATAACAAGTTTATCATGGCTCTAAAAGTTTATTTATGGTAATCATTCAGTCGGTAAAAGCGAGCGTTCGAGTGATCGACTATGCGGCAAGCACAGATCTAAGGATCCGTTCTTTCGTGTCTTGGTATATCCGGCATTCAGAAAGTACCTATACGGTTCGTCGTTCAAGAGATAGTATTTTAGTTCCGAGTGATGTGCTTCGGTCTGAATCTAGCGTCCTGGGCGTTCACTCGAATAATGAACTCGGTAATGTCTCAGAACAATCTGGTTCGTCTGCCGTTACCCAGAGCGAAATTAGTCAGTTGTTATGCTCGCTTTTGTCTGCACTCAGACGTATTAACAGCGAGGGAATTTATGCGACTGATAGGGTTGTGCGGAGCGGCCGCGGATCTTATTCCGATGGGTCGCTTGCGCACACGTCCCCTCCACTCATTCTTTACCCAGAACTGGAGTGTGAAGACGCATTCGCTCGAGACCAGTATTGTTTTAACGGATCGAGTATACAAAAGGTCCAGATTTGGGCAGATATTCAGTGGTTAACTCAGGGAGTTCCGCAGCAGCTGCCGGATCCGGTTTTCATGATTATGACGGATGTGAGTCAACAATTTGGGGCGCGACCCTGAGTCCGACAGACTCGAAATGCAGGGGTCTTTGGGACCCTCGGTTCCTGGAGAAACACATAAACATCAGTAGTATGTCATGTACCCGGACTGGCCTAGGTTGGGGGATCTCATCGGGGATCTCATGTGACGTCATAGTCACGTGACCCAATGGCGCCATGTTGTGTTGTTGTGGTAACCCGCGTGAGCGGCCATGTTGTGACGTCATCTCCATAGTGATACGTGGTGTTAGTGCGCATGCGCAGCGCGTGTTGTTAGGGTGATACGTGTTTCCGCGTCCATTTTGTATACTATAGGCCGCCATCTTGGTTTCTATGGTAGCACGTGATTGCTATGTTACCTAAGACCTACAACAGGACAGGGGTATGTTTTGGAGGTATGTTCGATTGAATCGGAGTATTTTCTGGAACGACTTCCCTGGATAATTACCACAAACAACCCGACAACTTGTATTATTTCGAATTCTTCCAGAATTCTCTGCTTCTATCTATATATGCAATAGTTATCGTTTATCTGGCCATGTTCCTTTATTCTAGAGTATACCCCAATAGTGTAGAAGAGCCTATTAACTGGAACAGTTTACCTTATTATTGCTATATTTAGCAATTTCTGGTCTATTCTTGTTAGTTCTGACCCTATTCCAAGTACTCTTGTTGTTTCATTTATATAACTAACCAATCAGATTGCTTGATTTCCCATAATCTGTATGCAGGGTTATCTCCCTTGTGTATAACAAAAGCCTATATCCAATGGCACCCCAATTTTAGCACCCCTTTTTGAAAACACCTGTGGCTATGGAATCCCTTTTTGTCATATGTGCTTATGTGAAAAGGCACAATGTGACACAATATGCCCTATCACATAGGCACATGCTTTATGTGCCGATATGTGCTTATGTGAAAAGGCACAATGTGACACAATATGCCCTATCACATAGGCACATACGGGTATTTGAGGTTACCTATGGCCTGGTATTGTATTATTTGAGGATACCTATCGAGGATACCTACTGGAGAATCCCTTTTTGTCATATGTGCTTATGTGAAAAGGCACAATGTGACACAATATGCCCTATCACATAGGCACATACGGGTATTTGAGGATACCTATGGCCTGGTATTGTATTATTTGAGGATACCGATCGAGGATACCTGCTGGAGAATCCCGTTTTGTCATATGTGCTTATGTGAAAAGTCACAATGTGACACAATATGCCCTATCACATAGATACATACGGGTATTTGAGGATACCTATGGCCTGGTATTGTATTATTTGAGGATACCTATCGAGGATACTTACTGGAGAATCCCTTTTTGTCATATGTGCTTATGTGAAAAGTCACAATGTGACATAATATGCCCTATCACATAGACACATACGGGTATTTGAGGATACCTATGGCCTGGTATTGTATTATTGGAGGATACCTATTGAGGATACCTATCGAGGATACCTTTTGGAGAATCCCTTTTTTGTCGCATTAGGCTATGTAAAAACCCTCAATGGGTCTAATGTAGCCTTACCAACCGCTTCCATCTTGTCGCCAAAGCTCCAAGGCCATAACAGGGCTATGGTCTATCTGTCCTATCATTAGCTTCTACAACAGTCTTGTTCCATTGCGACCTTGTACCAGTACTATTGGCTTCTGTCATTCTGCCCCATATCTCATCCATTACTTCCTAGCCATACCTATCTCAGTCTGGACTACAACATTGATCAAGGTTGAATCAGATTTCCCCTGTATACATATAAGGCATTCCGTTATTGAGATTCCTAGCCGAGTCCGTCCGCATTATAATTATTAGGCTAACGCTTATTGTATTTTGTGGGCCGTGAAATTATAATTTATTTCGGGGGCGGTCCGTGTCGGAGCCTGCTAATCATACCTACTTCCATTTCTAGATCCAGGTTTCTATTATGTCAGTACTCAAATCGCATATTCACACATGTTTACGGTCATACGTATCAGATAGTACACGTTGGGGAGTGTTGTTACTGGAATTTATTGTACAGAGGTCTGTGTTTTCTCTCCAGAGATCGTTCAGTGTGGCTCGATTGGACATATGTATGTTATATTTTATATCACCGGTTTTCGACGTATCTGTGTACGCCGTCTGTGGTGTACGTTATATAGCGGGCAATATTAATTACCAGGATCGTCGCTATAGCCCTAACTTCTGAAGTGGCGTTAAGCACCATTTAATAATAATGGATTAATACCCGAGTGCCTGTTCGACAAGTATTTATATTGTTTTTGGTTCCGCTCTTACTGATTCCAGAGCTCTCTCCTCTTTCTTTTGAAGATTCCTTCAAAAGAAAGGAGGAGGGGGGTGATATTTACCTCTTCTCTGGCTTGATAGGTATGTAACTATGAAGGAAGCTGTTTTGTCCGTAATTATATCCTGCATACAGCTGAAGTGTTATTGTATGGCGTATGTTTGTGGGGGATTTTCTCTCATTCTCAGATGCGCCATCCTAATTTTTGGGGCTTAGTCCGGACTAGCCTTAAAAATTAGGAACTCGTTACATTCTAATTAGCATAGTCTTCATGCTTAGAATAAGGAATTACTTAAATCGGGCTCCTTATTTAGGATATGTCTCCTCTATTACTGTATAGAGAGACATTCATGTAATTCCTAATTATTCTAATTTCCTTTCATCATGGATTGCAGGACTGGAACTATGTTGATCTACTATTTTGGAAGTCCTAGGCCCTCCACCTTTTTACGATTCAGCTAAGCCTGGGCCATTGGTTTACAGTGTAAAAATATTATAAATTTAAAGTAATTTGTATATTTTTATACTTACCAATGGACCAGGCGGAGATGGCCCTCCCATGAGTGGGCACTCATACCTCCCCGCTGAATTATTATGTAATACTCTCTTTTACAAAGAATGATGTTGGTGCCAATTCCGGTCACTTCCTGACATCTGCGCATGCGCGGAGAGTAAATATATGGAGGGCCAGATAGGACTTCTAATTCTAATTTTTGGTTTTGCATGCAAATTTTGGGGGTTGGGAGGGCAAAATTTGCGTTTGGCCCTAGATATTTTTGAGTTAGCACCAGATGCGTCTGAGCCATTGGTAAATACAAAAATATGCGAATTACTTTAAATTTTAAATTATTATTTCTATTTGTGAGTCAAAAGTCCTGACTAATTTGGGTATACTTGCGGATAGAAAAATTGTTCTTACATCGCTCTCAAACACAGTCATCACAAACCTCCGATATGATATGACCCTGTTTGTTGAAAGTGTCATTAGACCCAAATAAACAAACAAGCAAACAATCATCACAAACGAGGAAAGAGATGACCTCAATTTAATTTGCCCGACTAAAATTTTGGGTGACGGGCAAGCGTTTATTTGCATCGTGAGCCCTGATTAATGTGAATGGAATCTGGGCTCTTGAAGTTCTGTAAATTACTCATTTTATTGATGGTTTCTGAATTTCCTTTTCTGTTGTTCAACTTTTTATACGCCCGTTTGAAAAAAAAACTATCGTATTATGTAAATGGGTTGTCCATCCGTGGCCCATTGTCTCCGTCTGTCCGTCCGTCCATTTTTTGTCCGGCTGTTTGAAGGCGATTCCTTTCAAAACTTGGTATGCTTATTTACCATCATGGGGATCTGTTCATATGCATTTATAGTTTATCTGTGATCATAATTTTAGTCGGACTATTCTTTCCAGAGTTATGCCTCTTTTCGACCTTAGAAATTTGACTTTTTTGTCAATATTTCGGATTTTGGATGATAACTTGAGTTGAAATCAGCACCAAACTTGGTTTATGTCCCAGTCACACTAAAACACAAGTTCAGTTTGAATTGGGGTTCTGTCCAGTGTTACTGGTTGGACCATGGATCAAAACAGTAGTTATGTACAATTCGAAATAGCCTACCAGGCATATTATCCAACGCCAGGCGGAGCTCGTGTTGGAGAAGTAATGGCATGTAAATTTGCGCCCCCCAAAAAAGTGAACAAATATACTGGTTTATTTCTATCAAAGCAGGAAGGGTCAACAGCACTGAACAAAAAACTCTTATAGTGTGCTATTCGGTAAATCAAAATTGTTCCAGGACTTTCAGGGCCAGTAATTTTAGACACACTCCAGGCCAAAATATCAGACCACCATGCTCAATAATGTAAGGAATCTGATAATGTTACCTGGACATTCAGGGTCAATAATTTTAGACACACGCTAGGTAAAAATAACCAGGCTACTATTCACATTATGTAAGGAATCTGATGCTGTTATATCAAGCCACCATTCCCATTATGTAAAGAATCTGATACTGTTATATCACGACACCATTCTCATTATGTTAGGAATCTGATACTGTTATATCAAGCCACCATTCTCATCATGTAAGGAATCTGATGCTGTTATACCAAGCCACCGTTCACATTATGTAAGGAATCTGATACTGTAATATCCAGCCACCATTCTCATTATGTAAGGAATCTGATTCTGTTATATCAAGCCGTCGTTCTCATTATGTAAGGAATCTGATGCTGCTGTTATATCAAGCCACCATTCTCATTATGTAAGGAATCTGATACTGTTATGTCAAGCCACCGTTCTCAATATGTAAAGAATCTGATACTGTTATATCAAGCCACCGTTCTCATTATGTAGGTAATCTGATACTGTTATATCAAGCCACCGTTCTCATTATGCAAGGAATCTGATGCGGTTATGTCAGGCCATCGTTCTCATTATGTAAGGAATCCAATGCTGTTATATCAGGCCACCGTTCTCATTATGTAAGGAATCTAATGCTGTTATATCAGGTCACCGTTCTCATTATGTAAGGAATCCGATGCTGTTATATCAAGCCACCGTTCTCATTATGTAAGGAATCTGATACTGTTATGTCAAGCCACCGTTCTCATTATGTAAGGAATCTGATACTGTTATATCAAACCATCGTTCGCATTATGTCAGGAATCTGATGCTGTTATCTCAAGCCATCGTTCTCATTATGTAAGGAATCTGATGCTGTTATATCAAGCCGCCGTTCTCATTATGTAAGGAATCTGATGCTGTTATATCAAGCCACCATTCTCATTATGTAAGGAATCTCATACTGTTATGTCAAGCCACCGTTCTCATTATGTAAGGAATCTGATACTGTTTTATCAAGCCACCTTTCCCATTATGTAAGGAATCTGATACTGTTATGTCAAGCCACCGTTCTCATTATGTAAGGAATCTGATACTGTTTTATCAAGCCACCTTTCTCATTACGTAAGGAATCTGATGCTATTATATCAAGCCACAGTTCTCATTATGTAAGGAATCTGATGCTGTTATATCAGGGCACTGTTCTCATTATGTAAGGAATCTGATGCTGTTATATCAGACCACCATTCTCATTATGTAAAGAATCAGGTGTTGCTATAGCAGGCAACCGTTCTCATTATGTAAGGAATCTGATGCTGTTATATCAGGCCACCGTTCTCATTATGTAAGGAATCTGATGATGTTATGGGCTATTTATATCAGGCCACCGTTCTCATTATGTAAGAAATCTTCTGCGGTTATACCAAGACACCATTCTCATTATGTAAGGAATCTGATGCTGTTATATCAGGCCACCGTTCTCATTATGTAAGGAATATGATGCTGTTATATCAGGCCACCGATCTCATTATGTAAGGAATCTGATGCTATTATATAAGGCCACCGTTCTCATTATGTAAGGAATCTGATGCTGTTATATCAAGCCACCGTTCTCATTATGTAAGTAATCTGATACTGTTATATCAGGCCACCGTTCTCATTTTGTAAGGAATCTCATACTGTTATATCAGGCCACCATTCTCATTATGTAGGGAATCTCATACTGTTATGTCAAGCCACCGTTCTCATTATGTAAGGAATCTGATACTGTTTTATCAAGCCACCTTTCTCATTATGTAAGGAATCTGATACTGTTATGTCAAGCCACCGTTCTCATTATGTAAGGAATCTGATACTGTTTTATCAAGCCACCTTCCTCATTACGTAAGGAATCTGATGCTATTATATCAAGCCACAGTTCTCATTATGTAAGGAATCTGATGCTGTTATATCAGGGCACTATTCTCATTATGTAAGGAATCTGATGCTGTTATATCAGACCACCATTCTCATTATGGAAAGAATCAGGTGTTGCTATAGCAGGCAACCGTTCTCATTATGTAAGGAATCTGATGCTGTTATATCAGGCCACCGTTCTCATTATGTAAGGAATCTGATGATGTTATGGGCTATTTATATCAGGCCACCGTTCTCATTATGTAAGAAATCTTATGCGGTTATACCAAGACACCATTCTCATTATGTAAGGAATCTGATGCTGTTATATCAGGCCACCGTTCTCATTATGTAAGGAATATGATGCTGTTATATCAGGCCACCGTTCTCATTATGTAAGGAATCTGATGGTGTTATCTCAGGCCACCGTTCTCATTATGTAAGGAATCTGATGCTATTATATAAGGCCACCGTTCTCATTATGTAAGGAATCTGATGCTGTTATATCAGGCCACCGTTCTCATTATGTAAGGAATCTGATACTGTTATATCAGGCCACCGTTCTCATTTTGTAAGGAATCTCATACTGTTATATCAGGCCACCGTTCTCATTATGTAAGGAATCTGGTGCTGTTATATCAGTCCACCGTTCTCATTATGTATGGAATCTAATGCTGTTATATCAGGCCGCCTTTATCATTATGTAAGGAATCTGGTGCTGTTATATCAGGCCACCGTTCTCATTATGTAAGGAATCTGGTGCTGTTATATCAGGACACCGTTCTCATTATGTAAGGAATCTAATGTTCTTATATCAGGCCACCTTTATCATTATGTAAGGAATCTGATGCTGTTATATCAGGCCACCGTTCTCATTATGTAGGGAATCTGATACTGTTATATCAGGGCACCGTTCTCATTATGTAAGGAATCTGATGCTGTTATATCAGGCCTCCGTTCTCATTATGTAGGGGATCTGATAATGTTATATCAGGCCACCGTTCTCATTATGTAAGGAATCTGATGCTGTTATATCAGGCCACCGTTCTCATTATGCAATGAATCTGATGCGGTTATATCAGGCCACCGTTCTCATTATGTAAGGAATCTGATGCTGTTATATCAGGCCACCGTTCTCATCATGTAAGGAATCTGATGCTGTTATATCAGGCCACCGTTCTCATTATGTAAGTAATCTGATGGTGTTATGGGCTATTTATATCAGGGAATCTGATAATGTTATATCAGGCCACCATTCTTATTATGTAAGGAATCTGATGCTGTTATATCAGGCCACCATTCTCATTATGTAAGGAAGCTGATGCTGTTGTATCAGGCCACCATTCTCATTATGAAAGGAATCTGATGATGTTATGGGCTATTTATATCGGGCCACCATTCTCATTATGTAAGGAACCAGGTGTTGTTATATCAGGCCACCATTCTCATTATGTAAGGAATAAGATGATGTTATGGGTTATTTATTTCAGGCCACCATTCCCATTATGTAAGGCATCTGATGTGGTTATATGAGGCCACCATTCTCATTATGTAAGGAATCAGGTGTTGTAACATCAGGACACCATTCTCATTATGTAAGGAATCTGATGATGTTCTGGGCTATTTATATCAGGCCACCATTCACATTATGTAAGGAATCTGATGCGGTTATATCAGGCCACCATTCTCATCCTGTAAGGAATCTGAAGCTGTTATTTCAGGCCACAGTTATTATGTAAGGAATCTGATGTCGTTATATCAGGCTACTGTTCTCATTATGTAAGGAATCAGATGTTGTTATATCAGGCTACTATTCTCATTATGTAAGGAATCTGATGCGGTTATATCAGGCCACCATTCTCATTATGTAAGGAACCAGTGATGTTATAGCAGGCAACCATTCTCATTATGTAAGGAATCTGATGCTGTTATATCAGGCCACCATTCTCATTATGTAAGGAATCAGGTGTTGTTATAGCAGGCAACCGTTCTCATTATGTAAGAAATCTGATGCTGTTATATCAGGCCACCGTTCTCATTATGTAAGAAATCTGATGATGTTATGGGCTATTTATATCAGGCCACCGTTCTCATTATGTAAGGAATCTTATGCGGTTATACCAGGCCACCATTCTCATTATGTAAGGAATCTGATGCTGTTACATCAGGCCACCATTTTCCTTATGTAAGGAATCCAAAGCTGTTATATCAGGCTACTGTTCTCATTATGTAAGGAATCTGAGGTTGTTATATCAGACCACCGTGCTCATTATGTAAGGAATCTGATGCTGTTATATCAGGCCACTATTCTCATTTTGTAAGGAATCTGATGCTGTTATATCAGGGCACTATTCTCATTATGTAAGGAATCTGATGCTGTTATATCAGACCACCATTCTCATTATGTAAGGAATCAGGTGTTGCTATAGCAGGCAACCGTTCTCATTATGTAAGGAATTTGATGCTGTTATATCAGGCCACCGTTCTCATTATGTAAGGAATCTGATGATGTTATGGGCTATTTATATCAGGCCACCGTTCTCATTATGTAAGAAATCTTATGCGGTTATACCAAGACACCATTCTCATTATGTAAGGAATCTGATGCTGTTATATCAGGCCACCATTCTCATTATGTAAGGAATCCAATGCTGTTATATCAGGCCACCGTTCTCATTATGTAAGGAATCTAATGCTGTTATATCAGGCCGCCTTTATCATTATGTAAGGAATCTGGTGCTGTTATATCAGGCCACCGTTCTCATTATGTAAGGAATCTGATGCTGTTATATCAGAACACCGTTCTCATTATGTAAGGAATCTAAAGTTCTTATATCAGGCCACCTGTATCATTATGTAAGGAATCTGATGCTGTTATATCGGGCCACCGTTCTCATTATGTAGGGAATCTGATACTGTTATATCAGGCCACCGTTCTCATTATGCAAGGAATCTGATGCTGTTATATCAGGCCTCCGTTCTCATTATGTAGGGAATCTGATAACGTTATATCAGGCCACCGTTCTCATTATGTAAGGAATCTGATGCTGTTATATCAGGCCACCGTTCTCATTATGCAATGAATCTGATGCGGTTATATCAGGCCACCGTTCTCATTATGTAAGGAATCTGATGCTGTTATATCAGGCCACCGTTCTCATCATGTAAGGAATCTGATGCTGTTATATCAGGCCACCGTTCTCATTATGTAAGTAATCTGATGATGTTATGGGCTATTTATATCAGGCCACCGTTCCCGTTATGTAAGGAATCTTATGCGGTTATACCAGGCCACCATTCTCATTATGTAAGGAATCTGATGCTGTTATATCAGGCCACCGTTCTCATTATGTAAGGAATCTGATGTTGTTATATCAGGCCACCATTCTTATTATGTAAGGAATCTGATTCTGTTATATCAGGCCACCTTTCTCATTATGTAAGGAAGCTTATGCTGTTATATCAGGCCACCATTCTCATTATGCAAGGAATCTGATGATGTTATGGGCTATTTATATCGGGCCACCATTCCCATTATGTAAGGAATCTGATGCGTTTATATCAGGTCACCATTCTCATTATGTAAGGAACCAGGTGTTGTTATATCAGGCCACCATTCTCATTATGTAAGGAATAAGATGATGTTATGGGTTATTTATTTCAGGCCACCATTCCCATTATGTAAGGAATCCGATGTGGTTATATCAGGCCACCATTCTCATCCTGTAAGGAATCTGAAGCTGTTATTTCAGGCCACAGTTCTCATTATGTAAGGAATCTGATGTCGTTATATCAGGCTACTGTTCTCATTATGTAAGGAATCAGATGTTGTTATATCAGGCTACTGTTCTCATTATGTAAGGAATCTGATGCGGTTATATCAGGCCACCATTCTCATTATGTAAGGAACCAGGTGATGTTATAGCAGGCAACCATTCTCATTATGTAAGGAATCTGATGCTGTTATATCAGGCCACCATTCTCATTATGTAAGGAATCAGGTGTTGTTATAGCAGGCAACCGTTCTCATTATGTAAGAAATCTGATGCTGTTATATCAGGCCACCGTTCTCATTATGTAAGAAATCTGATGATGTTATGGGCTATTTATATCAGGCCACCGTTCTCCTTATGTAAGGAATCTTATGCGGTTATACCAGGCCACCATTCTCATTATGTAAGGAATCTGATGCTGTTACATCAGGCCACCATTTTCATTATGTAAGGAATCCAATGCTGTTATATCAGGCTACTGTTCTCATTATGTAAGGAATCTGAGGTTGTTATATCAGACCACCGTGCTCATTAGGTAAGGAATCTCATGCTGTTATATCAGGCCACCGTTCACATTATGTAAGGAATCTGATGCTATTAAATCAGACCACCGTTCTCATTATGTAAGGAATCTGATGCTGTTATATCAGACCACCGTACTCATTATGTAAAGAATCTGATGCTGTTATATCAGGCCACTATTCTCATTTTGTAAGGAATCTGACGCTGTTATATCAGGGCACTATTCTCATTATGTAAGGAATCAGGTGTTGCTATAGCAGGCAACCGTTCTCATTATGTAAGGAATCTGATGCTGTTATATCAGGCCACCGTTCTCATTATGTAAGGAATCTGATGATGTTATGGGCTATTTATATCAGGCCACCGTTCTCATTATGTAAGAAATCTTATGCGGTTATACCAAGACACCATTCTCATTATGTAAGGAATCTGATGCTGTTATATCGGGCCACCATTCTCATTATGTAAGGAATCCAATGCTGTTATATCAGGCCACCGTTCTCATTATATAAGGAATCTAATGCTGTTATATCAGGCCGCCTTTATCATTATGTAAGGAATCTGGTGCTGTTATATCAGGCCACCGTTCTCATTATGTAAGGAATCTAATGTTGTTATATCAGGCCACCGTTCTCATTATGTAGGGAATCTGATACTGTTATATCAGGTCACCGTTCTCATTATGTAAGGAATCTGATGCTGTTATATCAGGCCTCCGTTCTCATTATGTAGGGAATCTGATAACGTTATATCAGGTCACCGTTCTCATTATGTAAGGAATCTGATGCTGTTATATCAGGCCACCGTTCTCATTATGCAATGAATCTGATGCGGTTATATCAGGCCACCGTTCTCATTATGTAAGGAATCTGATGCTGTTATATCAGGCCACCGTTCTCATCATGTAAGGAATCTGATGCTGTTATATCAGGCCACCATTCTCATTATGTAAGTAATCTGATGGTGTTATGGGCTATTTATATCAGGCCACCGTTCCCATTATGTAAGGAATCTTATGCGGTTATACCAGGCCACCATTCTCATTGTGTAAGGAATCTGATGCTGTTATATCAGGCCACCGTTCTCATTATGTAAGGAATCTGATGTTGTTATATCAGGCCACCATTCTTATTATGTAAGGAATCTGATGCTGTTATATCAGGCCACCGTTCTCATTATGTAAGGAAGCTGATGCTGTTATATCAGGCCACCATTCTCATTATGCAAGGAATCGGATGATGTTATGGGCTATTTATATCGGGCCACCATTCCCATTATGTAAGGAATCTGATGCGTTTATATCAGGTCACCATTCTCATTATGTAAGGAACCAGGTGTTGTTATATCAGGCCACCATTCTCATTATGCAAGGAATAAGATGATGTTATGGGTTATTTATTTCAGGCCACCATTCCCATTATGTAAGGAATCCGATGTGGTTATATCAGGCCACCATTCTCATCCTGTAAGGAATCTGAAGCTGTTCTTTCAGGCCACAGTTCTCATTATGTAAGGAATCTGATGTCGTTATATCAGGCTACTGTTCTCATTATGTAAGGAATCAGATGTTGTTATATCAGGCTACTGTTCTCATTATGTAAGGAATCTGATGCGGTTATATCAGGCCACCATTCTCATTATGTAAGGAACCAGGTGATGTTATAGCAGGCAACCATTCTCATTATGTAAGGAATCTGATGCTGTTATATCAGGCCACCATTCTCATTATGTAAGGAATCAGGTGTTGTTATAGCAGGCAACCGTTCTCGTTATGTAAGAAATCTGATGCTGTTATATCAGGTCACCGTTCTCATTATGTAAGAAACCTGATGATGTTATGGGCTATTTATATCAGGCCACCGTTCTCCTTATGTAAGGAATCTTATGCGGTTATACCAGGCCACCATTCTCATTATGTAAGGAATCTGATGCTGTTACATCAGGCCACCATTTTCATTATGTAAGGAATCCAATGCTGTTATATCAGGCTACTGTTCTCATTATGTAAGGAATCTGAGGTTGTTATATCAGACCACCGTGCTCATTATGTAAGGAATCTGATGCTGTTATATCAGGCCACCGTTCTCATTATGTAAGGAATCTGATGCTATTAAATCAGACCACCGTTCTCATTATGTAAGGAATCTGATGCTGTTATATCAGACCACCGTACTCATTATGTAAGGAATCTGATGCTGTTATATCAGGCCACAATTCTCATTTTGTAAGGAATCTGATGCTGTTATATCAGGGCACTATTCTCATTATGTAAGGAATCTGATGCTGTTATATCAGACCACCATTCTCATTATGTAAGGAATCAGGTGTTGCTATAGCAGGCAACCGTTCTCATTATGAAAGGAATCTGATGTTGTTATATCAGGCCACCGTTCTCATTATGTAAGGAATCTGATGATGTTATGGGCTATTTATATCAGGCCACCGTTCTCATTATGTAAGAAACCTCATGCGGTTATACCAACACACCATTCTCATTATGTAAGGAATCTGATGCTGTTATATCAGGCCACCGTTTTCATTATGTAAGGAATCCAATGCTGTTATATCAGGCCACCGTTCTCATTATGTAAGGAATCTAAAGCTCTTATATCAGGCCGCCTTTATCATTATGTAAGGAATCTGGTGCTGTTATATCAGGCCACCGTTCTCATTATGTAAGGAATCTGATGCTCTTATATCAGAACACCGTTCTCATTATGTAAGGAATCTAATGTTCTTATATCAGGCCACCTTTATCATTATGTAAGGAATCTGATGCTGTTATATCAGGCCACCGTTCTCATTATGTAGGGAATCTGATACTGTTATATCAGGCCACCGTTCTCATTATGTAAGGAATCTGATGCTGTTATATCAGGCCTCCGTTCTCATTATGTAGGGAATCTGATACTGTTATATCAGGCCGCCGTTCTCATTATGCAAGGAATCTGATGCTGTTATCTCAGGCCACCGTTCTCATTATGCAATGATTCTGATGCGGTTATATCAGGCCACCGTTCTCATTATGCATGGAATCTGATGCTGTTATATCAGGCCCCCGTTCTCATTATGTAAGGAATCTGATGCTGTTATATCAGGCCACCGTTCTCATTATGTAAGTAATCTGATGATGTTATGGGCTATTTATATCAGGCCACCGTTCTCATTATGTAAGGAATCTTATGCTGTTATACCAGGCCACCATTCTCATTATGTAAGGAATCTGATGCTGTTATATCAGGCCACTGTTCTCATTATGTAAGGAATCTGATGTTGTTATATCAGGCCACCATTCTTATTATGTAAGGAATCTGATGCTGTTATATCAGGCCACCGTTCTCATTATGTAAGGAATCTGATGATGTTATGGGCTATTTATATCGGGCCACCATTCCCATTATGTAAGGAATCTGATGCGTTTATATCTGGTCACCATTCTCATTATGTAAGGAACCAGGTGTTGTTATGTCAGGCCACCATTCTCATTATGTAAGGAATAAGATGATGTTATGGTTTATTTATTTCAGGCCACCATTCCCATTATGTAAGGAATCTGATGTGGTTATATCAGGCCACCATTCTCATTATGTAAGGAATCAGGTGTTGTTACATCAGGACACCATTCTCATTATGTAAGGAATCTGATGATGTTATGGGCTATTTATATCAGGCCACCATTCGCATTATGTAAGGAATCTGATGCGGTTATATCAGGCCACCATTCTCATCCTGTAAGGAATCTGAAGCTGTTATGTCAGGCCACAGTTCTCATTATGTAAGGAATCTGATGTCGTTATATCAGGCTACTGTTCTCATTATGTAAGGAATCAGATGTTTTTATATCAGGCTACCGTTCTCATCATGTAAGGAATCTGATGCGGTTATATCAGGCCACCATTCTCATTATGTAAGGAACCAGGTGGTGTTATAGCAGGCAACCATTCTCATTATGTAAGGAATCTGATGCTGTTATATCAGGCCACCATTCTCATTATGTAAGAAATCAGGTGTTATAGCAGGCAACCGTTCTCATTATGTAAGAAATCTGATGCTGTTATATCAGGCCACCGTTCTCATTATGTAAGAAATCTGATGATGTTATGGGCTATTTATATCAGGCCACCGTTCTCATTATGTAAGGATTCTTATGCGGTTATACCAGGCCACCATTCTCATTATGTAAGGAATCTGATGCAGTTACATCAGGCCACTGTTCTCATTATGCAAGGAATCCAATGCTGTTATATCAGGCCACCGTTCTCATTATGTAAGGAATCCAATGCTGTTATATCAGGCCACCGTTCTCATTATGTAAGGAATCCAATGCTGTTATATCAGGCCACTGTTCTCATTATGTAAGGAATCCAATGCTGTTATATCAGGCCACAGTTCTCATTATGTAAGGAATCTGATGCTGTTATACCAGACCACCGTTCTCATTATGTAAGGAATGTGATGCTGTTATATCAAGCCGCCGTTCTCATTATGTAAGGAATCTGATGCTGTTATATCAAGCCACCATTCTCATTATGTAAGGCATCTGATAATGTTATGTCAAGCCACCGTTCTCTTTATGTAAGGAATCTGATACTGTTTTATCAAGCCACCGTTCTCATTATGTAAGGAATCTGATGCTGTTATATCAGACCACCGTTCTCATTATGTAAGGAATCTGATGCTGTTATATCAAGCCGCCGTTCTCATTATGTAAGGAATCTGATGCTGTTATATCAAGCCACCATTCTCATTATGTAAGGAATCTGATACTGTTATGTCAAGCCACCGTTCTCTTTATGTAAGAAATCTGATACTGTTTTATCAAGCCACCGTTCTCATTATGTAAGGAATCTGATGCTGTTATATTCAAGCCACCGTTCTCATTATGTAAGGAATCTGATGCTGTTATATCAGGCCTCCGTTCTCAGTATGCAAGGAATATGATGCGGTTATATCAGGTCACCGTTCTCATTATGCAAGGAATATGATGCTGTTATATCAGGCCACCGTTCTCATTATGCAAGGAATATGATGCTGTTATATCAGGCCACCGTTCTCATTATGTAAGGAATCTGATGCTGTTATATCAGGCCACCGTTCTCATTATGTAAGGAATCTGATGATGTTATATAAGGCCCCCGTTCCCATTATGTAAGGAATCTGATGCTGTTATATCAAGCCACCGTTCTTATTATGTACGGAATCTGATACAGTTATATCAGGCCACCGTTCTCATTATGTAAGGAATCTGATACTGTTATATCAGGCCACCGCTCTCATTATGTAAGGAATGTGATACTGTTATATCAGGCCACCGTTCTCATTATGTAAGGAATCTGGTGCTGTTATATCAGACCGCCGTTCTCATTATGTAAGGAATCTAATGTTGTTATATCAGGCCACCTTTATCATTATGTAAGGAATCTGGTGCTGTTATATCAGGCCACCGTTCTCATTATGTAAGGAATCTGATGCTGTTATATCAGGCCTCCGTTCTCATTATGTAGGTAAGCTGATAATGTTATATCAGGCCACCATTCTCATTATGTAAGGAATCTGATGCTGTTATATCAGGCCACTGTTCTCATTATTTAAGGAATCTGATGCTGTTATATCAGGCCACCGTTCTCATTGTGTAAGAGTAGGTATAATAGGCAGATTCCGCATCACTTGTACACGATTTGTACATGTACACGTACATGTACGTGTACCGCCATAGGGATTCAGTGTTAAAATCGTGTACAAGTGCAAAAAATGTCGTTTTTCATGGTGATACAGAATCCGCCATTGGTTTTGAGGCTCACAGATCGCACTTTTAAATTTCAAATACCCTTTGGCGAACGCGTACATTCGACACGTCGCTCAAGAGTGAAAAAATGTACGAAATTTTAAGAAAATATAATTTAAAATTTTTTCTCTACGTTCCCATCGCGGATTAGACCATCGATCCATCGTTGGTGAATGCGACCAAAAAACGTTTTGCGGATTCTGTTTCAGCATCAAAAAGCGGTTTGCGGATTCTGTATCACCTACATTCGCCTACGTTCGCCAACAGGTGTTCGAACGTCAAAAGCGTGATCCGGTCGGGGAAACCCATTTGCAGATTCTAGATCAGGAAAATCGACCTCAAAAACGTTTTTTCGACGTTCGACAACGGTGAAAAGTGGTGTAAAGTGTAGTTACTCATCGAGGGTTTTTTTAAAAATCGATTTGGGCCTACGGTACATGGAAAAAAGGTGATTCAGAACCGCAAACCACCGTCACGTTCCCAATCGCGTTTCGGACGGTATAGGGTGCGATTTGATCCGTGAAAACGATTTGCCGATTCATCTCTTGAGTTTTGTGAGACGAATCGTGATAGAATCGGTTTTGAGGAGTTTTTTCAATTTTGTACTCAGTGTAAAGAAATAGCTTGTTTCGTTTAATAGAGTCGACTATAAGATTGAATTCGATAAATTCTATCATAATAGACACTCGTGTTTTTGTTTCGGTGTGAATGAAAGGTTTTCGTTCACAAGAATCGACTATAAAATTGAATCTGTTATAATAGACATTCATGTTTTGTTTCAGTGTGAATGAAAGGTTTTCGTTTCAAACGGATGGCATTGAAAAAAAAATGAGTTTTAGAAAATTAGAATCGATGGAAAATCGTTTGTTTACGTTTTGTCACTGCGAATTTTGTGAAATAAATCTTAATAAAACACTTTGTAGAATTGTTTCATTCAAATAAAAATAGTAAGGAAATAAAAAAAGTGATTGATATATATTGGAGAGAAAAAAAAAAAAAATAAATAGTTATTTTAAAAAATAAATATATCAAAATCGAATAGATATTAAAAAATACGTAAATCATGAACGTTTCCCAGACTATTAGAGCAAGGTTTCTTTTAAAAATGCTGATGAGAGCCTACGCATTCTGCGTGAACGAACAACTTTGTCGCCTCTTGTTACAACAATGTGTCGGATGTCGAGATCACCTAGACTTCGATCATGAGAATCATTCGTGTCTGACGATGGAAAGGGGGGATATGGTCGTCAAGTATTTCGATCTGGCGTTCGAAGGCGTTCAAATCGACGAAGTGATCATGGTTTGGAAGAGATTACTCTTCTGTAAGGATCGAGACAAGCCCACAGTTTCGGAAGAACTGAAATTGGCACGTAGAAGTCTGACTTTAGAAGACAAGGGATGCATCATGAAATTATTGTTCAATGAAGCATACGTCTAAGTTTTCTCGTTGATATAAATAAGGGAGAATAGAAAATAAAAATAAATACACACATAAATTTTTTATCTAATATTAGAAAGAAAGAAAAAACACAAAAATGAGAACCAGAAATAAATTGTATCCGACGTTAGATGACGACGAGGATGAGAAGCCGAACGGCGTTTTGCCGACGGCACCGTCGCTAGAAGAAAAAGAATCCAATCGTATCTAACTCAAGAGAGAGATTCTCATCATTCTCTCAAGAAGAAGTATTCGCGTTTCGTGAAATTCGTCAACCGATTGCCACGACACTCATCACGATTTTCATGGGGTTACACGCGGCCGGCATCGGATTGTTGTTGACTGCGGTCGGTATTCCGATCGTGTTAACCATAGAAGGAGTGGCTCTCTCCGCTGGATTGTTTAGCACGCTCGGAAACTTTTTTGAGTAGGAAATTATATCTGAAGGCGAGGAAACACGACAAGATTCGCGTCTTGGCCGACTACAAGATCGACACAATATCCGAAATGATCTCGATGGCGTTGAAAGACGGTAGGATATCGGACGGAGAATACTTCACGATATTGGGTGAGAAAACGAAATATGAAGCCATGAAAGAAGCTGTGAGAATCAAGACTCGTCAGATCATCAAGGAAGAGATAAGGATTCTCTCGTGGAAAAGGGGAGGAAAGAGGCCAGGGAGGAATTCAGTAAGATGATAGAACTCAAGAGCAGCGACTGAAAAAAAAAATATATATAATAAGAACAGAATTTTTAAAAAAGAAATATTAAATTTATATATAAAATAAAAACGAAATTAATTTAAATAACTCTCAAAAAATGTATTGCGTAAAGTGTAAGAGAGTTACCGAGACGAGTAATTTTCAAGAAGTACGAACTAAAAACGACAGACAGATGCTTCGCGGAATTTGCAATGTGTGTGGTTCTATCATGACTCGATTCATCAAAAAAAAAAAGAACGCGAGCAAAGGTAAAGGCATCGTGAATAAAATGATCAATAATCTACCTTTCGAAATGCATCTGCATGGTCACAGTTTCACGGGACCTGGAACGAAATTGAACAAGAGACTCACCGCCGATCTGACTCCTAAATCTTGGAGCAAACCTCTGAATAGGGTGGACGCGGCCGCGTATGATCACGATCTATGCTACGCCGGTCATCCCGACACTAAGACTCGCAATGACGTCTGCGATAAAAACATGTTGGCGAAATTGAGAGGTATATCGAATCCGACCAGGAGAGAGAAGATAGAACGTTCGCTGGTCGGCAATTTGATCGGTGCGAAACATCGATTCGGATGGGGCGTTCAAAAAAAATGCGCATCTGAAAAGAAGAAGAAACGATTATTGACGAGCGAATTGGCTGAGGAGTTACACAAACCCATCGTGCGTAAATTTTGAAAGAGAAGGGTGTTCGTGAAGGGTTTGGATGATATTTGGTCTGCCGACTTGGTCGACATGAGATCATTTTCGAGGTGGAACGAGGGTGTCAAATATCTATTGAGGGTCATCGACGTGTTTTCCAAATACGGTTGGATCAGAGCTTTGAAGAATAAATCGGGACCTTGCGTCGCCGAGGCTCTGAAGAGCGTGTTCAACTCGTCTTCTCGAAAACCGAATAAATTGTGGGTGGATAAGGGAAAGGAATTCTACAACAAGCACGTTCATTGATTAGTCGGCCTCTACTCGATCAAAAACGAAGAAAAAGCCAGCGTGGTGGAACGTTGGAATCGAACGATGAAGGAAAAGATGCACAGATACTTCACGGCGAATTCGACTAAGAAATGCATATACGCTCTGAACGGTCTGGTCAAAGATTACAACAACACGTGACACAGATCGATCAAGATGACTCCCACGGAAGCTAGTGATCCTCAAAACGAAAAACGGGTCTACGCGAATCTATATCCTGAGAGATCTAAGATCAGGAAGAAGTCTAGAACGCCGAAATTTGCGGTCGGCGATCGAGTGAGAATCTACGCTTATAAGAAGCACTTCGAAAAGGGTTATACTCCTCGATGGACCTCGGAAATCTTTGTGATAATCAAAATATTTCACATCGATCCGGTGACTTACGAAATCGAAGCTTTGGATGGAGAAGAGATCATCGGAAAGTTTTACGAACAACAATTACAGAAGACAATGTTTTAATAAAAAAAACATTTTTTTTTATTTACTCTCGTTAACATTTCTTGTTTACATATATATATAGGAGAGAAAAATAATAATAAAAAAAAATAATTAAAACTATTTTTAGATAAAAAAGCATGCTAATTAATAAACAAAAAACAAAAACCCTTTAAAAAATGGCAAATATACTAGATATAGCACAAAGCATAGTGAAAGATGAAAGTATTCAAGAATATGAGGTTCACGAATATGAACCGGTAACTGGAACGAGTTTGAACAATGCGGGAGAGATAAGAATCAACGTCGAAACTCAAGATCTATTCGTCCATCCTAGCGAGAGTTACATAGTGGTGCAGGGACGTCTCACCAAGGAAGATGGGAGCGACTACGCCGACGACGACACGGTTACTCTAGCCAATAATGGCATCATGCATCTATTCAGTAATATAAAATACATGCTATCCAGACAAGAGATAGAATCTGTGTTTCATCCCGGTCAGGCCACCACGATGTTCGGACTCTTGATGTATCCGGTTGATTTTTCGAAATCCAGAGGACTTAATCAGTTGTGGGTGAAAGACACCGTCGGCCCTGCTAACGCCAGCGCCGCCGCGATATTCGACTACATCGTCAAGACGTCCAGACCTAAAGGAACGTTTTCGTTCAGGATACCTTTGAAACACAACTTCGGATTCACGGACGATTACAACAAGATCATGTACGGATTCAAACACAATCTGACGTTGATTCGAAGAGGAAACGACGACGCAATAGTGAGACTCCCTGCGACCGTTGCGGGTAAGTTAACTCTACACAAGATATCGTGGTTCGTTCCGCATGTGGAGCCTTCGATCATGGAAAAAGCGCGTCTCTACAAGATCATAGAATCCAAGAGTAAATTACCTGTGGGATTTAGAATGAGACAGTGCGACACGGCTAGCATTCCACTCTCCACGAATCACTTCAATTGGAGATTGACGGTGAAATCCGCTTCTGAGAGACTGCGTTTCATCGTGGTTGCGTTTCAGACTGATAAGGATGGGTCTCAGGAAAAGAATGCGTCACAGTTCGATCACTGCAATTTGAGAAACATGCAAGTGTTTCTGAACGCTACGAGATATCCAGCAATCGATTACAATACGTCGTTCGACAAGAATGATTTCTGCAGACTGTACGGCGATGCAGCTGATTTTAGAAAGAAGTATCACGGTATAGACGAATTGATGAGCAACCCTAATATATCTCCCGGCGACTACAAGTCGATGTATCCCATATTCGTATTCGATGTCAGTAAACAGAGTGAATGACTCAAGAGTAGCGTCTTAGACATTCAGATCAAGATGCAATTCGATAGGAACGTGCCGAGAAAAACCGAAGCCTTCGCTCTGGTCCTGTCGGACAGAGAATTACAATTCGAATCGGGTGGAAATAAGATGTCGATCATTCGATGAGAGACGTGTGTGAAAATTTTTTTAAAAAATACAAAAGTAATGAGTAATTATTAAAAACAAAAAAAAACAACAAAAAAAAAATAAAAGTAATGAGATCTAGAGAGATTGAACATCTGTCTAAATCTCATTACTTTTTTTTTGTTTTTAATAATCACACATTATTTTTTTAATTATTTTCACGCGTTCACTGTTTGTTCAAAGGATCTAGTTCGATCAGTAGGCTCACCACAGAAGTGGCGGCTTCGGAATTATTGGTTTTCATAACGAAATTAATCCTGTCTCCGGCGTTTACTTTGACAGGTGTGCCAAACGTGCTAACATTCGCGTGTTGATTTTCAGTCTTTTCGACACTGTATCTCTTATCGCTCTCTACTCCATTCACCATGAGATTGACGACCGCTCTGTTATTCAAATCCGAGGAAGCCAGACTCATTCGAATGATTTCACCTCCCAACGGCATGGGATATCCCACCTGACCATGTTGCGATCCACTACCTCCATTTCCGAAAGACCACTCAGCTTTTCCCTCCTCTAACGTGCCACTCTCCTCGGCCCATACGGTGATCAATTGTCTAGCATATTTGACTTTCTCCACCAAACAAATCAGGGTGCAGGCGTCCGTCATGTTTACGGGATCCGGTAGATTTGTTAGCGCGTGTCCACCCATATCTAGTTTACCTTCCATGATGTCGCCCTTTCTCCAGACCGAGTTGTCATCCATGTACTTCCTGCTGACTGCGCTGGAATCGAATTCGGGATCATGATCGAGACCGAATAAATTCTCACCGTTCATGTTGATACCACCCTCCATGGTTCCGCCAGATTGTTTGTTCAGGTCCACTTGCGATTCTACGTATTCTTGTGATCGTATCACGGCAGAATCTACGTAGCCCTTGTTGACTGCGGTTGAGTCCGCATCCATGTCGTCGACCTTCGACAGATTCAATATCTTGTTGAATCCCGCATTCAAATCCGATTTCATTTCTCATCTGTCAGACTTTCTCTGTTCCAGATCTACGTAGTGTTTGGTCACCACGTCCTTGGGATTCGTAGGAGTGGCTACGTTCATTATCTTGTTAGAATTGGCGTTCAATTCCGAGTGCATCGTTTTCTGAATGTATCTATTTCTCAGATGTTTGCTGAATCGTGCGTGAGAGTCGTCAGCGTATTTCTTGGTCGCTGCATCAGTGGGATCTATGGGATTCACGACGTTCACCAAACATTTAGATTTTAGATTGAGATCGTCGGTCATGGCTTTATCCACGTAATTATCTAGCATGATTCGTTCGAAATCCGCGTTCCCCCTGTCAACGTATTTTTTAGTCGCAGCATCTGCGAGATCTATCGGCTCGGGAAGATTGTAGAGGTTCTTATCGTTCATGTTCAAAGGTTCCTCTTGAGGTTTGTATCTCCGAACGTAACGTTCGTCCAAGTTGGCAACGTCGTAACCATCACCGACTTCGAGCATCTTCCTCTTCTTTTTGGGTTGACTTTCGTCGTCACTTCTACCAAATTTATCGACTGGCATGTTGTTTTGAGATTTTTGTTTTAAAAATTTATTTCAAACGCTGTTTATTACAAATGAATTATTTCACTTATTTTTATTTTTCGTTTTTATTTGATTAAAATTTTTTATATAATTTTTTACCTTTATATATACTATAAAAAAAAATCTCTCTCTAATGTAAATCATTGAGAATGTCTTGAAACCGATCTCCTTCAGACCATCTCTTGAGAACGTAGAGACACAGGTGACCGCAAAACACTTAATCTGGCGATTGTACTCGTTCCATGTTGTAACGAACCATCAATTTGTTGAAATAGTTCTTTATTTCTTTCGGCGGCGAGATTCCGTAGCTGTCGAAATAATAATTCTTCTTCTCCCCGTTCTTGAACCACGCCACCCAGTGAGTGCCTTCACCTGATAAATCGTCTAGATTTAAAATTCTGCATTCCGATTGTCGAGGTCTTCTCTTCGGCAAGGCATCTCTGGAAAACACAACTAGAAAATCTTTGATTTTCAAATCCTTCGCCGCATTCGACAGATCGATGTTGGATAGGGGTTCGTTAGGTAAGAAGACACCTTCTACGGATATCTCTATTTTCTCATTCATAAATGCGTATATATATTTTTTTTTTTAAATTTATTTAATTTTATTATAATTCACTAAAATGACGTTATTTTTTTCTTTTTCTTTTTAAACTAACTCTATCGACTTCCATAATCTTGAATCCATCTAATTCCTCGACTTTCATAATCGTGGATCCATCTAATTCCTCTTGATTTTCTGGAATCCTATCATCCTTAATCATATCTGGAATCCTATCATCCTCAATCATATCTGAAATCCTATCATCTAAAATTAGATCCAAAGTCCAATGTCCGAGTGCTAAAGTGCTTATTTTATCATCTAACACGAATCTCTTATCGTCATCAGCCGTCAGCGAAATCTTGTTGACTATTTCGGTATACAAGTCGTGATTTTCGCTTCGAATCAATTTCATAGTCTTATATACCGGACCACTTCCTAACTGACAATCTTTATACTCTTGGAAAGAGATGTTTTTCTTCACCATGCACGCTTTAACCCCTTTGCACTTCTTGATCTCTTCATCTTCTAGACGATAAGCATACAGTTTAGGTCTCGAGCCCACGAATTCGACGATTTGTTTACCACCGCTCTCGTCCTTAAATTTACCCAACACCTTGTTGTCGTTCGATTGAATGTTGGACGGGTGACCGACGGGATAATTGCTTGTGTCGAACCAAGCGGTCACGTCTAGAGATATATCTCGGTAGACATCTTTTGTCTCTATCTCGTAAACTAAACTGTCCATGTCGGTGAACAGTAGTTTGGCTTTATCACCAAATTATCGTTTGACGTAATTGTAGTGAAACTTATACATCAATCGCTTGCTGATATCTAAGATGATCGGTCCGAGATAATATGGTTTGTCGAACTTCAGGTGCGTCTTTTGCATGTGAACGGCCACTAGATTTTCGTCGAATATGGTTCGGTGTTTGTAATTGGGTTTCGCCACTAATTTTTTAGAGTTTGAAGAAATCTTTTTCAAAAGTCGTTCTCGGCTCGAATTCTGAGATTCGTGTTGAGATCAATGTATTTTTTCATCCAAGGCTCTTCGTCGAATCGAATGATGTGATGTATGTTGACTAATTTCATCCCGTAAACGATGTATTGTTTTAAATTCTCACTGTAGACGACGTAGTTACGTTTGTTAAATAAATTGGGAATGAGTTTTTCCTCGTCTCCTTCAATCGGTTCCATTCGTTCAGGAGCCAGTGGATAATCATTGTGTAGATCGTGTAATTCTTCTGGATAGTTCAAATCGACTTCTAAAATGCAAGGATAGTCTCTCCATTTTTGCATCTCTTCCGGTTCCGTTACCCATTCGAAATTTCCAATCATACAGATTATTAACATCCCAATACTGTATGTATTTATTCAACCATTTCGAATTGAAACCTTCTTTCATGTAGAGATTGTTAGCTTCAGAATATCTGTGGGAGATCATCGAGACGTCACCTCTCTCAGCCCTTTCGAACATGAGCAACATGTCCACGTTGGAAAATAATTCCAATCGAACTCTGGTCGTCTTCAACAGAGCGTCCCACGCCAGACCAGGTGTGGTGAAATACCAAGCGGGATCCAGATCGTAATTTCGATGACAGACGTCTCGAAAATTTTCAAACACGTCTGCCAAGAGCAGAACGTCAGTCTTCAGATAGAGATCATGATAATCTCTCATTGTTTTCATATCGAATGATTTCCACACGTTTTTGGCGTGTTCGTAATTCTCATCGGAAATGTCGGATTCGTATAATTTTGAATAAAAATCTTCTTTCGAAGGTAGTGCGGTGTCATCGAATCTCTTTAGATCGTTCATGTAATCATAAGGATAGACTCCTTTCCTCAACATAACGTCTACTCGTTCTCCAAAATGTTCACTCGTGATTTTAAATTTATCCTTGCTCATGTTATTGACTAATTTTTCCAGAGCGGTCGACATGAATTTAAAACTGTCGATGAAACGTATGCTTCTACGAATTAATTTCGTTTTTTCTTCCAACGTCTCTCCATTGATTACTCTTTTCTTCTCCAGGAGCTTCCATTTCGTGAAGGAAATGTATCTTTCTTCACTGTTCGCGATGCAATTTAATTCTTCGTGGGAGGTGCCGAGATTTTTCATGAACAGATGACTGTCATAACCCGAGAGATTGTGAAATATCACTGGATAGAAAATGGCGTCTCGATATTTTAAATTACACTTGCTGTGAGCCGGACTGTGATACAGACCCGTGTAAAGATCGTGGTCTCTGACCTTCTTATTTTCCTCCGAATTCTCGTCGAACGATTGTCTGCATATGTTACATTCGGTGGCTCTGTTATTTTCGTCCTGCTGCTCTCACATGATGATCATTTTTGCCGGAGGTTTGAGTTTATCGTATAACATTTGAATTTTCGATTCTAACTCTTCCACGAACCTTTGAGCCACGTCGTCGTCTTCGCACTGTTTCGTGTAGGTGAAGGGACCCATGTCGTGTTGCGAGTCGAAAGCGCATTTCACGTAAATGCAATAACCCGAAGGTGTGTGTTTTTGATACCTTTCGATTTAACTTCGAAGAGCATTGGGTTGGCAGGAATTCATTTTCACAGTGAAGCATTCAAAATCGGCGTACACGACGAATGGTACTTTAACCTTCTATTGTGATTTTCAA
The DNA here is from genome assembly GCA_031216915.1 of Pictodentalium vernedei. Classification (NCBI taxonomy): domain Eukaryota; kingdom Metazoa; phylum Mollusca; class Scaphopoda; order Dentaliida; family Dentaliidae; genus Pictodentalium; species Pictodentalium vernedei. Next base: position 27,996,741 of record CM062296.1, read on the forward strand.
ACTTCATGATGGTGTTGGGTTTGGGCATTTCAATGGCGACACCTTGATTTTCGTTGCAATATTCCTGATGTTTCGCTAACGATTTTTCACTCTGAAACAAGTTCATGCAGTTGCAACATAAGCATACCTTTCCTTTATGTTCATTATTTTGTCTCGATAGTAATCGGCTTGGATGTTTAACCCAACAATAATGACGATTGTCACCATTCGAAATCAATAATAAAATAATCGTCTTTTCTCTTTCGAAATACAAAGTCTGTCTGAGAGGATAGATCATTCGTTTTTCATCGTCATATCCTAAGACGTTCACCGCTACGGTGGTATTTTGAGCCTTGAAACGTTCGATGTGTTTTAACTCTGTTGGAAAAGTCACTCCGGTGCAATCGAGATTTTTAGAAGTCTCCTCGTAATGAGAAACTCTATCGGAGTTCATTTTGACAGGGTATAAAGCGGAGGTGACTGCCCATTTAAAACACTGATCATCTTTATTTCTCACGTTGATCACAGCATTTTTTTAGATAAGAAATATGGTAATTCCACGTAGGAAGACCCTTTCAATGAATCGTTTACAGTTATATGAATTTCGAGTTTCAACACCTCATCGAATGTCCAATTACTACCTTCATGTTGATAATTCTCGATAGACGTCAACATCTTGTCTTTAATCTTTTTGAAAACGTCTGATAAATCTGAACCTCAAAGTACGGGTTTGATGTTAGATCTGAAATATGCATTTTTCACGATGCTCTCGCCGGACTTCACATCGATTTTATTCATCACGCAATGGAGTATCATCTTAATTTTTCGTCCCACGTTCATGTGTTCATGAAACAAATCCAATACTTTTTTCTTCACCCGTTCCATGAATAATTTTGGATCGATTTTCTTGAACGAGGGAACCACATCAAAAGTTTTAAAAACGCCTTTGATCGCACTCTCCCATTCTACAGGCTTCGATTGGAATATTTCCATGATGAGTCATGCTATATATTCTTCTCCTTTCCCTTCGTCAATTGCTCAATGAATTTCATTCGATATATCTCGTTTGTCTAGAATCTGAAGTACATCACTCGTTTTCGTTTTCATTTTTTTTTTTCTTTTCTTTTGAAACTTGAAGTTCTTCAATGGCTTTTCATTTAGTTGTCTTCTTATTTTTCACAACCGAAACGTTTTTGGTTTTTTTTGACGTCGGCATTTCGACTCCTTTTACTATCTTTTTCTTCTCATTTTTCACAACCGATGCGTTTTTTGACATCATTGCTATCAACATTTCATTTGCCTTTCCATCATTTCGCAAACGATATTCCTGTATGACTTCAATTTTTTTTTATTTGGTTCTATGATTTCTGAAATGTGGAATTTTTAATTTTTTACAAATCTCGTTTAATTGAGGTACGGTTTTCTCATTTAAATTTCCCATTTTCATTTGTTTGCTTCTTTTGTAAGAATATTTTTTTTTTAATTTTGTATTTAAAAAATTTGTTAAAAAGTTTTAAAAATTGTTTTTATATATATATATGTTTTAATTCCTTCAAAAAAATTTTTTTTGATGAAATTAATCAATTTTTTATGTTCCTTAACGTGAAAAAATTGAATTAATATGAGAAAAAAAGGACATTAAATTTAAACTTTTTATTTATATATAAAGAGAAAAAAACTTTTACAAAAAAAAATTTTTACATTAAAGAAAATTAAAAATTAAAGAAAACTTTTTATATATATAGAGAGTAAAAAAACAACAAACTTTTTTAACAAATTATTATTTAAATACAAAATTTAAAAATATATTATTTGCAATAATTCATAAAACAAAAAAACCAAATAATCGATCATGACAACAACACCTAAAAGATGCGAATTGAAATTGAAACGAGTATATATAACATGCCTTTGAAATTGGACGAAGCCATGCTCAATTTGTTTTATGACTACCAAAGCGATCTACAGAAAATCGTCATCGCCAAAGATAGAGAATTCGACAAGGACGATTTGTCGTTGTCCTATGGAAGTTACATATATCCAAAAATCTCACTCAAACTCGTGGACAAATCAGGTGGTGAGAGCGCGTTCACTGATGTAAAAAAACTCAAAAATGTAAAGATAAACATTCAACACATTTTCAAAAAAGGAGAATACACGAGTGTCAACATGCTAATAACAGACTTGGAAATATAAGCAACAGAGAGATTGATTTTTTAGCGAAGAAGAAGGAAAAAAAAGTAATGAGATCTAGAGAGGTTGATCATCTCTAGATCTCATTACTTTTTTTTGTTTTTTTTTGTTTTTGTTTTCCTTCTTCACTATCGACCATATATTATAATAAAGTTTCCTTTTTTCTCAAATTTCAGCGTCGATTCTTCTTTTCTTTTTTTGTGATATGTTACGTTCTTTTTATAAGAACACATTTGTTTATCCGAATCATAATTATGAACAGATGTTGTGCATCTCTCAGTAACACTCGCATCATTACCATTCTCTTCAGAAGGTAGTGGTGACGGTGGAAAACGTCTCATTCTTTTAAATCTCAACCATCTATCCCGATCTTTATTTAACTCTTTTATCAGTTCTTTCCTAAGATATCCATCATTAGTGTCTAATCGTTTTTCCACATCTTTTTCGCACTCTATCTCGCGATATTCATCATTATCGTCTAATTGTTTTTCCACCTTTTTATCCATTTATATTATTTTATACTTTCTGTGATTTATATTTTATATAATTATATAATTTTTACATTATAATAACATACTCAAAATCGGTATATTCTTAAATGGCGAATTCTCACCAAACAACAAACCCTTGCCGAGTCGCTCAATGTTCTGTCCACTCTTTAGATAGAGACCGTTTCCACTCAAAGAGTTGTCACCTCTAACGGTTTCTAGATACAATCCTTTACCGCTGTCGTCTACGTGGACGCGACACACGGCTCCTCCCTTCTTCAAAAACAGTCCGCTGCCACCCATTAATTTCTCAACTGACGAACTCGCGAGTCCCGAGAGAGCTCCGAAGCCGAAAGTCTTTCCGAGAAAGGGTAATGCTTTTGCGGCAAATGGTAATGCTTTTGCGGCGATTCCTGCCAATAGCGGTAGGAAACCGCCTTTCATTCTCAAATTGTATCTCAATTGATCGGGACTCAATCTCACCGTCAACCTCTTCCATCACAAGTCGCTTTCTCCATCCTTTTGATTTGACTTCTGGTCCAGGCGATCGAATCCTGACCGCCACTCGTCAGATCTTCGTGAGTGAATTTGAATCTCACCACCTCACCTCGAGTTGTTAACACTCTCTTAAGTTTCTTCCTCTGTCCTGCGGATATGTTCACGTTTTTAACCACGTATTGTGTCATAATTCTTTTTTTAAAATATATTTTGTTCAATTGTTTTTTTGTTTTAATGATAATTATATATATTAAATAATTTTTGTAAATTAATATTGCGTTTATTTTATTTTGTTATTTATATATACACAATATTTTTTTTTTTGCTTTTATATTTCTCTTATGTGAAATCGTATCGTCACCCTCTCTCCGCGGAGATCTAACAGTTCACCATTTTGATCCGTCAACATGGTTTTGAGACTATACAACGTGTCTAAACTCACTGGTAGATAAACTAAATTTCGAGGTCGTTCCATGATCTTATAACCCGGCGACACGTTTGGAAAGAAGGAATAGATCGTCGGTTGAGCGCTACCATTCACGTAGCTTCCAGCAATCATGTCCACATTCACCAGAATGCTATTGTCTGCGCGAATGTCGACCGTATTTTCAGATGCCGCGTGGCCTCGATACATCTTTCGATCGAATCCCAGCATCTTGCCTATAGAATCGTCCGTGTTGAAATCCACTCGAAAATTATCTTCCAAATCCAACATCGTCTGTAAGGTATTAGGGTTGGGAGCGAGTCTGATCTTGTTGCTTCCCTTTCCATCCGTCTTCATTCGCGTTTGAATGTAATTGTTCAAATCGTCTATGTCGTAACTTCCTTTGGGAATTCGAATCTACAACCAATCCACTCCGTCGGAATGAGTTATTCTTTTCGGTGACGTTGGGAAAGGAATAATAAGTCTCCAGATTCACCAACGCCATCTCGTATCTTTTCTCTCTATTCAATTCGATGGAAGGTTCGAATTTCGTCACGAATCGAGTCGAATCGCCACTCACCACGATTTGAATGGATTGTTTTGAAGCCGTATTCTTGGCTATCCGTTCTAACAATTTTCCTTGTTCGAACATTATATTTAATTTTATTTTTTATTTTTTCAAAACTAATTATTTGAAGATTTATTATTTTCTAATTTTATTTTCGCGCTCTATCTTATTATCATCAGAAACATAAAACTTGTCGAATCCGCACCGATATTTTCCGCGATTAAATTCGCTAGTCAAATCGATCACGATGAAATTGTAAAGTCCTCCATCCCATACCCTCTTACAGAATCTCCTGAATTCTGCCGCGCTCATGTCGTTTGCGACGTGATCACTGTAGATGTGATTGAGATTCTTGAGATCTTGGCGAAAGAGACATAGAAAATTAGCGTTCTCCCTTATCGTCTGTCTGGGCAATCGAAAATAATTCTGCGACAGGTAGAAACAGTCGACGTTGCTGTGACGACCCCTAACGTAATACGATTCGCATCGGTTCTGTCTCTCCAAAAGCAGATCGTCGAAAATCATGAGATTCTTATCTTCCGATTTCAATTCTCTAGGATTCGGAACGTCGCTAGCGTTCGCATAAAATCGACACTCGACGTTCGTAAATGCATTTCTCTTCATCAATTCCATCGCCGCACCGTCCAAAATGGTTGAAAGAGAAGCTTCACTTTTGTTGAATTCCTCCCTACTGTCAAAGATTCTGGCTATGACGTCCTTGGGCAATCTACGATCCATGCACTCTCGAAGCAATCTGTATTCGGGTTGAAACAAGCTCTTTCCAAACACAAACAATCTGTCGTAATCCAACCAGTCGGGTCGCGACAACAGATTCATCAACAGATTGGTCTTTCTACAATTCGATTTTCCCACTATCAAGCCTCTTATGCTTTTGGGAAAGAACTCGTTATTCGACCTCTTAGTCGCGGCGTCGTTCCAAGACATATCTTTAATGTTCATCTTTGTTTATTTTTTTTGTTATTTTAGATTTTTTCAAACACAATTTTATGTTTTATCAAACTCAGTTTTTATAATATTATTATTGTCTATATATTACACCGTCGCGAGTTCTCTTCAATCCAGATCCACTCGTCATTTTAGCTAAATCTTGTATGGGTACCACAGCATCCTTAAAATCTTTCCAACTTTTCGGCGTTCGCTCTAACGTAGCTCACTTCGCCGGTGGACTGATCAACTTGTCGATCAACGCGTCGGCTGCCCTCTTGCCAGCCACAGAAGCTATCCTACCACTGGCTTCGGAAGCGGCTTTCTTACCAGCATCCAAAGCCGTCTTCTTACCGACTTCAAATGCGGTCGATGCGAGTTTTCTACCTGCATCACTCGTGAATGCTCGCATTATAGAATCGACGATGCCAGAACCGCCTTGAACATAAGTTCTAACGTATCCCCTGTTCTTTATCACCAACATATTTTTATTTTATAATATATATTTTGTTTTCACTGGTAAATCGTTTGTTGTTTAAATACTTTTATTATTCTAGTGTAAAATTTACTGTTTTTATTTTATATATTTTGTTTGTTTGTTTCTCTCTACTTATTATATACATCAATCATTCAATTCGTTCATCAGCCTTTTATAATGTTTTTTATTCAAAACCTTCTGTCTTAACAATTCGTCGCATATGCTTACTATCTCATTATCTAACCCTGTGTTACCAGAGCGTCTACTTGCCATCAACAAACTCAATCTCTGAGACAGAGTGTCAGAATCGCTCGGAAGAAAAGTGGTTTTCACCCCTTTGCCAGTCACCGATTCGACGAACTTTTTATTCATATCCCATATGGGTTTCACCACTTTCGTCCACTTGTAACCTCTGTTGGCTTTAGGTCTCGTCTCTCTGGCATCGTTATTTCTCTTCATGGCGTGGTTCTGAACCAGAAAGTCGCCATAATTGTCGAAATCCTGTTCCGTGTAATCTCCAGGCTTGTCGAAAAGGAGCAATTTGCGCAGTCCATCAGTTATTTTATACTTATTCGAACCGATGATTAAATCATCACCATCCATTTCCACTTCTGTGTCGCCCACAAAAGTTCTACCGTCCGAATCCTTATAAATTCCATACTACAGATCTCTCTTACCACCATCCTCGGACGACACGACGCTATCAGTGGTGATAGTCGAAGCTGTATCGTCGCTCTCGCTCACGTCGGTTTCGATTCTGATGGGAACGTAATCCGGTGTAGATTGAAAGGAATACTGTTTTGTAAAACTACCGGGCAGCGAACCCATTCTCAAAGAACTCTCTTTTATGGGTCTCAATTCTTCAACTATCTCCTTCCTGCTTCGTTCCTGAACCTCCGTCATGGGTTTAAATATTTTTGTGGCTTCGCGTCTCAGTTCCACTTCTCCAAGACGTCTGCTTCTGTCAGCCGATTGAATGCTCTTCTTGGCACGTTCATATTCGTTTAAAAGCTGATCTCTACGTTTAGCATCCATCTGTAAAAACATTTTTTTTCGTTTTTAAATTATTAATATTTCCTTTGAGTATGCTAATGTGAGTTATTTATTATTTTCAAAATTAAATGTATAATTATTTTTATGTTTTATGTTTTAAGTAAATAAAAATCTTCTGTCTTTAATATAATAACTAAAAACCAGTTGAGGAAAAACATTTTACATGATAAAACCTCTATAAATGCGTTTTGCCTCTGAACGTGTTAAAAATCGCATCACAGATTATATTCACTCAGTGACGAAGTAGAGAACTTTAAAAAGTTTGAAAGTTTTAGCGCATAAGAAACCGGTTTCTGATTTAATGCGTTTGAGAATAATTACATCCGTTGAAAGGTTTCATTCATATCTCCGAACATTATCACGAATATATTAAAAATTAAATTTACCTCTTAAACCTGATTGCGTGGAAACGCGCTTTTATTGTCTATTATTAAAACGATCCATTGAACGAAAACCTTTCATTCACACCAGAACAAAACATGAGTGTCAGTTTTATCTCTTAAAAATTCATCTAAGTGAAAAAGGTTTTATAATAGAATTTTTATTTGAATTAAACAATTCTACGAACTATTTTTATTTGAATGAAACAATTCTACAAAGTGTTTTATTAAGATTTATTTCACAAAATTCGCAGTGACAAAACGTAAACAAACGATTTTCCATCGATTCTAACTTTCTAAAACTCAATTTTTTTTTCAATGTCATCCGTTTGAAACGAAAACCTTTCATTCACACCAAAACAAAACATGAATGTCTATTATAACAGATTCAATTTTATAGTCGACTCTTTTGAACGAAAACCTTTCATTCACACCGAAACAAAAACATGAGTGTCTATTATGATAGAATTTATCGAATTCAATCTTATAGTCGACTCTATTAAACGAAACAAGCTATTTATTTACACTGAGTACAAAATTGAAAAAACTCCTCAAAACCGATTCTATCACGATTGGTCTCACAAAAATCAAGAGATGAATCGGCAAATCGTTTTCACCGATCAAATCGCACCCTATAGCGCCCGAAACGCGATCGGGAACGTGGCGGTGGTTTGCGGGTTCTGAATCCCCTTTTTTTCCATGTACCGTAGGCCCAAATCGATTTTTAAAAAAATCCTCGATGAGTAACTACACTTTACACCACTTTTCATCGTTGGCGAACGTCGAAAAAAGGTTTTTGAGGTCGATTTTCCTGATCTAGAATCCGCAAATGGGTTTCCCCGATCGGATCACGCTTTTGACGTTCGAACACCTGTTGGCGAACGTAGGCGAACGTAGGTGATACAGAATACGCAAACCGCTTTTTGATGCTGACACAGAATCCGCAAAACGTTTTTTGCTCGCGTTCACCAACGATGGATCGGTGGTCTAATCCGCGATGGGAACGTAGAGAAAAAATTTTAAATTATATTTTCTTAAAATTTCGTACATTTTTTTCACTCTTGAGCGACGTCGAATGTACGCGTTCGCCAACGGGTATTTGAACGTTAAAAGTGCGATCTGTGACCCTCAAAACCAATGGCGGATTCTGTATCACCATGAAAAACGACATTTTTTGCACTTGTACACGATTTTAACACTGAATCCCTATGGCGGTACACGTACATGCACGTGTACATGTACAAATCGTGTACAAGTGATACGGAATCCGCCTTTTCTACCTACTTGTAAGTAATCTGATGATGCTATGGGCTATTTATATCAGGCCACCGTTCCCATTATGTAAAGAATCTTATGCGGTTATACCAGGCCACCATTCTCATTATGTAAGGAATCTGATGCTGTTATATCAGGCCTCCGTTCTCATTATGTAAGGAATCTGATGTTGTTATATCAGGCCACCATTCTCATTATGTAAGGAATCTGATGATGTTATGGGCTATTTATATCGGGCCACCATTTCCATTATGTAAGGAATCTGATGCGTTTATATCAGGCCACCATTCTCATTATGTAAGGAACCAGGTGTTGTTATATCAGGCCACCATTCTCATTATGTAAGGAATAAGATGATGTTATGGGTTATTTATTTCAGGCCACCATTCCCATTATGTAAGGAATCTGATGTGGTTATATCCGGCCACCATTCTCATTATGTAAGGAATCAGGTTTGTTATATCAGGCCACCGTTCTCATTATGTAAGGAATCTGATGATGTTATATCAGGCCACCATTCTCATTATGTAAGGAATCTGATGCTGTTATATCGGGCCACCATTCTCATTATGTAAGGAATCAGATGTTGTTACATCTGGACACCATTCTCTTTATGTAAGGAATCGGGTGTTGTTACATCAGGACACCATTCTCATTATGTAAGGAATCTGATGATGTTATGGGCTATTTATATCAAGCCACCATTCGCATTGTGTAAGGAATCTGATGCGGTTATATCAGGCCACCATTCTCATCCTGTAAGGAATCTGAAGCTGTTATTTCCGGCCACAGTTCTCATTATGTAAGGAATCTGATGTCGTTATATCAGGCTACTGTTCTCATTATGTAAGGAATCTGATGTTGTTATATCAGGCTACTGTTCTCATTATGTAAGGAATCTGATGCGGTTATATCAGGCCACCATTCTCATTATGTAAGGAACCAGGTGATGCTATAGCAGGCAACCATTCTCATTATGTAAGGAATCTGATGCTGTTATATCAGGCCACCATTATCATTATGTAAGGAATCAGGTGTTGTTATAGCAGGCAACCGTTCTCATTATGTAAGGAATCTGGTGCTGTTATATCAGGCCACCGTTCTCATTATGTAAGAAATCTGATGATGTTATGGGCTATTTATATCCGGCCACCGTTCTCATTATGTAAGGAATTTTATGCGGTTATACCAGGCCACCATTCCCATTATGTAAGGACTCTGATGCTGTTATATCAGGCCACCGTTCTCATTATGTAAGGAATCCAATGCTGTTATATCAGGATTACTGTTCTCAGTATGTAAGGAATCTGATGTTGTTATATCAGGCCACCGTTCTCATTATGTAAGGAATCCGATGCTGTTATTTCAGGCCACCGTTCTCATTATGTAAGGAATCTGATGCTGTTATATCAGGCCACCGTTCTCATTATGTAAGGAATCTAATGCTGTTATATCAGGCTACTGTTCTCATTATGTAAGGAATCTGATGCTGTTATATCAGACCACCGTTCTCATTATGTAAGGAATCTGATGCTGTTATATCAAGCCACTATTCTCATTTCGTAAGGAATCCGATGCTGTTATATCAGGGCACTATTCTCATTATGTAAGGAATCTGATACTGTTATATCAGGCCACCATTCTCATTATGTTAGGAATCAGGTGTTGTTATAGCAGGCAACCGTTCTCATTATGTAAGGAATCTGATGCTGTTATATCAGGCCACCGTTCTCATTATGTAAGGAATCTGATGATGTTATGGGCTATTTATATCAGGCCACCGTTCTCATTATGTAAGGAATCGTATGCGGTTATACCAAGCCACCATTCTCATTATGTAAGGAATCCAATGCTGTTATATCAGGCCACCGTTCTCATTATGTAAGGAATCCAATGCTGTTATATCAGGCTACTGTTCTCATTATGTAAGGAATCTGATGTTGTTATATCAGGCCACCGTTCTCATTATGTAAGGAATCTGATGCTGTTATTTCAGGCCACTGTTCTCATTATGTAAGGAATCTGATGCTGTTATATCAGGCCACCGTTCCCATTATGTAAGGAATCTAATGCTGTTATATCAGGCTACTGTTCTCATTATGTATGGAATCTGATGCTGTTATATCAGACCACCGTTCTCATTATGTAAGGAATCTGATGCTGTTATATCAGGCCACTATTCTCATTTTGTAAGGAATCCGATGCTGTTATATCAGGGCACTATTCTCATTATGTAAGGAATCTGATGCTGTTATATCAGGCCACCATTCTCATTATGTAAGGAATCAGGTGTTGTTATAGCAGGCAACCGTTCTCATCATGTAAGGAATCTGATGCTGTTATATCAGGCCACCGTTCTCATTATGTAAGGAATCTGATGATGTTATGGGCTATTTATATCAGACCACCGTTCTCATTATGTAAGGAATCGTATGCGGTTATACCAAGCCACCGTTCTCATTATGTAATGAATCCAATGCTGTTATATCAGGCTACTGTTCTCATTATGTAAGGAATCCGATGTTGTTATATCAGGCCACCGTTCTCATTATGTAAGGAATCTGATGCTGTTATATCAGGCCACCGTTCTCATTATGTAAGGAATCTGATGCTGTTATATCAGGCCACCGTTCTCATTATGTAAGGAATCTAATGCTGTTATATCAGGCTACTGTTCTCATTATGTAAGGAATCTGACGTTGTTATATCAGACCACCGTGCTCATTATGTAAGGAATCTGATACTGTTATATCAGGCCAACGTTCTCATTATGTAAGGAATCTGATGATGTTATATCAGGCCACCGTTCTCATTATGTAAGGAATCTGACGCTGTTATATCAGACCACCGTTCTCATTATGTAAGGAATCTGATGCTGTTATATCAGGCCACCGTTCTCATTATGTAAGGAATCTAATGCTGTTATATCAGGCCACCGTTCTCATTGTATAAGGAATCCGATGTTGTTATATCAGGCCACCGTTCTCGTTATGTAAGGAATCTGATGCTGTTATATCAGACCACTGTTCTCATTATGTAAGGAATCTGATGCTGTTATATCAGGCCACCGTTCTCATTGTGTAAGGAATCTGATGCTGTTATATCAGGCCACCGTTCTCATTATGTAAGGAATCTGATACTGTTATATCAGGTCACCGTTCTCATTATGTAAGGAATCTGATATTGTTATATCAGGCCACCGTTCTCATTATGTAAGGAATCTGATGCTGTTATATCAGGCCACCGTTCTCATTATGTAAGGAATCTGATGCTGTTATATCCGGCCACCGTTCTCATTATGTAAGGAATCTGATACTGTTATATCAGGTCACCGTTCTCATTATGTAAGGAATCTGATGTTGTTATATCAGGCCAACGTTCTCATTATGTAAGGAATCTGATGCTGTTATATCAGGCCGCCGTTCTCATTATGTAAGGAACCTGATGCTGTTATATCAGGCCACCGTTCTCTTTATGTAAGGAATCTGATACTGTTATATCAGACCACCGTTCTCATTATGTAAGGAATCTGATGCTGTTATATCAGACCACCGTTCTCATTATTTAAGGAATCTAATGCTGTTATATCGGGCTACCGTTCTCTTTATGTAAGCAGTTTGATGCTGTGATGGGCTAATTGTTTATCCACATTTTGTGGAGTTGTGTGAAGACTACCATTGATGAAATGTTATCTCCCTTTACTCACAAAGATATACAGATATTCTTTCATACCCAAGCTATAGTTATTCAATCAATGAGTATTTAATTCGCCTGTCTGTCATTTTTGTTAGATTTATTCATATAGGATATATCATTTGATTTTAAAATAAATCAGAATTTACTTATCCCACCAAATGAATGTTCTACACGAGAGAATCTAAGGATAGGTGATAGATGGGATAGGTGATGGCCTGTTTAAGGGTCTGAATGATTCCAAGCTATAATAGCATTGAAGTTGTTACATAATTAGACTGGTGGCTTGAGAACTTGACCCCAGGCATGTCTGACCTTTTAGCACATATAGGTATAGTCAAGAAGTTGATGGATGGGAACAAAACATTGCCTCAAGTTTACCGAATCAAGATTTCCATACCTCTTTCACGGGTGGTATTGTAACTCTGCATCTCATCTCTGGTTTATCTTATCTTGGTTTATCTTATCTTTATAGCAGACGAATATGTATTTAATAATTTCTATGTCACATCTCAGGCCTACCTGTGTTCTTCGGTCCAAGCAGGCCTGTCAGGTGTCATAGGAATTATTAGATACGTGTCCAATATTGGATATTTGTGGTGCACGAAGAAAGGTGTACATTACTTACAATGGTTTGTCATAAGTGCGAGAATGCAAAAGCGCACGCCAGAATTGAAGCCATGGACTTCTATGCACGTGCTTGGAGCAGTTTTAGCAGAAATATGCCACTTTGCTGGAATGATTTTAACCCTTTACCCAACGTAATGCCCAAAACCGGCCAGCGGTATTCACAAAATATAATGTCCAGTTTTCATTATATTTTCATTTGTTATCACACAAACATAGCTTATGACTCCTCATTGGAACGAGCTTGTTGAGCTCATTCCAACGAGGGGTCATAAGCTATGTTTTTGTGATAAAAAATGATAACAATGAGTTATTCTAGTATTTTATTTGCAAGTGTCGAGTCAGGTAAAGGGTTAACTGGATGTGGTGCTTTGAAAAATATAGTCAAAGCAGAAAGGGTGCTAATAGAAGTTTCCCGAAATATTATTCCGAATCTTAAAATGTCAGTTCACACACAGATTAGGGACAAATGGAATGTATGGTTAGTGAATTCATATGACCTGGAACCATTCTAGTAGAAGCCATATACACGTAAGTGTGCATTTTCGGTTAAATGTTACTACAGACTTCGCTGTATTTTACATTTTAGCTCCAGCAGAGTGGAAACATGGTTACATGCCTGTTAATCAGGTGCGGACAGCTGGCGAAAAAGCAACATTCCTTTGTAATGGGTTTGGCCCTCCGAAGCCTGATGTAATTTGGTTCATAAATGGATTGAAGTTAGAAGGTATATCTGTTGATATTATAAGTTATCGTATCGTGGCAGTAACATGGTATGAGGTTTATGGCCTGGAGCTTATGTTCAACTGAGACTCCAAGCATTGGGGTTGAACATACGCTCCTAGATGCAAACCTCTGACCACGTTACCATCAGTTCCTTGCAATAATGTATGTGTTCCAATAAGACATTACTCATGGCCCCAACTCCACATCATGAAAGGAACAAGGCGACATTAAAGATAAATTTAGTAAATAAACCTTTTGTGTACCTCACAACGTCACTGGACAACAGAAAATCAATAACTTGAATAAAGGTCAAGGTTGCTCCATCTCAGTTCAAATCATGAACAAGTTCATGATTTGAACTGAGGTGAAGTAACCTCAACTTTTTAGATCACCGAACTGAAAGTCAGGGAGAGCTTAAGTGATCACTTTATGTCCGTCGTCCGTCTCTCCATCCATTTTATATTTTAGCTGTACCAGAGTGGATAGCTGGTTACAAGCCTGTTAGACAGGAGTTTACAACTGGAGAGAAAGCAACATTCCTTTGTAATGGGGTTGGAACACCGATGACTGAAATACATTGGTTCATAAATGGAATTATGTTGGAACGTATAACCGTTGATATACTTAAATATTTATTTTTTTGTGTTTAACAAGAACAAGACCGTCAGCATCCTGGGTCATAATTATGTCAGAGGGGTTTAACGTTGGAGGAAGGCACAACCCTGTCAATTAGCGATGTCCGTCGACAGTGCCGAGGCAAAAGCCAAAAACAATTCTGCTGACGGAAAAAGTAAAAATATCACTCTAGCTATTAAGTGAACAGGTTTGGTTTTGGTATTAAAATATTACCTCAGTCTAAGGCTCAGTAGCCTTATCGTATTACGTTGTCATATAATGGCCCTTTAGTGAATTAATAAACTTCACCTTTGTTTGTCTGGGTCAGTAGGTGATTGTAGAGAGTTCACGACCACTTTGTACATGTACGTGTACACGATGCGTTTACCAACGTGGGATTCAGTGTTAAATCGCACGCTTGTTCACAAAAATGTTCAGTGGTACAAAGTGGTCGTGAACTCTCTACAATCACCTACTTGGGTCTTGCCCATAATTGTTTCGATTGTTGAACTCTAACACACCAGGAGGCGTCCTCTGTGATTGGCACCGTGAATAATTGATGGTGATCAAAACAGCATTTTTCGACCGAAATGAAAAAGTGTAAGATTGTGACCTGCACTGACTGATTACTACAACAACGACTAGTCGAACGATTGTTTCAACATTAAAATTGACCTTCACCCTAACTGGGGCAAATGGTTATACTGGATTTCCATTTTTGGCATGAAATCACTCTAAATCTTTCAATAGTTATTTTAAAGCAGAAAAAGTCATCCAAATATACCTTCCCTAATCTGGAGTGAAGGGGTCATAAAGTATATTTTCAATAGTGGTTCTACTTTGATGAAAAGGGAATACCAGGGGTACGCCAGGCAGATGCCGAAGGCGAGTATAAAGGGGTTGGGTTTTTTTTAAATCTACATCCAACAGAGCTCTCTGTTGGTTTTTTGGGGATTCAACTGCGTTCAATGTTCTTGAAACAAAATGTAAAATACGCCACCCCAGAAACTCCCCATTTCTCTCTCTCTTACCCCTCTCTCTCTCTCTCTCTCTCTCTCTCTCTCTTTCTCTCTCTCTCTCTCTCTCTCTCTCTCTCTTTCTCTGGAAGGGAACTTTAGATTAAAATTAGACAGTGGGGGAGGGGGTGGCACTGAAACAAGTAAGTTTGTGATGCAGGAAGACAAAGAGGCACTGGATTGGGGCATCCATGCATAGCCTAGGTGGGATGGAGGTTGCAAGTCACAAGATCGTTCACGAATCTTTTTTCTGGGGGCGGGGAAGACTTATACTTACATTTATGAGTAAACCTTCAAGCATTGTGGGCAATCTTTCAAATTCCGCTGGCGCTGCCTTCTGCAAATCCCTTAAACTTGAAAATAATTTCTGGATGGAAAACACTCTTCCACGGTGGTTTAGTGGTAATCTATGCCTCCAGTAATATGAACTGCAATAGGTAAATTCCATTAACATGCATCGACACAGACCAGTGTTACGAATGTTCTTCCTGTCAGCACAGCGAATGTATGGGCCAAACTTAATGGGAACAGCGACGATTTGTCCTCAAATTTATTTATTTATTCATTCATTTATTAGAGTTTAATGACACTTTCAACAGCCAGGGTCACCTCGTGTCGGCGGTTTGTCGTGTGATGGAAGCCGGAGTACTTGGAGAGAACCACTGGGCAGCGGCTAGCAACTGTCTGACTCCCCAACGAACTAAAATCACAAGCAGGGTGAACATTAGTTGAAGACAGGTGCATCATCGACGTGTGGTACGCCTCAATACTCAGGGCCACCCCCACGTAGGCAATCGGGATTGAGTGCCTTGCCAAAGGATACAACGCATTTCATTTGTGGAAAGTGAGTGTTTCTGAAGGTTGCGTGCCGTCCACGTAGCTCCCAGCAAAGGACTGGACGTCGGATGTCATAAGTAAAAGTGAGCAATATATCTTTTCACTGCGCATATTGCAGGTCAGTGGGGGAATTTGAGTGTTTTGGACCACCACAAATCTTGTGGTCCAGAAATTTTTGTGGTCCAGAAAAATTTAGTTATTTTTGGAAAAACCCAAATTTTTCTGGTAAAAAAATTGATTTTCTTGGAAAATGTTGAGTTTTTCCAAAAATAATTCAATTTTTCCCTGAAAAACCCTGGGTTTTTCCCGGAAAATGTTTAGAATTCGAACATTTCTGGACCATTATTCCTGAATTAAAAATATGAGTAAATTGTTGTCGAAGCAGACTACTAAACATAAGAGCGACAGATTTTTCGGTCTCAGCTGCATGAATTCGTTCGATCGTCAAGAATCGTTGACGAGTCATCAGGAATATTGCAACGAAAAGCCAAGCGTTGCCGTCAAAATGCCTAAACCTGATACTTACGTGGACGTTTGCAACCACAATAGAAGATTTGAACCGCCATTCGTCGTCTATGCCGATTTCGAATATTTCACCACCAAAATGAATTCTTGCCAGCACGACGAGCGTAGGAGTTACGCCGAAAAATATCAGAGGCACGTACCTTCGGGCTATTGTTATTACGTGAAATGTTCTTTTGACGATGGAGAATCATCAGGTCCATTCATCTACACTAAACGTTTTGAATGCGACGACGTGGCTAAAAAATTCGTGGAAGAGTTAAAATCGAAAATTCAAGAATTATACGAAAAATTTAAAAAATCCAAAGTCAAAATCATCACGCTAGAGAAACGTGAAGAATACAATGAAACCACTGAATGTCACATCTGTTGACAATCATTCGATAATAATTGTGGAAATAATAAAAAAGTTAAAGATCACAATCACTGCACGGGTTTGTTTCACAACAAATGTAATTTAAGATTTCGAGACGCTCAATTCTATCTGGTGATATTTCACAATCTCTCGGGCTACGACAGTCACCTGTTCGTGAACAATATGGGTGTCAGCGATGGGGAATTGAGCTGCATCGCGCATTACCTTCCCTAAATGGAAGGTTGTTGATAAAAAGGTAGTCGTCGATGGATCGACAGAGAAAAAAAAAACGATTCCCATTCGTAGAGAGATACGTTTCATCGATAGTTATAAATTCATGTCGGTCAGTCTGAAAATACTAGTCGACAGTTTGAATAGGGAGAAATTTAAAATCACGAGTAAACATTTTAATGAGCGACAATTGATGAATGTCATGTTGAGGAAAGGCGTCCACCCTTACGATTACATGAGTGATCTGGAGAAATTCGATGACACCGCTCTACCTCATAAAGGAGATTTTTATTTGAAATTATACCATTCCCACATTTCCGACGACGATTACATACACGCGCAAAAAGTGTGGAGAATATTCGACATGAAATCCATGAGAGACTATCACGACCTCTATCTGAAAACCGACGTGCTTTTCTTCGCTGACGTGTTCGAAAATTTTCGACGCGTGTGTCGTCGACATTACGAACTAGACCTGGCTTGGTATTTAACGGCACCCGGACTTGCCTAGGGTGCTCTTTTGAAGACGACCGAAGTCCGATTGGAATTATTAACGGACGTCAATATGTTGCTCATGTTTGAAAAGGCCGTGAGGGGTGGCGTCTCTATGATTTCCACCAGATATGCTAAAGCTTATAATTCTCACGTGGGAAAAGACTTCGATTCGGAAAAACGAGTAAATACCTACAGTATTGGGATGCTAATAATCTGTACGGTTGGGCCATGAGTCATCCTTTACCGATCGGAAATTTCAAATGGGTCGAAACGTTGGAAGAAAGACAAAAATGGAGATATCCTTGTATTCTAGAGGTCGATTTGGACTAATCGGAAACGTTACACGATCTACACAACGATTATCCGCTGGCTCTCAAATGGCTCTCGAATGGAAGTGAACAGCATCGAAAAACTCATTCTCAATTTAAATCACAAACGCAAGTACGTGGTCTATTGCGAAAATCTGAAATGTTACATCGATCGTGGGATGAGATTAATCAACGTGCATCGAATCATTCGATTCGACACGAGTAATTATCCCGACTATCACCCATCTAAGATTCCAGCGTGTGTCAATAAAAAGGTGTTGGGTAAATTCAAAGATGAGAGCGGTGGGAGACAGATCACCGAATTCGTGGGTTTGAGACCATAATTGTACACTTATCTTCTCGACAGCGAAGAGATCAAGAGATGTAAAGGTGTTCAAGTGTGTGTGACGAATAAAAACATCACTTTCGACGAGTATAAAGAGTGTCTTTTCGAAGGTTCAACGGTGTATAAAAAGATGACTGTGATTCAAAGCGAAAAGCATGAGCTGTGCACCAAAGAAATCAATAGGATTGCATTGACGGCCGACGACGATAAGAGAATTATATGTGAGGATAAAATACACACTTTTGCACTCGGATGTTGCAACCACTTTTGTTATACCGCCCACTTTTGTTATACCTCACCAGTTTTGTAATAGCGATCGCCCATTTTTGTTATACCTCACCAGTTTTGTTATAGAACGCCAGCTTTTGTTATAGTTTGAGGTCACCACTTTTGTTATAGAAATCGCCCATTTTTGTTATAAAAATACAGCTAACCACGTTTGTTATATAAATCGCCAGCTTTTGTAATACATGAAATCAAAACTTGCATTCGCCACAAATTCGTTTTTATTCGATGGCCTGCATGCTTGCCTGCTTGCCTGCTGTCTGCCTGCTGACCGGCCGGCCTGCCCACTTGCCTGCTTGCCTGCCTGCCGGCCTGCCTGCCTCCTTGCTTGCCTGCCCGATGATCATCCGGAAGCCCACCCGTCTTCCCACCCGCCTGACCATCCGCTTGTCTGTCTGTCCGTTCAGGCTACTTCAGCTGTACGTGTGTGAATAAGTTGTGTGTACAGACGTTATTTGTGCAAACCAGTGATTTAACCACTGGTCCAGTCCCCTCTTCTGAGGAGCGGCCCCTCAAAACACCCACCTTTGAGGTGCAAAAACGGTCGCAGGTGCGGAATTTTACCCTACCTAACACTGAAATTACCTCACAAGTACATCCGTTCCCCGTCCGTCCGTCTGTCCATCCGTCCGTCCGTCCGTCAGTCAGGAAGCAACATAAAACCCAAATGCCCGACGGCTCTCGTTTTCTTTGGTGGTGAATAAAGGGAGGTTTCTTTCGATGATGAGCATTCTGAAATACTTATTATAATAGTCAGTATAGCAGCAGTCTTCTTTTTGTCAATCTTCCTTGCAATATTTTGAAAACCGGATGTCTGATCGATCAGATTTAATTATGATGGATTGGTGCTTTATGACTACACCGACGTTCCGCTTTACATTAGAAATTCTGAAAAAATGCAATATAGCCACCTTGGTGGAGAATTGTGTACGCCTGCCTGTCTTCATGTGTATTGTAAACTAATGTGTATTTGGGTTTTCAAGATATATTTTTCCCTGGGAAATGAATGCATTTACAGGAAGCAGATAATTAATGCTGATATCGCCTACTTCCGGTTCTTAATTATGTCATGGTAGATCGAATCCAGTTAAAGTGCATCGTTCGGTTTATTGTATGTGTTGTGGGTGTATGATGGCATGGGATGGGGCTCGGGTGGAGGGGGGGGGGGTTATACTGCATTGCATGGTGGAGACTACATATTTGTTTGTAAATGTTATGTATGGTAGTGTTGTGTTGACTCTCTAAGCTTTTCACCGCACGTTCTCAGCGGTAACGCGTGGGACTTTTGTCTTGATCATGTGTTCTTTTATTCATATTATACAGAGGTGGTAGTCTTCGCCACTCCAATCTATTTAAGCATGGCCAAGTATCAATCTGAACTGTTATTGCCTTCTTGTACTGGTCGACTGTTCTTATGTTTCTGGAAGGCGTCTACTCTCCAAAACACGCCAAATCTTGAGACTGAATCTAACCAACTCATTTGTCCTAAAACGATCGACAAATTCTGTAATCCACACATAACACATGTAACAATCAAAAACATTCCTGTGGGGGACCCAGGAAGTGATGCAGTCCTTTTTTACTGAAGTAAACAAAACAAGTTCTGCTTTGCTGGTAAAATTGTACCCAGTCCCCAAATGCTCAGATGGGACTTTTTTTAAAAAGACTGGGATTTAAACGATTGATTAAGTTTGACTTTATCTCCATGTTGTGTTACTATTAGCTCTTGTGCGTAAATATGTGGCGCCTAGGCTAACACCAATAAATAAATGGATAAATAATCAAAGAGAAGCAGCTGTTAAAGTCGCGTGTGTTCTATACACGTTTATAATGCAGTGAATAGATAATACGATAAAAATCCATCAACTTCCACGGTTCTAGACATGTGCGAAATTCCGTTGTCAAAGGAAAGACCACAAATGTTATGAGGGCTTGAAACAGGGGGAAAATTAACCAAGCGTTTGAGTCCCGCGGCAGCATAGAAGGATCGGGTCATTTTCTTTCACCAATCTGCTACTACAGACAACTAATCTGTATATACAGATTATAATAAGGCAGTTTTTACAATTTATCAGTTGACTGTCATCAGTAGTATAGCTCGGTCACATCAACCCTCATTTGGGGGACTCCGGAACTGACGTCATCCAGTGGTGCATTATGGGTGTCAAGTGTTTGTCGTGGTTGTCGTGGTAGCGTACGTAAGCGGTCATCTTGTGACGTCATCATCATGGTAATACGTGGTGTTACTGCGCATGCGCAGCGCGTGCTGTTAGGGTGACGCGTGTTGCCGTCGTCCATTTTGTTTATAGGAGGCCACCATCTTGGTTATTATGGTGACACATTATTGCTAAGTAACCCAAATCATAATACCACAATAGAAGCGTGTGCTACGGGTGTGTTCAAACCAACAGGAGTATTTCTAATTACCCCAATAAACCCGACATTGACAGGAAATCGCTCAAATTGTCTTTTAAGTCAACATTCCGCGTATTCTGAGTACTCCAGCCCCTATGTATATATATATATATATATATAACTTCGTCAAATTGCCGTCATGCTCGGAAGTTTACTTCCTTCTAAGCGGCTTTCATTTTTGACTAATACTTATTCCGTTACGTTAAGTGCCGTACCAATGTGTATCGCGTCATGGGAACGTAAAATTTAGCGTCACGCTGATCCTAATTGTTGAATGGGAATTATAAAATTGATCGTGATACGCGTACGTCTTACAGATCGATTTATTATTTGGCAAGTGGCTGCCTAGCTCCTAATCACGAACCCGTCTATAAAATCGCCGATGCATGTCTTCCTTGGGTGGCAACAAGTAAAGATATGTTCCGCATTACACGTTGTTCACCTTCTTTAATTGTAAATTATGGACAAACAAGACCGTATCATATCTTCCTAAGGTGGTAACGAGTGGAGATATATTCCGCGTTATCTCGCGCATTTTTTTGTTCTCAGCCTTAGAATTAGAAACATTCAATCATTTATCTCAACCTCGCCCTGGTAACAGAGGCAGAAGCGAGTTCGCATGCAGTATTCACACATTCAGCCATTCCTTGACCCGAATTGTTTACACGCGTTGTTCTCCATATTCAAGTGTATTGCTTATAAAACCACTGTATCATATCTCCGTTGGGTGGTAAAGATATGTTCCCCGTTTCATGTTGTTCCCCGTATCCGAGTCTATTACGCGCAAAATAACCGTATCATATCTTCCTTGGGTGGCAACAAGTAAAGATATGTTCCGCGTTATTACGTAAAAAGCAAATATGAATTAGACACTATTTCTAAAACCTCGCCCTGGTAACAGAGGCAGAGGCAAGTAACTTCGTATACCGTATTCACACATCCAACCACTCCGCGCGCCTCCATATCTCCGCCCCAGTACCCAAACCGCGTCAATCAGACATCAATACCGCTGATGGAAAATATAATTTTTCATACCCTCCTTGCGTAGTAATACCTCCCCCCCAACCCCGCCCGATCCTTCCAGGGTGTGTAAATGTCTTGTCCCAACCCACTATTGCAGCATATATATGCCCTCCACCACTGATCTAAGTGTAGTCCCTCCTATAATGTCTACACTGACAATCGTAGGCTAGGGTTCCATACCACCCCCCCCCCCCCCACACACACACACACACCACATACACATGATGTACGCACTGACATGTACCAAATGATCATAATCTCGCAACATATACACGCTATGTCCAACACCAATGCGTGCGTGTTTAGGTGTAATTGCTCTGTACACAGAGGCAGCCACTTGCCAAATAATAAATCGATCTGTAAGACGTACGCGTATCACGATCAATTTTATAATTCCCATTCAACAATTAGGATCAGCGTGACGCTAAATTTTACGTTCCCATGACGCGATACACATTGGTACGGCACTTAACGTAACGGAATAAGTATTAGTCAAAAATGAAAGCCGCTTAGAAGGAAGTAAACTTCCGAGCATGACGGCAATTTGACGAAGTTATATAAAATATTTGATGAAGTGTATGTTTATGCCGACTAAAAGAATTCCAAGGAAAGATGTCGTACCAAGTAATGCGCGAAAGGAACGTACAAAATCGGATTTTCAGGAATTATCGCGGAAAGGGAAGACGGTCTGCAATGTGGGACGGAAACTAATTGAAAAAATAAACAAACGCGAATCACACATAAAATTTCTTAAAAAATGCCAGGAAGAAAATATAATACCGCGAGGATTCAAAGTGAAATGGAATATGACATCGGATGTCAGTGGAAGACGAAAATCGGAATATGAAAACCTTTTAAATGAAACATCAGAGAGACTGGTAGATATTACGCGATTAGAATTCGAGGAACAGTTGGGTCTTCTGAGGGATGAGTTCGCGAAGTTAAAAAATTCGATAAATTCCCGTTTCAACATCTCGGATAAAGAGGCAATTCTGAAGATAATAAAGAACCATGGTGATAAAATCCAAGTCCTTACAGAAAGAACAAAAGATAAGAAGATAGCGGGACTGGGTGATTCAGACGGTACCGACCTACCTGGAAAGAATGTATCGCTGTTGGAAATAAATAATGTGTTAAAAGTATTAGGAATAAAATCACAGAAGAAACTTCCCAGCCACACTGATATCGCAACACACAACATTGAACTGAGAAGGCAAGGGTTTGGATTGCAAAATGTTAGAGCTGATGGGAATTGCTTTTATAGATGCATCAGCAAAATCTGTACAGGCGATGAAGAATATCATCATGTAATACGGAAACGAGTAATGGAGTATGTGGAACATCACGCGAAAATAATGTCTAAATATATAGATGGGCCAGTATCAGGATTCATTAGAAAGAGATCAAAAACGAATGGTAGTATTGAGAGCTGGGCAACAGATGAGGATATAATAGGTTTGGTGAATATGCTGGGAATAGGGATTCATGTATATTGTAAGTATGGTCAAAATTACAGGTGGGTGCGATTCGAACCTGAAAAACAGGTGAGTACAAATGAATTAAATTTCTATCTCTTTTTGAATGATTCTCATTTTCAGGTTGCACAAATGATTGGAAGTATGAAAAAGACAAATGGGCCTAAAACAATCAAATACAAATACTTGCAGTCACAAAATATTTCCGCGTTCCGTAGGGATGAACCAAAACTGAATCCCCGGGGTTATTCAAAAAAAATTACCGACAAAAAGCCTGAGAAACCCTCCAAAAAGGACGAATCTGTGAATCCCCGGGGTTATACAACAAAAATTACCGACAAAAAGTCTGAGAAACCCTCCATAAAGGATGAATCTGTAGAAGTTAAGGATATGAGCGATGATCAAAATAACATGTATGTAGATATAAAGAGTAAAATTCTGCACAACGAAACTAAAATAAATCAGCAAAATAACGTGTTTAATTTATCCGGTAAGAAACTAACAAAACACCAAAGAACATTACTTAAAAGGGGTCTCAAGTTTGTCCCAACGGAAAGAACTTTGGATATGGCGAACCTTATCGTTGAGATAAAAGAATGGGAGCGAAGAATGCGACTATGTGAGTATTTCCTAGACAATAAACAGCAATATATTAATGATAAATTTAAAGAGCGTAACCCGTGGACCCCTAAAGAAGGTAGAGATAAGCACCTTGACCTTTATTTAGAGATAGTACGGGAAGATATTTTGAAGGGCATAAAAAAACGCGTGCGAAACAACATAACAAAAATGGAGGAGAAGGCTCTGAGGGAGTTGTTAAATGATAATACAATAGTCGTGCGACCAGCCGATAAAGGGTCTGGAATAACCGTTTTGGATGCAAGTAAATATGAAAATGAGATCTTGATGGAGTTGGGGGACCAAACAACATACAAAGAAGTACCTGTAAATCTGACAGAGAAAATAACAAACAAGATTAAAAGCCAACTAAAAAAACTAGAAAAAAACAAACTGATAGACAAAAAAGTATTAGCGTACATGATACCTAAGCAGCCACAGGCTGGAAGAGTAAAAGGTAACCCCAAAATGCATAAAAATGAAGCCCCTTTAAGAACAATAATTTCGGGAATAAACCACCCAACAGAGAAAATAGCAGAAGTGATGGAGTCTGAATTAAAACAACACGTTGAGTCATTACCATCCTACATTCGCGACACCACACATT
Source organism: Pictodentalium vernedei (assembly GCA_031216915.1). Classification (NCBI taxonomy): domain Eukaryota; kingdom Metazoa; phylum Mollusca; class Scaphopoda; order Dentaliida; family Dentaliidae; genus Pictodentalium; species Pictodentalium vernedei. Next base: position 28,021,216 of record CM062296.1, read on the forward strand.
TCTTGAACAGACTGGACAGTATACCCCAACCACTCCCTGAAAACAGCATAATGTACTGTATGGACGTCAAGAAACTATATCCAAGCGTCCCACGTAATGAAGGTATATTAGCATGTAAAAAAGCACTAGAAAACTCTAAAAGAAAATTATTCCCAACAGAGATAGGTCTTAAACTAATAGAAACTGTTTTGGACAACAACAATTTTTCATTTAAAGGAAGACATTATCTACAAACCGACGGCGTTGCAATAGGTTCGCGATTAGGGATGAATTATGCGTGCACATATATGGGTGAATGGGAAGAGAAACTGTCAAAAGCATCGAAGTTACACCCCCTTGAACAGGTACGGTACGTTGATGATATCTGGGGAGTATGGACGCATGGGTTGGAGTCTCTGAAACAATATCATTCTTTGGCAAATACGATACACCCAAGAATACAGGTCGATTTAAGGTGGTCTGAAAATGAGATAGAATTCTTAGACACGGTAGTCAAAATTGAAGACGGATTTCTTAAAACCGGTTTATATACAAAACCCACGGACACGCATCAATACCTACACGCAAAGTCAGATCACCCAATCAACACTAAAAGAGCGATACCATATGGAATAGCTTCAAGAGTAAAAAGAATATGTTCCGATAATGCTGAATAGGAATGCCACAAAAATAATATAAAACAGCACCTGCATGCCAGAGGTTACGACGAAAAGTTTGTAAGCGAACAACTAGAGAAGGTCGATCAAATCGAGCGCAAACAGTTACTTGAAAAACGATCCAACAATTCAACCGGCGAAAGAGTCCCGTTTGTGGTCACATACTCGCGGCGCCTCCCCGACATCGGGAAAATAACGCGGGAACGGATGCCCATTTTACACCGCTCAAAACGCATGAAGTTGGCATTCGAAAAACCTCCCCTGATTTCGTACAAAAGACTGAAAAATTTGGGAGATATCATAGTCCACAGCAAGCATAATAAAATGTTCAACAATCAAGGGACGGGATCTGATAGATGCGAGAGAAAATGTGCAATCTGTGGGTTTATGCTCCAAACAAAACAATTCGCAGACAAGAACGGGACGGCCTACCACATAGGCAAAAAAATCACCTGCATGTCCAGGAATGTGATATATGGGATTTTCTGCGACAAGTGCAATGAAGTCGTGTACGTGGGAGAGACGGGGACAAAATTGTATGAGAGAATGCAAAACCACCTGAGTAGAATAAAACTTGAGGTTATGGATGAACCGATACCACATCATTTTCTGACCAAAAACCATAGTATAAACGATTTTAAGATTATTGGGATTGAACAAATTAATAAACAAAATACAGCTTACAGGAGGGGTCGTGAAGCATTTTGGATTAACAAACTTCAAACACTAGAACCCAATGGGCTCAATAGACAAGAATAATTCCAAATATTCTCATTTATAAACTTGCTGAACGGGGGGGGGGGGGGGGGGGGGTGGGGGGGGACAAAAATTAGTGTACAGAGCAATTACACCTAAACACGCACGCATTGGTGTTGGACATAGCGTGTATATGTTGCGAGATTATGATCATTTGGTACATGTCAGTGCGTACATCATGTGTATGTGGTGTGTGTGTGTGTGGGGGGGGGGGGGGGGGTGGTATGGAACCCTAGCCTACGATTGTCAGTGTAGACATTATAGGAGGGACTACACTTAGATCAGTGGTGGAGGGGCATATATATGCTGCAATAGTGGGTTGGGACAAGACATTTACACACCCTGGAAGGATCGGGCGGGGTTGGGGGGGAGGTATTACTACGCAAGGAGGGTATGAAAAATTATATTTTCCATCAGCGGTATTGATGTCTGATTGACGCGGTTTGGGTACTGGGGCGGAGATATGGAGGCGCGCGGAGTGGTTGGATGTGTGAATACGGTATACGAAGTTACTTGCCTCTGCCTCTGTTACCAGGGCGAGGTTTTAGAAATAGTGTCTAATTCATATTTGCTTTTTACGTAATAACGCGGAACATATCTTTACTTGTTGCCACCCAAGGAAGATATGATACGGTTATTTTGCGCGTAATAGACTCGGATACGGGGAACAACATGAAACGGGGAACATATCTTTACCACCCAACGGAGATATGATACAGTGGTTTTATAAGCAATACACTTGAATATGGAGAACAACGCGTGTAAACAATTCGGGTCAAGGAATGGCTGAATGTGTGAATACTGCATGCGAACTCGCTTCTGCCTCTGTTACCAGGGCGAGGTTGAGATAAATGATTGAATGTTTCTAATTCTAAGGCTGAGAACAAAAAAATGCGCGAGATAACGCGGAATATATCTCCACTCGTTACCACCTTAGGAAGATATGATACGGTCTTGTTTGTCCATAATTTACAATTAAAGAAGGTGAACAACGTGTAATGCGGAACATATCTTTACTTGTTGCCACCCAAGGAAGACATGCATCGGCGATTTTATAGACGGGTTCGTGATTAGGAGCTAGGCAGCCACTTGCCAAATAATAAATCGATCTGTAAGACGTACGCGTATCACGATCAATTTTATAATTCCCATTCAACAATTAGGATCAGCGTGACGCTAAATTTTACGTTCCCATGACGCGATACACATTGGTACGGCACTTAACGTAACGGAATAAGTATTAGTCAAAAATGAAAGCCGCTTAGAAGGAAGTAAACTTCCGAGCATGACGGCAATTTGACGAAGTTATATAAAATATTTGATGAAGTGTATATATATATATATATATATATATATATATATATATATATATATATATATAGGCTTTCAGTAAGAAACAAAAAAGCATTCGACCCAATGGAAATACACAAAATTACCCAAATGAACCTAAAAATGACCCAAAGTCTGTTCCGGGGTCCCCTAAACGAGGGTTGATATGACCAAGCTATTTCGCTGTTATCGTGAATTAGATAAAACGGTTTATACAAATTACGTTACTAAAGTGCTATAGTGGGCGAATTTTTACAAGAACCGCCTTTACCTCGCCACCCCTCACCCCCCCACCCCACTCCCCTCCCGTCTCAGGTCCAAAGGTGTGTTATTCTTATGTGTCCCATTGCTCCGCAGTGCATTGCTGGGGTGAAATCAGTTAGTACTAGCTAGTACTAGATAGCTATCTCGTGAAGGAATCATCGCGGCGACACGTAGTGTTTTGGAGTATTCATAGCGGCAACAGAAATACACGTGTTTGAGTGGCCTATTTTCGTTACAAAGGCCTGTCACGTTAGAGCAGAAGGATAGATATTGTTCTTTCTGAGTTGCACGAACGTTCCCGTTTAACGTTTATTAGTCTTCCAAAGTTCGACGTACGAGTCGAACGCTAAAAGACCTTCTCAACTAATTTTCTGAAAACAATTATCAAAGTCTAGCTGTGTGTAAAACTGCAACCCAAAGGCTTGGATTATACGTCGGATTTTTGTCGGGTCGAATTCAAATAATTGCATATAAATGAAATCGACGCGACAAAAATCCGACCTCTAATCCAGGCCTAAGGTGGCTGCCTTCATAACCAAATTAGTCGACAAAAACACATGCCTCCCCCTCCCTCCAGTCCCCACCCTGAAATGCCTTCTCTGTGTGACCATACACCACACATTACCTTGATGATTGAGTCGCAAAACAATCCTTGATGTAAGCTATCAAGACAACTCACATGACACCCTTAATGTTCTGCGATGTGAGATCATTCGCATGTCCTTCAAAATATTGCAAGATATATGAATAAATTCACAGATTGTATGTTCTGGGATTTTTAGGTCAGTCAATAATTGCATTTTTGCAACATATTGAAAAGTGTTAAAGTTTATTGCCACATGGGTGTTTCCTCACAAATCATCTTTCATTTACTAGATCTCTTTATCAATACATTTAATCCACGAACCCCGTTTCACATATTGGTGCGTCCAGATTTCAAAAGTAATGAGGGCATTGTAATTTTTGTTTTTCACTTTGAATCATCTCAATTTTTTATACAATGGGGATCATTGACTTTCGAATTTTTTTTTAAATTAGATGTTTACGATAAGTTAATTTTTTTTTTAAACTATAGCAGAAAATAAAACTGGCTTTTCTGTCAGAGTCAATATGGTTTGTAACCATTTTTCCTCATTTCGAGATAGTACCTCGTTATAATAAGATATTAACACGAGATAGTAGAAATCGTATCTTGGCATAAAGAGAAAGCATCCTTTTATAATGAGCAAACATCTTATTATCTTGAGATAGAAAGTGGTTATAACGAGAAAAAAACTTTATAACAAGAAAAGATGGTGTTATAATCACAAGACATTCCGCCATGTAAAGCAGATACTTCACTGTCTTAAAGTGGAATAGCGTTTTCGAATAAGCCGAGAGAGCATAGCTCGCATTTTAGGCCTCTTTTGCAGGAGGGAAATGGGAAGGAGAAGTGACGTAACAGCGTGATGCATTGTGGGTGTAACGTGACGTCACTTCCTAGGTCCGGCAAATGGAAGCCTTCCTACGCTTTATATACTACTTACCTTGGGTTACCGGCAGCAATGCCAGTTAGTTTATCCCTCAGTCAATGATGTTATGTGAAGTGATATACCGATAGTAAAGCTATGGTAAAAAAAAATAATAAATACAACTTTCAGAAGAGAGTGTGCGCGCCCTCTTCTATTGCTAAATACGAAGAGCACTCAATTCAAATAAAAATACGACAATGGCTGAAAATCGCACAAGTCCTCTGTTTTCCAATGGTGATCCACGAATAATGGTCTGCAGTGATCCACAATCATCGGCAGATAGTGGTCGTCCACAGTGTCCACAATTTCTTAAACGAGTCCATGTGACATATGTAAAGGCGTATTTCACATGTGTCACAATTCACAAAGGAGCACATTTATGTGCTGATATGTGACGTATATGAAAACGGATTTCTCATACGTCACATAGACGCACTTCTGTGTGCCAGCTAGAGTCGTGTGTGCAGTCAAAGGAGATAACTCCGTAAGGGCTGACCGTGGGTGGATCGGGCAGAATTTAATTAAGCAATCTGATTAGTCAATTCGAAAGAAATAGGAGGGGGCTAAAGAAACTGAAGCATTTTGATTGGTCAATTCAAAAGATAGAGCAGAGAAGACGGAATAAATTCTGATAGTGAAAGATACAAATAGTAACACAATACAGCCTCGTTTCTATTGCATAGTCTTTTCTGCACTACCGGAGTAAACTCCAGAACAAAGAGACGGGACCATGGCACTACGTGCCAATCAGATACATGGGTTAGATGTACTTAGACTAGATGGAATGGGCACTAAAACGAAGAACTTGAGCGATTTCCAGTCAGTGTCGGGTCCGCTTGGGTAATTAGACATACTCCCGTTCCATCGAACACGCCCCAAGAACACACTGTACTGTAGTACTAGCCTTTGGGTTGCTTAGTAACAACGTGCCACCATAGAAACCAAGATGACGGCTTTCTATAAACAACATGGACGATGGAAACACGTATCACCCTAACAACTCGCGCTGCACATGCGCAGTAACCCGCGTATCACCATCATAGTGATGACATCTCAAGCTGACCGCGCCCGCGGGATTCCGAATGACGTCACATTATTGCTATTTTAAAAAAAAACTATGACGTCACAATGGGGTCCGGGAGAGGTCCGGCAAATAGGGGTTAAAAATCACACCATATACTACTCACGGCGATTGGCAAACCGTTCTTCAACAACATATATTAACGCACTCTAAAATCGGTTAGATTGTCAATCAACACACATTTACTTGGATGGGTTAACATGCACCCAATTGGGTTCATATTTTCTCAGCCCAGTTGATTTGCATTAATTCTCAATCTAACTGATTTCAGTGTAAGACTATTTTTAGCTCAATGGGAAATATTATACGGTTGATCTCAGAGCAGAACCTTCAAAACCTGCTCTTCTTGAATTCAACGTAGGAACTTTTAGTCTGTACGAATTGTGTCACTCTCCGTTTCCAGACAATCAATTCAAACTCGAGACCAATACTGTGAACATAAGTGCATCTCTCTGCATAAAAATGCAAGGGAAAACCGAAAGAGACACAGTGTGTGCAATGAAGATAAGAACGTATATAGGTCTACGTGCTTCAAAGTGTCAAAAGCGGCACTGACCATCACATTGTTCAAACAGGTAAGGCCACCTCAAATTCAAGGTCTATTCAAGGACTTTTCCAGGACTCTAGTAACTTTTTTCAAGGACTCTTCTACACCCAATATTTCGATGAACGTAGCAATTTATGTATGTTCGTACCTTTAGGAAAAGAGTGATACTTGTGGTACAAAGTGGAGATAATTTGTAGAAGAAGCAGAAGTGAGCATTAATCCTAAAAACTCAACACTTGACAATTTTCTGGAAAGCTTCAAGACACTGTGTCAAGGGTGGATTTATTTTTTGCCCATTTCTTGTGAACAGGAATATAAACTGTTTGAATTGTCCGCTGATATGTTTGGAAAATTCAAGAGCTATGCAAGGCTGTTGGCCAATTTTCAAGAGCTTTTCATGGCTAATAAGCAGAGTCAATGACTTTTCAATACAAAAGTGAAATTCAAGAAATTTTCAAGACCCTGTATGAACCCTGCATCAAGACTCCACTTAAAAAATGTTGAATCGGAAATTCTCATTCCATTCTAATCCATTCGTGAAAACAACAAACCTGCCGCCAATGTCTGTGAAGTGAAGTCACTTCAGGTGCGCTTCGCCGCCCGAATGCCCCATATACTAACAGGGATGTGTTTTTTGTTTCTCGACTCGACCAACTAATTTAGAAAACACAAGCTATTATTCCCCCGACCCCACAATCTGCCATGATTCTTCACTAACCCCGAATGGGCGTCGAAACATTAGCGTTATAGTTCTAATTTCAAGTATTACAAAAGCTGGCGATTTATATAACAAAAGTGGTTAGCTGTTTTTTTATAACAAAAATGGGCGATTTCTATAACAAAAATGGTGACCTCGAACTATAACAAAAGCTGGCGTTCTATTACAAAACTGGTGAGGTATAACAAAAATGGGCGATCACTGTTACAAAACTGGTGAGGTATAACAAAAGTGGGCGGTATAACAAAAGTAGTTGCCACACTCAGACATTACTATTCCGCGATAATTCAACAAAATCGAGAGGATGAATGCAGTTCGACTGAAGACATCGAAATGTTGTAAGTTTAAAAAAAACTTGTGTTATAAATTAAAAAAGAATATAAAAAATAAAATAAAAATAAAAAAAACAACATATTTATGAATAAGAAAATAAAACACATATCCGTAGAAGGTGTCGTCTTACCCAATGAACCCCTATCCAATACTGATCTGTCAAAGGCGGCAAAAGATTTAAAAATCAAATATTTTCGAGGTGTGTTTTCTAGAGATGCCTTACCGAGGAAAAAAGATGATTCAGAATGTGGAATTTTAAATCTGGACGATATCGGAGGTGAGGGCACGCATTGGGTTGCGTGGTTTTAGAACCGGAATAATTATTATTTTGATAGCTATGGAATCTCTCCGCCGATAGAAATAAGAAACTATTTAACGTCAGTTATTTGCAATACCGAATGTGCAAGCGCCGAATCGAGTGTTTTGCAGTCACGTGTGTCTCTACATTCTCAAGAGATGGTCAGAAGAAGATCTCTTTTAGGATATTCTCAACGATTTACATTAAAGGAGGAGAAACAAAAAAATTGGTATAGAGATATACAAATAAAGAATATAAAAAAAAGTTACAATTAAAATAAAAACAAAAAAAATATTAAATAATATCATAACAAATCAAAACAAACATGACAGTTGATAAATTTCGTCGTGCTTACGATAATGAAGGTCCCTCTAGAAAGAAAAGAAAAATGGTCGAAGTTGTTGGCGGTGGTGACATTGCCAACTTGGAAGAATGATACGTCCAGAGATACAAACCTCGAGAAGAACCTTTAAACTTAAACAACAAGAAAATCTACAATCTTCCCTAACCTATCGATCTGGCAGATGCCGCGACTAAAAAATATGTCGATAGAGGAGACGAACATGAGAGGTGATTTCGTGAATAAAGACATGACGGACGATCTCGACTTGAAATCTAAATGAGTGGTGAATCTAGCGGATCCTAGAAATTCGACCGATGCCGTAACTAAAAGATATGCGAATGACGCTCACGCTTTATTCATTTAACATCTGAGAGATTGCTACGTTCCTAAAGTAGTGCAGTCCGAATTGAACGTGAATTCTAACAAGATAATTAACGTGCCAATTCCCACGAACCCTAATGATAAGGCAACCAAACAAAACGTAGACTTGGAACTGAGAAAGAATAACGTTGATGAGCTAGAAATGAAATCGAATCTGGATGTGGGATTCAACAAGATATTGAATCTGTCCCAAATCGACGATGCGGACGAAGACTTGATGGTGATCAACAAGGGCTACGTGGATTCTGCCCTACAGGATTCTCAATCCTATCTGGAATCTCAAGTCGACGAATTGTATCTGGACAAAAAATCTGGAGGAACCATGGAAGCCGGCATCGACATGGATGGTTACAATCTGTTTGGTCTCGACGACGAACCGGAATCAACAGACAGTACTTGGACAAACATACGGTCTGGAGAAAGGGTTATATCATGGAAGGCAAACTGGACATTGGAGAATACGCACTCACGAATCTGCCGAATCCCGAGCACATGTCGGATGCCTGCGTTCTGATCTCCCGTCATGGAAAAGATAAAATACGCCAGACAATTGATCACCTTTGGGTCGAGGAGAGCGGTGCATTAGAAGCGGAAAAAGCCACACGGTCTGATAGGATATCCCATGCCGATGGGAGGTGAGATTATTCGAATGAGTCTGATTTCTACGGATTTGAGCATTAGAGCGGTCGTCAATCTCATGGTGAACTGTGTGGAAACTGATAAGAGGTACAGAGTCGAAAAGATGAAGGATCAACACTCGAACATCAGCGTCTTCAGTATGCCCTTCAAGGTGCAGATGGGGATAGGATCAATTTCAAGACGATAACCAATAATCCCGAAACCACCACTTCTGTAGTCTCCCTGTTGATATATCTCTTTTGTGATGTAGGGGAGACAACTCAAAATAAAAAAAATAAAATAAATGTAATTGGATTCAATCTATCAAAATCCAATTACATTTTTGTTTTTTTTTAATTACTTTATTTATTTCCTTTTTGGGTATTTAATTTTTTTCTTTTTTAATTATTATTTTTTTCATTGAACGGTGGACATTTTTTGTCCGTCTGATATGAATTCTAACTCTCTATCCGACAGGACTAGGGCGAAAGCCTCGGGTCTCTTCAGCACGTTCCTGACGAATTGCATCTTGATCTGAATGTCGAAGACACTACTCTTGAGTTGCTCGCTCTGTTTACTATTGTCAAATACGAATAGCGGATATATCGATTTGTATTCGGTGTAGGGCTGTCACGATTACTCGATTAATCGACTGTTGATTGGTCACGGCGAAATCGATTAGTATTTTTCGTTGTCGAATAATCGGTAAATTGTATCCCGTTTTAGACGTTTAATAATTAAAAGAAAATTTGATGAAAAAACTATTGTTTCTAAAGGTAAAGAGTTTAGAACATCGATGCTAAACCCCCAAGAAGCTGTTGGTAGCAATTGTCTTTCAGGTACATTCATCAAAGCTTTGATGTTCTGAACTTTTGAACCGTCAGTGTAATAATCAAGACCGGTCGGCAGTTGCGAAGTTCGCAACTGCCGACCGGTCTTGATTGTTACATTGACGGTTCAAAAGTTCAGAACGTCAAAGCTTTGAATGCACCTAAAAAAAGGATCGTCTTCGTTGTTTCCATGAGGTAGGTCAACTGACTTGAATTTCATTTTTATCGACTTCAAAGAGAGGGGAGGGGGCACTTAGGTACCATTAATCGATTATCATCGATTATTTGCGACGATTAATCGATTCCTAAATTAAAATATCGTGACAGCCCTAATTCGGTGGGAGTGAATTTAGGATTACCCATCAATTCGTCCAATCGATGATATTTCTTTCTGAAATCGGCGGCATCACCATATAGTCTGCAGAAATCGTTCTTATCGAAAGAGGTGTTATAATCGATGGCTGGATATCTCGTGGCGTTTAGAAATACCTGCATGTTTCTCAAGCGACAATGATCGAACAGGGAAGGAGTTTTCTCTTGAGACCCATCCCTATCAGTCTGAAATGCCACTACGATGAATCATGATCTTTCTGAAGCAGATTTCACGGTCAATCTCCAATCGAAGCGATTGGTGGACGATGGAATACTAGCCGTGTCGCACTGTCTCATTCTAAGTCCCACCGGTAATTTACTCTTCGATCCTACGGTCTTGTAGAGACGTACTTTCTCCGCAACCGAAGGCAGCACATGAGGAACGAACCAAGATATCTTGTTCAGATGTATCTTACCCACATCAGACGCGGCGAGTCTCATGATGGTTTCATCGTTTCCTTTTCGAAATAACGTCAGATTGTATTTGAATCCATAGAGATTCTTATAGCAATCTTCTGCGAATCTGAATATGTGTTTCAGAGGTATCCTAAACGAAAACGTTCTTCTGAGTCTCGAAGGTCTTGACGATGTAGTCAAATCTCATGGCGTCACCGGCATTAGCTGCACTCATGTCGGTGACGGTGTCTTTCACCCACGATTGAGTCCTTTAGATTTCGAAAAATCGTTAGGATACGTCAAGAGTCTGTAGATCGTGCTGGTCTGTCCGGGATGAAACACAGATTCTATCTCTTGTCCGGAGAGCATGATTTTATATTACTGAACAGATGCATCATGCCATTATTGGCTAGAGTGACTACGTCGTCATCGACATAATCGCTTCCATCTTCCTCGGTGAGACGTCCCTGTATCACTCTGTAACTTTCGCTGGGGTGGACGAACAGATCTTGAGTTTCGACGTTGATTCGTATCTCACCAGCATTGTTCAGACTGGTTAGGGTCACGGGTTCGTACTCGTGAACTTCGTATTCTGTGCCCGTGTGTCCATGTGTGTGTGTGTGTGTGTCCGAGCCAACAACTCGAAAACTGTTGGGGCCACAGTCATCAAACTTCACACAATTATAAAGAACTGTGGGAGGATGTGTCACACACCACAGCCGGGTTCGTACCTTCAAGGTCAAGGTCGCATTTCAAGGTCACACTAAACACAAATCGTGTCTCAAGCATAACTCCAAAACTATTAGGGCAACAATCATCTAACTTCGCTCAATTATAAAGGACAATGGGCGGATGTGTCACACATCACAGCCAGGTCCGTAAGGTCAAGGTCAAGTTCAAGGTCACATTTCAAGGTCACACTGAAAATTATCAATATTCGTGTCTCAGCCATAAATCAGAAACGAACCAAAGTACAAATATTAAACTTTTTACAAATTTTTGTGTGTGTTTGATGGAGGTCAAGGTCACAGATCAAGGTCATTGCCTCGTAGTGGGGCATAGTCACGTCCGAGTGAATCTCTTGTTTAATTATTATTTTTTTTTTTCCTTATTGTATATGTGTAAAAAAAAAGTGAAGGGTTGTTCTTTTTTTTTTAAATGCCGTCTTCTGCAATTCTTGTTCGTAAAATGTTTCAATGATTTCTCTGCTGTCATCTTCGTCATCCTTTAATGCTTCTATTTTGCAAGTCACTGGACTGTGTGAAATATTCTAACAATCATAAAGATTTCCTCGGTCCATCGAGGAGTGTAACCTTTCGCAAAGAGTAACTTATAAGAAGTGATTCTCACTCGATCGCCGACTGCAAATTTCGGTGGTCTAGACACCTTCTTGATCTTAATCCTTTCGGGATTGAGTTTCGCGAAGAGGCGTTTTTCGTTCCGAGGATCGCTAGCTTCCGTGGGCATCATCTTGATCGATCTGTGTCGCGTGTTGTTGTATTCTTCAACTAGTTCGTCCAGAACGTCGATATATTTCTTGGTCTTATTGGCCATGAAATACTTGTACATTTTTTCCTTCATGGTTCTCTTCCAACATTCAATCACATTAGCTTTCCCTTTGTTTTCGACGGAATAGAGGGCGATCAACGGACGAACGTGACCGTTGTAAACTCCCTTCCCCTTGTCCAGCCACAATGTATTTGGTTTTAGAGAAGACGATGCGAATATGCTCTTCAGAGCCTCGGCCACGCAAGCTCCCAATTTATTCTTCAGAGGTCTCATCCATCCATATTTTGAAAACACATCGATGACCGTCAGTATGTATTTAACACCCTCGTTCCATCTCGAATCTGATTTCATGTCGACCTGATCGGCCAACCAGATCTGATCCAGATCCTTTACAAACACCCTTCTCCTTCGAAATTTATGCGTGCCAGGCTTGTGTAGTTTGTTTGCCAATGCATTTGTTAATAATTTTTTCTGGACACTTTTTTATCACCCCATCCGAATCGACGTTTGGTACCGTAGTCCAGGCACATTAGACATAAAAATGAGAAAGTAAGGAAAAAAATCGGAGAAAGCTGATTTTTTTATATGTTTCCGGGACACACATTGCGGATAAAGTGTGAAAAGTCCCCGCGAATCCGAGTTGAGCTTTTTTAGTTATAGCGTTTTTTTGATGAAAAAAAAAATTTTAAAAAAAATTCGACCCAGCTCCATATTTCTCATTCTTATTCGCCTTAGTAGGGTGAGAATCATAAATATCGTGCTGAATTATATTGCGAATACATATCCCCAACAGAAAATGCCAACTTTGTACCAATCCTCACACTCAATGGTGAAATATTCACGAAAATGTACAAAATTACGAAAAAAAATTTATTGATTTCACACACACAACGGTACACAACGTCCATTAAATCAAATCTACGACTACTTTGGGAGTTAAATTATATATCAAGAATTGCAGAAAAGCAGTGGCTTTATAATGATATATAACAATAGTCATTTATTCCATAATGAACTGGTGAAACGTGTGAAATATTAACCATACCCCCGGCATCGACTTTTCTCATTCAAATACCGTATTATAGCATGATTGTTTCAATTTCCATGTTCGATTAAATCACATAATGTGGTGTTCGCGTACACTCAAGATGCATTGGCATGTAATGTGTGCACGCCCTTGATGTGTACTCATAGACTCTGCGGCTTCCATATGATTATGTCATATTTAGGGGCAATTGGTTCGATCATGGCTGGTAGCGGCTTGGATGAACTTTGGGGGACTGTTTATGCTGGTGGGTCAATCCATCATTTGATCAGTGGTCATGCATAGTCAAGAGCAGTTTGTGCCCATTTGCTAACACAAATTGCCATTACAAAACTTGTGTTTGAAGAAAGCCGAACACTAGATAACATAGACTGCACAGAAGTCAATGAAATATTCTGTGGACTTGCCAGAGGTGACTGTACAACAGCTGACGCTGTCAATCAAGAAAGTGTCAGCCATCTACTGTCAAAATTACACGAACTGCTCCAGAATGCGTCCGTAGGACGCACGGGAAAGCTTTGGGTACAATACTACGAGCAAATAGGTCTTCTCCAGTTGTTCTTGAGAGCAGAGCGCACAGGCGACTGGGAACTCCACACATATTGTGTTCGCAATATGATTCCAGTATTTCACGCAGGTGGTCATTTTGCATACGCAAAAAGTTCTCATCTCTATTTGCAGCAGATGAATGCGCTAACAGAAATAATGCAACAGGATGATTTGAAGTTGTTCACTGAGAAAGGTTACTTTACCATAAGGCGCTCAGATAAATTCTGGGACGGGATATATTCTGATCAGACCATAGAGCAGTGTTTAATGAGAATGTTCAAGCTCCCTGGTGGTCTCACACATGGCAGGGGAATAACCGATAACACTGTTGCGAAATGGGTACATGGACTACCTCTTTGCCTTCCGATATGTAATGCTCTCGAAAATTTTGTTCATGTTCACACTGGTCATGGCGAACAACATCTGGATCTCCGTCAAAGTTCACAATTGACTGATGCCAATGATATCACCAAATTATTGAACTGGCTCAGAGTGCATTCCCCCTTTCAGAATAGAGATCCACTACAATTAGTCTCTATAACGACCGGGCTTGTGGCCGACGAAACTGTGAACTGTGACCAAGTTCGCAAAATTGGTGAATGTTGCGTATCGAATGTTGTAAGCAAAACGTTCAACAGCATCAAACTACGACGTGTTGACACTGTGAAGTCTTTCGCATCGATGGCAAATAGCATCAAAGTCCGTGGAAGTAAGGTAGTGATTGACCCCACAATTCTGTTCAACCGCATCACATGTGTTATTCAGTCACAAGCAGAGATGGAAGAGTATCTCAAATATGAACTCGCCCCGAAACCACCAGCATTGTTTGATTCTGCTGGAATGAAGAAGACACAGAAAAGCACGCTCGGTAAGATCCTCAAAACATACGATTCCGAGCAAACTAAAATCCCAGAACATTCTCTGTTTGTTGTAGATGGTGGATTTTTATTGAGGGCAGTTGTATGGCCTAAACAGTCGTCATATAAGGACATATGTACATCATATTCCAATTATCTAGTGAGACATTTTGGGGCGAACGTCGTGGTTGTTTTTGATGGTTATGCTTGTACAATGTCGACAAAGGGCATGGAACAAGCCCGTAGATCTAAAGTCAGGAATTCCATTGATATCAATATCTCACCCGAGTTACCAGCCACCACACCCCAATCCGATTTCCTTGCAAATGCCAAGAACAAAACCCAACTGATCGATCTTCTAATGCAGGAGCTATCTGCTATCAATATTCAGTCCAAGCAGGCCGAGGCTGATGCTGATGTACTGATAGCCGAAACTGCACTTGACATCGCTCAAGATGACAACAGTGTTGTCGTTGTGGGAACAGACACAGACTTGTTAGTCATTCTTACCTCTCGAGTTCAACCGGGATGTAATATTCACATGATGTATTCCATTACCCCAAACTTACTAGTTTCAGTTAGTGAAATAGCAACCAAAATGGGTGACCATAGAAGCAACCTCCTTGTAGCACATTCTATAAGTGGTTGTGACACTACTTCTGCACTCTTTCGAGTTGGTAAGAAGAAAGTATTCAGTACAATTGTCTCCGATGTTACTAGCGACTCACAACAGTATGTCAACACAATTTTGGCGGATGACAGTACACCAAGTGCAGTAGCCGCTGCCGGGGAACAACTTCTCCTGATCTTATACGGGAGTGAAACTGTTTCCTCTCTCGACCAATATAGACATGTCACTTACAAGCGTTATGTAGCAAAATCTAAACTGAATAAACCCATCGACCTAGCCTCACTCCCACCAAGCAGCGATGCTGCACAACAACATGTCTACAGATGTTATCTCCAGGTCCAACAATGGCTGGGCACTTCGCTTCCTCCGACGGATTGGGGGTGGTCGCTAGACAATGGACTTCTTGTACCGACTGCAGCCACAAAGCCATGTGCCCCCGATAACCTACTGAATCTGATCAGATGTGGTTGCAAGAGTGCTTGTACAAAAAGGTGTGGGTGTAAGAAGGCAGTACTCTCTTGCTCAGGTTTGTGTAATTGCAGTTCGGATTCTTGTAACAATCACAGAAACACTGTCCTGTCGGAAATTTCTGAGTTCGATGAATAATATGTATATAGGTCATGTCATTTCTGTATATAGCGTTGATAATAGTCAATGTAACTTAATCCATGTTGATTGATTTGTACATTCTGTAAATATTATTTATTGATTTTTGTACATTCTGTAAATATTATTTATTGATCTAATGCTGCCAGACACAGACGTGTCTGTTCGGTCCCAAGCCCGAAAATAGTTGAGTTCTCATGCTGACGAATTTTATGCCAAAAGGGGAACTCGGCCAGAAGCAGAGAGGGTCTTCCATAATGTCTATTTTGTAAGCAATGATAAAAGTCTTCAAATGGTGGTGGATTTTTTATCGTCTGTCCAACTAACATCCCGTTCTGTACTACGACCCTTTGGGCAAATCCGTTAGGAAAATCGTCATTTTTTGCGTAAATCCGATACTTTTTTGTGAATTTTCAATACTTTTTCGCAGAAATTGTCACAGAATGCACATTTTCCTCTAGGTAAATGTATATTAGACATTATGTAGCTCGAAATACGCGTAAACAAAAAATACAGTTGGATCAATTCGAGGTTACAAAGTTCGTGCGATTTTTTTTGATTTTTTTCAAACGCGTTTTCGAAAAAAGGCTGTAGAAAAAAAAGCTCAACTGGGATTTTAGGGGACTTTTGTTTAATCGTTCAGTGACACGTACTCGACATTCCCTGAAAAAATCAGCTTTCTCCGATTTTTTTCCCTAGTGAAACCTAATGTCTTGGGCTACCGGTCACTTTACCTACCAGAGAACGTTCTAGTCTCTCTCTCCTAGTGGGATTCGGTATATTTTTCTTTTGTGTCAAAGGTTTTTATCACAGATTGGATTATGAGTCTTGACGTCGGGATGTTTAGTGTAGCACAGATCGTGAGCGTAAGCGGCCGAATTCACCCTATTAATGGATTTGCTCCAAGATTTAGGCGTCAGATCTCGATTCAATCTCTTTTTTAATTTCGTGCCGGGTCCCGTGAATTGATGTTCTGGTAGATGCATTTTGATGGGTAGATTATTAATCATTTTTTTCATCAGGCCGGCACTGTGTTTGACAAATTACGTCTTGCTCGAACCGCACACTTTACACGTTCCGCGAAGCATGGGACTTTTATTTTTTGTCAGCACTTTTTTAACATTAACCATATCAGTAACTCTCTTGCATTTGACGCAATACATTTGTTTTTTTCATATATATTTTTTACTTCGAGAGTAGGTAATAAAGGAGAGTTTACTATCACTTGTACATGTACGTGTACAACATACGTATACGATGCGTTCACCAACGTGGAATTCAGTGTTAAATCGCACGCTTGTTCACAAAAACTGTACATGATCTTGAATCCCCCCCATGTACAGTTGTGACTCCTAGATCGCACTTTTAACGTTCAAATACTCGTGGTGAACGCGCGTTTTCTAAAGAAGGGTGAAATCGTACATCTTCACTTGTATCTTGTACGTAATTTTTCGTCGACGTTCCCATCGCAGATCAGACCATGGATCCATCGTTGGCGAACGCGATCAAAAGCAAAAAATTCTGAGTCATCATCAAAAAACAGTTTTGGGGACTCTAAATCAGCGATTCAGAACCCGCAATTGCGTTGGTACAGATGATTCAGAACTCTCCCTTGTTTTTGAGGCGGTGGGTTTTTCCCATTTTATGACATTATTAGGGGAATTCCTCCACTATGAGAAATTCTCAAAAAAAAAAAAAACACTCAGCTGATCGAGCGATCGGATCGCTCGATTCTCGCCAAAAAAAAAACTCAATCTGAACGAAGAGTGTTGTTGTCGTCGGTGTGGTTGGAAATTCGCGAATCCAGTCACGTCTTCCTGAAGTAAAAAATCTAACACATGTTATCGTAATGAGTGAATGAGGTTTTTTGTTCAAAAAGGGTCGATTATGAATATAGTCTGTATTATAGACATTGATGTTTTCTGTTGATGGGACGGATAAAAATTGAGTTTTGAGGGGTTTTTTGTTCGAAGGGAGTTGATCTGTAATAGATGTTCGTGTTTTGTCAAAAACACTTATCGGAATGTTTAAAACGCATTTTCCGCTCAATTAGGTTTTGAGTGGTAAAATTTTTAATATATTCATGATAGCAATCGCAGTCATCAAAAAGGATTCTCTCTTAATTCGACACTCGGTGAATTGATGTGTGAATGAATGAAGATCTTTTGACAAAATGTAAACACTACTGTCAAAATGCGTTAAATCAGAAACCGGTTTGTCATGTACTGTTTAAACGTATTTTTTTAAACTTCAATTAACACAGTCAGTTTGAGATGTGAATATTTTCAGATTATTATATTAAGACGGAAAGAGTTTTTTATTACTTAAAACACAAAAACATAAAAATATAATTAAACATTTAATTTCGAAAAAATAAATAAAAACAATTAAAACGAAAGATGTTTTTACAGATGGATTCTAGACACCGAGATCGAATTTTAGAACAGTATGAACGTGCTAAGAAGGGGATTCAGTCGGCTGATAGGAGCAGACGTCTTGGTGAGATGGAACTCAGACGCGAAGCCACAAAAATATTTAAACCCGTGACGGAGGGTCAAGAGCGAAGCAGGAAGGAGATAGTCGAAGAATTGAGACCCATAAAGGAGAGTTTTTTGAGAATGGGTTCGTTGCCTCCTAGTTTTGGAAATCGGTATTCCGTTCAATCTACACCGGATTACGTTCCCACGGGAATTCAAACAGATATGAGCGAGAGCGACACCGATACGGCTTCGACTATCACCACTAGTAGCGTCGCATCGTCCGATGATGATGGCGGTAAGAGAGATCAGTCGTATGGAATTTACAAGGATTCTGAGGGTAGAACTTTTGTAGGTGATACGTTAGTGGAAATGGATGATGATGAATTGATCGTGGGTTCGAATAAATATAAAGTAACTGATGGTCTGCGGAGATTGCTCCTTTACGACAAGCCTGGAGATTACACGGAACAGGATTTCGACAATTACGGCGACATTCTAGTTCAAACTCACGCCATGAAGAGAAATAACGATGCCAGAGAGACGAGACCCAAAGCCAACAGAGGTTACAAGTGGACGAAAGTGGTGAAACCCATATGGGACATGAACAAGAAGTTCGTCGAATCGGTGACTGGCAAAGGGGTGAAAACCACTTTTCTTCCGAGCGATTCCGACGCTCTGTCTCAGAGATTGAGTTTGTTGATGGCGAGCAGACGGGCTGGTAACACGGGATTAGATAATCAGATAGTTGCTGTATCTGACGAATTGTTGAGACAGAAGGTTTTGAATAAAAACCAGTATAAAAGGCTGATGAACGAATTGAAGGATTGATGTGTATATAATAAGTAGAGAGAGAAACAAAACAAACAAACAAAAAAAATAAAACAGTAAATTCTTACACTAGAATAATAAAAGTATTTAAAAACGACAAAACGATTTACCAGTGAAAAAAAACAAAAATATATCATAAAAATAAAATATGTTGGTGATAAAGAACAGGGGATACGTCAGAACTGACGTTCAAGGCGGTTCTGGCATCGTCGATTCTACAATGCGAGCGTTCACGAGCAATGCGGGTAAAAAACTCGCATCGACCGCGTTTGAGGTCGGTAAGAAGACGGCTTTGGATGCTGGTAAGAAAGCCGCTTCCGAAGCCAGTGGTAGGATAGCTTCAGTGGCTGGCAAGAGGGCAGCCGACGCGTTGATCGACAAGTTGATCAGTCCGCCGGCGAAGCGAGCTGCGTTAGAGCGAACGCCGAAAAGTTGGAAAGATTTTAAGGATGCTGTGGTGCCCATACAAGATTTAGCCAAAATGACGAGTGGATCCGGATTGAAGAGAACTCGCGACGGCGCGATATAAATAAATAATAATAACACTAAAAAAACAGAGTTTGAAAAACATAAACAAATTTGTGTTTGAAAAGAATCTAAAATAACAAACAAACAAAAAATAAAACAAAGATGAACATTAAAGATATGTCTTGGAACGACGCCGCGACCAAGAGGTCGAATAACGAGTTCTTTCCCAAGAGCATAAGAGGCTTGATAGTGGGAAAATCGAATTGTGGAAAGACCAATCTGTTGATGAATCTGTTGTCCCGACCCGACTGGTTGGATTACGACAGATTGTTCGTGTTTGGCAAGAGCTTGTTTCAACCCGAATGGAGCTCCGCTCTCGACCATTTTGGACGGCGCGGCAACGGAGCTGATGAAGAGAAATGCATCTTCGAACGTCGAGTGTCGATTTTATGAGAACGCTAGCGACGTTCCGGATCCTAGAGAACTGAAATCGGAAGATAAGAATCTCATGATTTTCGACGATCTGCTTTTGGAGAGACAGAACCGATGCGAATCGTATTACGTTAGGGGTCGACACAGCAACGTGGACTGTTTCTACCTGTCGCAGAATTATTTTCGATTGCCCAGACAGACGATAAGGGAGAACGCTAATTTTCTATGTCTCTTTCGCCAAGATCTCAAGAATCTCAATCACATCTACGGCGATCACGTCGCAAACGACATGAGCGCTGCAGGATTCAGGAGATTCTGCAAGAGGGTTTGGGATGGTGGACTTTACAATTTCGTCGTGATCGATTTGACAAGCGAATTTAATAGCGGAAAATATCGGTGCGGATTCGACAAGTTTTATGTTTCCGATGGTAATAATAATAAGATAGAGCGTGAAAATAAAATTTAGAAAAATAATAAATCTTCAAATAATTAGTTTTGAATAAAAAAATAAAATTAAAATATAATGTTCGAACATGGAGAATTGCTAGAACAGATAGCCGAGAATACGGCTGCGAAACAATCCATTCAAATCGTGGTGAGTGGCGATTCGACTCGATTCGCTACGAAATTCGAACCTTCCATCGAATTGAATAGAGAGAAAAGTTACGAGATGGCGTTGGTGAATCTGGAGACTCATTATTCCTTTTCCAACGTCACCGAA
Organism: Pictodentalium vernedei; assembly: GCA_031216915.1. NCBI lineage: Eukaryota > Metazoa > Mollusca > Scaphopoda > Dentaliida > Dentaliidae > Pictodentalium > Pictodentalium vernedei. The sequence goes on from CM062296.1 coordinate 28,041,775, forward strand.
AAGAATAACTCGTTCAAGTATTCCGACAGAACGGATTGGTTGGAGATTCGAATTCCCAAAGGGAGTTACGACATAGACGATTTGAACCATTACATTCAGACGCGAATGAAGACGGATGGAAAGGGAAGCAACAAGATCAGACTCGCTCCCAATCCTAATACCTTACAGACGATGTTGGATTTGGAAGATAATTTTCGAGTGGATTTCAACACGGACGATTCTATAGGCAAGATGTTGGGATTCGATCGAAAGATGTATCGAGGCCACGCGGCATCTGAAAATACGGTCGACATTCTCGCAGTCAATAGCATTCTGGTGAACGTGGACGTGATTGCTGGAAGCTACGTGAATGGTAGCGCTCAGCCGACGATCTATTCCTTCTTTCCAAACGTGTCGCCGGGTTATAAGATCGTGGAGCGACCTCGAAATTTAGTTTATCTACCAGTGATTTTAGACACGTTGTATAGTCTCAAAACCACGTTGACGGATCAAAATGGTGAACTGTTTGAACTGTTAGATCTTTGCGGAGAGAGAGTGACGATACGATTTCACATAAGAGAAATATAAAAGCAAAAAAAAAAATATATTATATATATAGATAACAAAAATAAAATAAACGGCAATATTAATGTTTACAAAATTATTTTAATATAATTATTAAACAAGAAACAATTGAAGTAAATATATTTAAAAAAAAAAAACAAACAGAATTATGACAGAATACGTGGTTAAAAACATGAACATATCTGCAGGACAGAGGAAGAAACTTAAGAGAGCGTTAACAACTCGAGGCGAGGCGGTGAGATTCAAATTCACTCACGAAGATCTGCCGAGAGGCGGTCAGGATTCGATCGCCTGGACCAGAAGTCAAATCAAAAGGATGGAGAAAGCGATTCGCGATGGAAGAGGGTTGACGGTGAGAATGAGTCCCGCTCAAATGAGATACAATTTGAGAATGAAAGGTGGTTTTCTACCGCTATTGGCAGGAATAGCCGCAAAAGCATTACCCTTTGCCGCAAAGGCGCTACCCTTTCTCGGAAAGACTCTCGGCGTGGGAGCTCTCACGGGACTCGCTAGTTCGGCAGTTGAGAAATTAATGGGTGGCAGCGGACTGTTTTTGAAGAAGGGAGGAGCCGTGTGTCGCGTTCACGTAGACGACAGCGGTAAAGGATTGTATCTAGAACCCGTTAGAGGTGGCAACTCTCTGAGAGGAAACGGTCTCTATCTGAAGAGTGGACGGAACGTCGAGCGACTCGGCAAGGGTTTGTTGCTCGGTGAGAATTCGCCATTTAAGAACATACCGATTTTGAATATGTTATTATAAATATAAAATTATATAAAATCATAGAAGGTATAAAATAATATATTTAATGGGTGAAAAGGTGGAGAAACAAATTTATCACCTGGATGAAAAGGTGGAGAAACAATTTGACGATAATGATGAACATCGCGAGCCAGAGAGCGAAAAAATAAAAAAATGGTTAGACGCTAATGATGGATATCTAAGGAAAGAACTAATGAAAGAGATAGATGAAGCGTGGGATAGACGGTTGAGAATGAGACGATGCTTTCCACGGTCACCACTACCTTCTGAAGAGAATGGTAATGATGAGAGTGTTACCAAGAGATGCACAACATTCGTTCATAATTATGATTCGGATAAACAAAAATGTTGCCATAAACGTATCACATCACAAAGAAAAAGAAAAAAAGAAAAAGAAGAAGAATCGACGCTGAAAACTGAGAGAAAAGGAAACATTATTATAATATATTATGATGATAGTGAAGAAGAAGGAAAACAAAAAAAAAAAAAAAAAAAAGTAAATGAGATCTAAAGATGATCTTATTACTTTTTTTTTTTTTTTTTTCATTTTTTCTTCGCTAAAAATCAATCACTCTATTGTTTATATTTCCAAGTCCATTATTAGCATGTTGACACTCGTGTCTTCTCCTTTTTCGAAAACGTGTTGAATGTTTATCTTTACTCTTTTGAGTTTTTTTACATCGGTCAACTCACTCTCACCACCCAATTTCTTCACGAGTTCGAATGAGATGTTTGGAAATATGTAATTTCCATAGGGCAACGACAAATCGTCCTTGTCGAATTCTCTCTCTTCGGCGATGACGATGTTCTGCAGATCGCTTTGGTACTCGTAAATCAAATCGAGCGCGGCTTCATCCAATTTCAGAGGCATCTTATATTTCTCGTATTTGTGCTCTAAGCCCTTCATCTCGACCTCGTTCAATTCGATGGGATCGTGTCATTGTAATCTATAGATTTTATGACCAAATTTCTTATACGTTTAGACTCGTTTCAATTTCAATTCGCATCTTTTAGGTGTTGTTGTCTTCATGATCGATTATTTGTTTTTTTTGTTTTTACGAATTCTTGCAAATAATGTATATTTTAAATTTTGTATTTAAATAATAATTTGTTAAAAAAGTTTGTTATTTTTTTTTTGCTCTTTATATATATATAAAAAAGTTGTTTTTTTAATTTTTAATTTTCTTTAATGTTAAAGTTTTTTTCTCTTTATATATATATAAAAAAAGTTAAATTTTTTTAATTTCAATCTCTCTATTGTTTATATTTCCAAGTCCATTATCAGCAAGTTGACATTCGTCATTTTTCCACATACGAAAATGGTGTGAATGTTTATCTTTACACTTTTGAGTTTTTTTTCATAGGCGAATGCGCTCTCACCACCCGATTTCTTCACGAGTTCGGGTGAGATTATTGGATATATGTAACCTCCATAGGACAACAATAAATCACCCATGTCGAATTCTCTGTCTTCGGCGACGATGATATTAATCAACAGTTCGCTTTGGTACTCGTAAAACAAATCGAGCATGACTTCATCCACTTTCAAACACATTCGATATTTGTGGTAGTAGCGCTCTAAGTCCACCATCTCGACCTCATTCAATTCGATGGGATCATGTGGTTGTAATGTATAGATATTAAAACTGGATTTCTCATACCTTTCGTCTTGTTTCAATTTCAATTCGCATCTTTTAGGTGTTGTTGTCATGATCGATTATTTGGTTTTTTATGAATTCTTACAAATAATGTATATTTTAAATTTTGTATTTAAATAATAATTTGTTAAAAAAAGTTTCTCTTTATTTCTCTTTATATATAAATAAAAGTTAAAAAAAAAAAAAAAATTCTTACAAACTCAATTTTGAGGTAAAAAACAATGATCGAGTCCAAACATCCGAATTATAGTCTAGAACGTGCAAGACTTCAAATGTTTAAAAATTGGCCTTCGCATCTCGCTCAAAAACCCGAAGATTTAGCCGCCGCGGGTTTCGTTTACGTGGGTAGAGGCGACAAAATCAAATGTTTTTGTTGCGACATACATTTGATGAATTGGGAACCTCACAACGTACCTTTACTAAAACACATAAGTAATATTGAAAAAAGGCGAATGCGATTATTTGAACAAGATCCTAACGTTGGGATTGATCAAAATCCATGATGAAGAGAGGGATAGAGATAAAAACCAAAAATTATTGATGGATATGTTACAACTCGGATACACCGAGGAACAATTGTACGATGCTTGAAACATCGGGAACAAGACCCTGTCTCAATTCAGGACTTTAGAACATCTCAAGAAATTCATGGTGGAAGCGGACGAGTTATCGTTACTCCTCGGACACAAACCGAGTAAAACGTTCACCACCAAGTGTCTGGTCTGTGAAGGTGTCGCAAACGTCTTGTTTCTACCGTGCGCACACCTGCGTTACTGTAGAGAATGTCATTCCGAAGACGAGAAAACGTGTTCGATTTGCTAGCGAGAAATAAAAGCGGTCTTAAATTGTTTTTGAATAAAAACACATTAAAGAAAAAAAAATTGAATTTAAAATTTAACTTTTTTTTTTTCTATTATATATATATAAAAAGAGTAAAAAAGCAAAACTTTTTTTTTAACAAATTATTTAATACAAAATTCCAAAAAAAAAAATATATTCTTACAAATGAAGCAAACAGATAAAACAATGGTAAATTTAAATGAGAAAACCATACCTCAGTTAAACGAGATTTGTAAACTATTAGAAATTTCAGATTTCAGAAAGCATAGAACTAAATCAAAAAAAATTGAAGTCATACAAGAATATTTGCGAAACGCTAGAAAGGCAAACGAAATGTCGATAGCAACGACGTCAAAAGATGCATCGGTTGTGAAAAATAAGAAGATGACTAAACGAAAAGCCGTTGAAGAACATCAAGTTTCCAAAGAAAAGAAAAGAAAAACTAAAACGAAAACGAGTGATGCACTTCAGATTCAAGACAAACGAGATATATCAGGCGAAATTCAACGAGCAATCGACGAAGAGAAAGGAGAAGAATATGTAACACAACTCGTTGCGGAACTATTCCAATCAAAACCCGTAGAACGGGAGAGTGCGATCAAAGGCATTTTTAAAACTTTCGACGTGATTCCCTCGTTGAAGAAAGTCGATCCGAAATTGTTCATGGAACGGGTGAAGAAAGAAGTATTGGATTTGTTTCGCGAATACATGAACGTGGGATTAAAAATTAAGATGATACTCCATTGCATAATGAATAAAATCGACGTGAAGTCCGGCGAGAGCATCGTGAAAAATGCATATTTCAGATCTAACGTCGAACCCGTATTTCGAGGTTCAGATCTATTGGACGTTTTCAAAAAGATGAAAGACAAGATGTTGACGTCTCTCGCGAATATCAAAATGAAGGTAGTAATTGGACGTTCGATGAGGTGTTGAAACTCGAAATTCACATGAATAAAAACAATCCGTTGAAAGGATCTTCCTACTTGGAATTACCGTATTTCTTGACTAAGAAACACGCCGTGGTCAACGTGAGAAACAAAGATGATCAGTGTTTTAAATGGGCAGTCACCTCCGCTTTATACCCTGTCAAAATAAACTCTGATAGAGTTTCTCGTTACGAGGAAACTTATAAAAATCTCGATTGGACCGGAGTGATTTTTCCAAAAGAGTTAAAACACATCGAACATTTCGAGGCTCAAAATCCCACCGTAGCGGTGAACGTCCTTGGATACGACGACGAAAAACGAACGATCTATCCTCTCAGACAGACTTCATATCTCAGAAGAGAAAAGACGATTATTTTATTATTGATTTCAAATGGTGACAATCGTCATTATTGTTGGGTTAAACATCCGACCCGATTACTGTCGAAACAAAATAATAATCATAACGGAAAGATATCTTTATGTTACAATTGCATGAACATATTTAAGACCGAAAAATCATTAGCAAAACATCAGGAATATTGCAACGAAAATCAAGGTGTCGAAATGCCCAAACCCAACACCATCGTGAAGTTTGAAAATCACAATAGAAGGTTAAAAGTACCATTCATCGTGTATGCCGATTTCGAATGTTTCACTGCGAAAATGAGTTCCTGTCAACCCAACGCTCTTCAAAGTTACGTCGAAAGATATCAAAAACACATACCTTCAGGCTATTGCATTTACGTGAAATGCACTTTCGACTCGCAACACGACATGGGTCCCTTCACCTACACGAAACAGTGCGAAGATGACGACGTGGCTCAAAGGTTCATGGAAGAGTTAGAATCGAAACTTCAAATGTTATACGACAAATTCAAAACTCCGGCAAAAATGATCATCATGCGAGAGCAGCAGGACGAAAATAACAGAGCCACCGATGTCACATATGCAGACAATCGTTCGACGAGAATTCAGAGGAAAATAAGAAGGTTAGAGACCACAATCATTACACGGGTCTGTATCGCGGTCCGGCTCACAGCAAGTGTAATTTAAAATATCGAGATGCCACTTTCTATCCGGTGATGTTTCACAATCTCTCGGGTTACGACAGTCATCTGTTCGTGAAAAATCTCAGCACCTCACACGAAGAATTAAATTGCATCGCGAACAGCGAAGAAAGATACATTTCCTTCACGAAATGGAAGCTCATGGAGAAGAAAAGAGTAATCGACGGAAATACGTTGAAAGAAAAAATGAAATCCATTCGTAGATGCATTCATCGACAGTTTTAAATTCATGTCGACCGCTGTGAAAAAATTAGTTGATAACATGAGCAAGGATAAATTTAAAATCACGAGCGAACATTTTGGAGAACGAGTAGACGTCATGTTGAGGAAAGGAGTCTATCCTTACGATTACATGAATGATCTAAAGAGATTCGAAGACACCGCACTACTTTCGAAATATGATTTTTATTCGAAATTATACGAATCCAACATTTCCGACGAGAATTACGAACACGCCAAAAACGTGTGGAAATCATTCGATATGAAATCCATGAGAGATTATCACGATCTCTATCTGAAGACTGACGTTCTGCTCTTGGCAGACGTGTTCGAAAATTTTCGAGACGTCTGTTGTCGAAATTACAATCTGGATCCCGCTTGGTATTTCACCGCACCCGGATTGGCGTGGGATGCTCTGTCGAAGACCACCGAAGTCCAATTGGAATTATTATCCGACGTGGACATGTTGCTCATGTTCAAAAGGGCTGCGAGAGGTGGCGTCTCGATGATCTCCCACAGACATTCTGAAGCTAACAATCCCTACATGAAAGAAGGTTTCGATTCAAAACGGTCGACCAAATACATACAGTATTGGGACGCCAATAATCTGTACGGTTGGGCTATGAGTCATCCTTTACCGATTGGAAATTTTGAATGGGTGAAGGAACCGGAAGAGATGCAAAATGGAGAGACTATCCTTGCATTTTAGAAGTCGATTTGAACTATCTGGAAGAATTACACGATCCACACAACGATTATCCGCTGGCTCCCGAACGAATGGAACCGAACGAAGGAGACGAGGAAAAACTCATTCCCAATTTATTTAACAAACGTAACTACGTCGTCTACAGTGAGAATTTGAAACAGTACGTCGATTACGGGATGAAATTAGTCGACATACATCGCATCATTCGATTCGACGAAGAGCCTTGGATGAAAAAATACATCGATCTCAACACGAATCTCAGAACTCGAGCTGAGAACGATTTCAAAAAAGATTTCTTCAAACTCATGAACAACTGCGTGTATGGCAAATCGATGGAAAACATCAGGAAGAGAACCGACATTCGACTCGTCACGTCTGAGAAAAGAGCTAAAAAATTAGTGGCGAAACCCAATTACAAACACTGAACCATATTCGACGAAAATCTAGTGGCCGTTCACATGCAAAAGACGCACCTGAAGTTCGACAAACCATATTATCTCGGACCGATCATCTTAGATGTCAGCAAGTGATTGATGTACGAGTTTCACTATGATTACGTCAAACGAAAATTTGGTGACAAAGCCAAACTACTGTTTACCGACACAGACAGTTTAGTTTACGAGATAGAGACGAAAGACGTCTACCGAGATATATCTCCCGATGTGGCCGATTGGTTCGACACGAGCAATTATCCCGTCGATCACCCGTCCAACATTCAATCGAACGACAACAAGAAGGTGTTGGGTAAATTTAAGGACGAGAGCGGCGGTAAACAGATCGTCGAATTCGTGGGCTTGAGACCCAAACTCTATGCTTATCGTCTAGAAGATGATGAAGAGATCAAGAAGTGTAAAGGAGTTAAAGCGTGCATGGTGAAGAAAAACATCTCTTTCCAAGAGTATAAAGATTGTCTGTTAGGAAGTGGTCCGGTGTATAAGACTATGAAATCGATTCAAAGTGAAAAACACAACCTGTATACCGAAATAGTCAACAAGATTTCGCTGACGGCCGACGACGACAAGAGATTCGTGTTAGACGATAAAATAAGCACTTAGGCACTCGGACATTGGACTTCGGATCTAATTTTGGACGATATGAATGGGGATGAATGGATTCTAGATGCGATTGTGGATGATAAGATTCCAGATACGATTGTGGATGATAGGATTCCAGAAAATCAAGAAGAATTAGATGAACGCAAAATTATAGAAATGGGTAGTGACATCGAGAAAGTTAGTTTAAAAAGAAAAAGAAAAAAATAGAAAAAAAAAATAACGTCATTTTTAGTGAATTATAATAAAATAAATAAAAAAAAATATATACTTATTTATGAATAAGAAAATAAAGATATCCGTAGAAGGTGTCGTCTTACCCAACGAACCCCTATCCAACATCGATCTGTTGAATGCGGCAAAAGATTTGAAAATTGAAGATTTTCTAGGAGTGTTTTCCAGAGATGCCTTGCCGAAGAGAAGACCTCAACAATCGGAATGAGGAATTTTAAATCTAGATGATTCATCGGGTGAAGGTACTCACTGGGTGGCTGGCGTGGATGAAGAACGGGAAGAAGAAAAATTATTATTTCAACAGCTATGGAATCTCGCCGCCAAAAGAAATAAAGAACTATTTCAACAAATCGATGGTTCGTTACAACATGGAACAAGTGCAATCACCAGATCAAGTGTTTTGCGGTCACCTGTGTCTCTACGTTCTCAAGAGATGGTCTGAAGGAGATCGATTTCAAGACATTCTCAATGATTTACATTAGAGAGAGATTTTTTTTTATAGTATATATATATAAAGATAAAAAATTATTTTAAAAAAATTTTAATCGAATAAAAACGAAAAAATAAAATAACATAGTTCATTTTTAATAAACTGCGTTTGGACATATTTTTTCTAAACAACAAAAAAAAATCCCACAACAACATGCCAGTCGATAAATTTGGAAGAAGTGACGACGAAAAAGTCAACCCGAGAAAGAAGAGGAAGACGTTCGAAGTCGACGATGGTTACGACGTTGCCAACTTGGACGAACGTTACGTTCGGAGATACGAACCTCGAGAAGAACCTTTCAACATGAATGATAAGAAGCTCTACAATCTTCCTGAGCCGATAGATCTCGCAGATGCTGCGACTAAAAAATACGTCGACAGGGGGAACACCGATTTCGAACGAATCCTGCTAGATAATTACGTGGATAAAACCATGACCGACGATCTCGATCTGAAATCCAAACGTTTGGTGAACGTCGCGAATCCCGTAGATCCCACTGATGCCATGACCAAGAGATACGCGGACGACACTCACGCGAGATTCAGTGAACACCTGAGAAATAGATACGTTCAGAAAACGATGCACTCGGAATTGAACGCCAATTCTAACAAGATAACGAATGTGGCCACTCCCACGAATCCCAAGGACGTGGCGACCAAACACTACGTAGATCTGGAACAGAGAAAGTCTGACAGACGAGAAATGAAATCGGACCTGAATGCGGGATTCAACAAGATATTGAATCTGTCGAAGATTGACGACACGGATGCGGACTCAACCGTGGTAAACAAGGGCTACGTAGATTTTGCCGTGATACAGTCACAAGAATACCTAGAATCGCAAGTGGACGATCTCTACCTGAACAAAGAATCTGGCGGAACCATGGAGTGTGGCATCAACATGAACGGTCACAATTTATTCAGTCTCGATCACGATCCCGAATTCGATTCCAGCACGGTAAGCAGGAAGTACATGGACGACAACTCGGTCTGGAGAAAGGGCGACATCATGGAAGGTAAACTAGACATGGGTGGACACGCGCTCACGAATCTACCGGATCCCATGAACATGACGGATGCCTGCACCCTGATTTCGGTGGTGGAGAAAGTCAAATATGCTAGACAATTGAGCACCGTGTGGGCCGAAGAGGCCGGCGCCTTAGATGAGGGAAAAGCCGAGTGGTCTTTCGGAAATGGAGGTAGCGGATCGAAACACGGTCAGGTGGGATATCCCATGCCGTTGGGAGGTGAAATCCTTCGAATGAGTCTGGCTTCCTCGGATTTGAATAACAGAGTGGTCGTCAATCTCATGGTGAATGGTGTGGAGAGCGATAAGAGATACAGCATTGAAAAGACTGAGAATCAACATGCGAATGTTAGCACATTTGGCACGCCTCTCAAAGTGAACGCCGGAGACAGGATTAATTTCGTCACGAAAACCAATAATCCCGAAGCCGCCACTTCCGTGGTGAGTCTACTGATCGAACTGGATCCTTTGAACAAACAGTGAACGCGTGGAAAATAATGAATGAAAAAAAAAAAATAATGTGTGATTTTTAAAAAAAAAAATAAAAGTAATGAGATTTAGAAAGATGTTGAATCTCTCTAGATCTCATTACTTTTATTTTATTTTTTTTTTTTTTTTTGGATAACTTTTTATTATCTTTTATTATACGATATCTGAAATGTTTTTTTTCTTTAGTAAAAGAATTTTGTCACTTATGACGATGATTAAAATTGCATCCTTTTTTTAATTTTCTATCCATTTATGATTACAATTTATACACTTTGCGAATACGGTTGTTGGTTCATCACCAGATCTAGTTTGTTGAGCTTCGATTTTTATTTGACGTTTCTTACATTTGCGACATTTTAAAATTGTATTTTTTATAATTTCTTCGTTAGATCTTATGAGATCAAACTCTTCTTTTTCTTTTAAACGATATTTGTTAAAATCACAACTATTCCATCCTTTTTTTGTGTTACGTTCTTCGTATTCAATTTGAATCCATTTTTCCAAGTATTTTATTTTAACATCGTAGTAATCTGAAGTGAACAGATGATTTGTTGTTTTCATGTCAGAAACATCCATTTTGTTTTCGAGATTTTAGTTTTTAATTAATCTTACATCCACAATTTTTAATGTTTATTAATTTTTTTTCACACACTCGTCTCTCATCGAATGATCGACATCTTATTTCCGCCCGATTCGAATTGTAATTTTCTGTCCGACAGGACCAGGGTGAAGGCTTTAGTTTTTCTCGGCACATTCCTATCGAATTGCATCTTGATCTGAATGTCTAACACGCTACTCTTGAGTCGTTCACTCTGTTTACTGACGTCGAACATGAACATGGGATACATCGACTTGTATTCTCCGGGAGATATGTTAGGATTGCTCATCAATTCGTCTAGACCGTGATACTTCTTTCTAAAATCAGCGGCGTCGCCGTACAGTCTGGAGAAATCGTTCTTGTCGAATGATGCGTTGTAATCGATTGCTGGATATCTCGTGGCGTTCAGAAACACTTGCATGTTTCTCAAATGGCAGTGATCGAACAGCGACGCATTCTTTTCCTGAGACCCATCCCTATCGGTCTGAAACGCAACCACGATGAAACGCGGTCTCTCGGAAGCGGATTTCACCATCAACCTCCAATCGAAGTGATTCGTGGAGAGAGGAATGCTAGCCGTGTCGCACTGTCTCATTCTAAATCCCACGGGTAATTTACTCTTGGATTCTATGATCTTGTAGAGACGCGCTTTCTCCAGGATCGAAGGCTCCACGTGCAGAACGAACCACGATATCTTGTGTAGAGTTATCTTACCCGCATCGGTCGCGGTGAGTCTCACTATTGCGTTGTCATTTCCTTTTCGAATCAACGTCAGATTGTGTTTGAATCCGTACATGATCTTGTTCTAATTGTCCGCGAATCCGAAGATATGTTTCAAAGGTATCCTGAACGAAAACGTTCCTTTAGGTCTGGACGTCTTGACGACGTAGTCGAATATCACGGCGGCGCCTGCGCTAGCAGGGCCTATGGTGTCTTTCACCCACAACTGATTAAGTCCTCTGGATTTCGAAAAATCTTCAGGATACGTCAAGAGTCCGAACATCGTGGTGGCCTGACCGGGATGAAACACAGATTGTATCTCTTGTCCGGATAGCATGTATTTTATGTTACTGAATAGATGCATGATGCCATTATTGGCAAGAGTAACTGTGTCGTCGTCGGCTTAGTCGCTCCCATCTTCCTTGGTGAGACATCCCTGCACCACTATGTAACTCTCGCTAGGATGTACGAATAGATCTTGAGTTTCGATGTTGATTCTTATCTCTCCCGCATTGTTCAAACTCGTTCCGGTTACCGGTTCGTATTCGTGAACCTCATATTCTTGAATACTTTCATCTTTCACTATGCTTTGTGCTATATCTAGTATATTTGTCATTTTAAAGGATTTTTTAGTTTTTTTTTTTTTTTTTGTTTATTAATTCACTTGCTTTCTTTATCTAAAAAAAATAGTTTTTAATTATTTTTTATTATTATTTTTTTTTCTCTCTTATATATATATGTGTGTAAACAAGAAAATGTCAAAGAGAGTAAATAAAAAAAAAATTTTTGTGTTCTTCATCAAAACTTTGTCTTCTGTAATTGTTGTTCGTAAAACTTTTCGATGATCTCTTCTCCATCCAAAGCTTCGATTTCGTAAGTCACCGGATCGGTGTGAAATATTTTGATGATCACGAAAATTTCTGAGGTCCATCGAGGAGTATAACCCTTTTTGAAGTGCTTCTTATAAGCGTAGATTCTCACTCGATCGCCGACCGCAAATGTCGGCGTTCTAGACTTCTTCCTGTTCTTAGATCTCTCGGGATATAGATTAACGTAGACCCGTTTTTCGTTTCGAGGATCGCTATCTTCCGCGGGAGTCATCCTGCTCGATCTGTGTCGCGTGTTGTTGTAATCTTTGACCAGACCGTTCAGAGCGTATATGTATTTCTTGGTCGAATTCGCCGTGAAGTATCTGTACATCTTCTCCTTCATCGTTCGATTCCAACGTTCCACCACGCTGGCTTTCTCTTCGTTTTCGATCGAGTAGAGGTCTACCAATCGACGAACGTCCTTGTTGTAGAATTCCTTTCCCTTATCCACCCACAATTTACTCGGTTTTCGAGAAGACGAGTCGAACACGCTCTTCAGAGCCTCGGCGACGCAAGGTCCCGATTTATCCTTCAAAGCTCTGATCGAACCGTATTTGGAAAACACGTCGAAGACCGTCAATAGATATTTGACGCCCTCGTTCCACCTCGAAAACGATCTCATGTCGACCAAGTCGGCAGACCAAATGTCATCCAGACCCTTCACGAACACCCTTCTCTTTCGAAATTTACACACTATGGGTTTGTGTAACTCCTCGGCCAATTCGCTCGTCAATAATCGTTTCTTCTTCTTTTCAGATGCGCTTTTTTTTTTTGAACGCCCCATCCGAATCGACGTTTCGCACTGATCAAATTGCCGACCATCTAACGTTCCATCTTCTCTCTCCTGGTCGGATTCGATATGCCTCTCAATCTCCTCAACATGTTTTTGTCGCAGACGTCATTGCGAGTCTTGGTGTTGGGATGTCCGGCGTAGCACAGATCGTGATCGTACGCGGCCACGTCCACCCTATTCACGGGTTTGCTCCAAGATTTGGGTGTCAGATCGGCGTTGAGTCTCTTGTTCAATTTCGTTTCGTGTCCCGTGAAACTGTGACCAGGCAGATGCATTTCGAAAGGTAGATTGTTGATCATTTTATTCATGATGCCTTTACCTTTGCTCGCGTTCTTTTGTTTGACGAATCAAGTCTTCATAGAACCACACACGTCGCAAAAGCATCCGTCTGTTGTTTTTTGTTCGCACTTCTCTAGAATTACTCGTCTCGGTAACTCTCTTACACTTTACGCAATACTTTTTTTTTAAGAGTTATTTAAATTAATTTCGTTTTTTTTTTATTTTATATATAAATTTAATATTTTTTTTTTTTTTTTTTTTTCAAATTCTGTTCTTATTATATATATATATATTTTTTTTTTTTTTCAATCGCTGCTCTTGAGTTCATCTTACTGAATTCCTCCCTGGCCTCTTTCCTCCCCTTTTCCACGAGAGAATCCTTCATCTCTTCCTTGATGATCTGACAAGTCTTGATTCTCACGGATTCTTTCATGGCATCGTATTTCGTTTTCTCGCTCAATATCGCCAAGTATTCTCCGTCCGATATCCTACCGTCTTTCAATGCCATAGAGATCATTTCGGATATCGTGTCGATCTTGGAGTCGGCCAAGACGCGAATCTTGTCGTGTTTCCTCACCTTCAGATATAATTTCCTACTCAAAAAGTTTCCGACCGTGCTAAACAATCTGGCGGCGAGAGCCACTCCTTCTACAGTCAGCACGATCGGAATGCCAACCACGGTCGACAACAATCCGATGCCAGCCACGTGTAAACCCTTGGAAATCGTGATGAGTGTCGTGTCGATTGCGTTGACGAATTTCACGAAATGCGAATACTTCTTCTTGAGGGAACGACGAGAATCTCTCTCTCGAGTCAGATACAATTGGATTCTACTGATTTGATCGATGCGATATACCTCTCTCCTCTTTCTCTTTCTTCTAGCGATGGCGGCTTCGGCAAAATGCCGTTTGGCTTCTCGTCCTCGTCGTTCACTAACGTCGGATACAATTTATTTCTGGTTCTCATTTTGTGTTTTTTTTCTTTCTTTTCTAATATTAGATAAAAAAATTTATGTGTGTATTTATTTTTTTTTATTTTCTACTCTCCCTTATTTTTATATCAACGAAAAAAAACTTAGACGTATGCTTCGTTCAGCAATAATTTCTTGATGCATCCCTTGTCTTCTAAAGTCAAACTTCTACGCACCAATTTCAGTTCTTCCGAATCTGTGGGCCTGTCTCGATTCTTACAGAAGACTAATCTCTTCCAAAACGTGATTACATCGTTGAATTTAACGCGTTCGAACGCCGGTTCGAAATACATGACGACCATATCTTCCCTTTCCATCGTCAGACACGAATGATTCTCGTGATCGAAGTCTAGATGATCCCGACACCCAACGCATCGTTCTAACAAGATGGGACATAGTTCTTCATTCACGCATATTGCGTATGCTCTCATCAGCATGTTTAAAAGAAACGTTGCTCTAATAGTCTGAGAATCGCTCATGATTTACGTATTTTTTTTTTATTATCTATTCGATTTGATATATTTAATTTTCTAAATAACTATTATTTATATATTTTTTTTTCTCCCCTATATATATCAATCAAAAACGTGACAGCGGGATCGCGAATTTCCAACCACACCGACGACAACAACACTCTTCGTTCAGATTGAGTTTTTTTTGGCGAGAATCGAGCGTTCCGATCGCTCGATCAGCTGAGTGTTTTGTTTTTTTTTTAGAATTTCTCATAGTGGAGGAATTCCCCTAATAATGTCATAAAATGGGAAAAACCCACCGCCTCAAAAACAAGGGAGAGTTCTGAATCATCTGTACCAACGCAATTGCGGGTTCTGAAACGCTGATTTAGAGTCCCCAAAACTGTTTTTTGATGATGACTCAGAATTTTTTGCTTTTGATCGCGTTCACCAACGATGGATCCAAGGTCTGATCTGCGATGGGAACGTCGACGAAAAATTACGTACAAGATACAAGTGAAGATGTACGATTTCACCCTTTTTTTAAAAACGCGCGTTCACCACGAGTATTTGAACGTTAAAAGTGCGATCTAGGAGTCACAACTGTACATGGGGGGAATTCAAGATCATGTACAGTTTTTGTGAACAAGCATGCGATTTAACACTGAATTCCACGTTGGTGAACGCATCGTATACGTATGTTGTACACGTACATGTACAAGTGATAGTAAACTCTCCTTTATTACCTACTTTCGAGTTTCCATTTTCATTTTTTTTAATTAATTTACTTATTTATATCTATTTTTTATGTATGTATTTGTTTTATATTTTATTTTCATCCCTTATTATTTAACGGAGAAAATATTTTAGTGGTCACACCCTTTTCAACAAAAATTCCAAAATGCGTCCTCTTTCAACGGTGGTGAGACATCGATGCACTAACTTCATCTCTTCCGAATTAGTGGGTTCAGGTTCTCCGATGCAAGACACAAATTGCTTCCAACATTCGATCACCTCACCGCGTCGGTCATATTCCAATGTGGGCATGAAATATATGGTGATGATATCTTCCCATTCCATCATAAGACACAAATGATTAATGTGGTTAAAATCACTCTCCTCCTGACAGTTGAGGCATCTTTCATGCAAGATGCGAGGAAGTTGTTCGTTCACACAGACTGCATAAGCTCTGCACAGTGCCCTTCAAAGAAACTAAGCTCTCGATTCCATGGAATCATTCGTTTTACTCATAATTATTATTATATATATAATTAAACTTTTTTTCGGTTCATTCGTTTTCAGATAAAACGATTGGCTCACACGATTCTGTTTTTTCTTTTCATAACTCAATGAACCGAAAAAAACACAATTAGGTCCACCCACACCCATGCCCCTAAAATACCAGTCTTCGGAGTTGCAACATGGTGTCAAATCAATAGAAGTTAGAACACTGGCACGTTCTAAATGTGAAAAAGAAAAATAAATTTATATTACTAATTTATCACCATGAAATTATTTATGAAATATTTAAATGCCCGTGGTGGGTCAATTTTTCTTTCTCTTCACAACTGTATTTATTTGACATTTCAATTTTTACGCACTCTAGGTGATCGTCTGCGTTCATCGTTTTACCCAAATCGATTGTAAACAATGGCTGGTCACGACGAATACGGCAATTTTGACATTGCAAATTTGAATACGGCAATGTCATCTGGCTTTATATCTAACTACACTTTTACAAACTGTGTTTTTCAGTTCTCGGGAAACGGTCAAAACCAAAATACAATGTAATACTGATGGCCTACTTCCACCTACCACGGAACGTAACTTTTACGTGAAGTGAACAGTTGAATGAAATTTGAGGGAGGCGTGGCTTATGATGTTTTCTTTGCATTACGTAATTCATTGGTCAATAAAAAATTTAATGACATAAGTGCATTTGACTTGGAAAGTGTTTCAATTGCTACCTTCATTTCAATAATATGCGCCCTCTTTTATGCCAGAAAAATAATATGTCTACCAGTTTTAGTTTTTAAGTCTTTGTTCGCTGAAGTAGAGGATGACTAACACTATTTATTTATTTGGGTCGCGAACGTTTAATTATAAGGAATGATCGCTACGCCCATTTACACAGTTTGGACTTTGTTTTGGGGGTTCATAACTCAAGAAATAGACAAAAAGAAACGATCATTCCTTAAATATATAAAAAAAAATTTCTATGTCCTAAAAAAAAAGAAACTTTTATATTTTTTTTATATTCTTATTATTTTTTTCTGTTATTTTTTTTTTCTTTTTAGATATATATATTACGTTTTTTTTATAACAACACATTCTATTCATCGTGTCTTCAACCGAATGAATGAATACTTCTCATCTATTACGATTGCACATATTATTATAGGAAAGAGAGGACATTTTTTTGAAAGAAGGATTTTATGCTTTTCGTATTTCGATGAAACCATTTTTTTTCACCGTCATCATCGTCGTTAGAATGATGTGGGCAATAATCGATAATGATTTTAAACCTTTTAGAAAATTCGATCCACAATCTATTTGACGTGAACGAGTGTAATCTGCGAATAAATTCGACACATGTGCAAATGGATTTTTCATTATTTTCATCACCATCACCACAATCGAATACATTAACTGCGTTTTTCGTGCAATAAATAATGTAACGATATTTTCCATAATTGTAACGTTCTACAAGTTTCACTTTGTATTTTAAAAGATCTAGGATATCTATAATCATGTGATAATCTTTTGATATTTTTGTTTTGTTCGAACACTTCATCGTTTTGATATTTTTGAAATAACTTTGATTTAGGAATATGAATAACAATATTAACGAAAACAAAGTTCCATACACGTTTAAACATATGTCACGTACAATTTGTTCCAATTAAATTCTTGCTAATGCATACTCGTGTAAATGTTTAGAAAAAGCTAAAAGCTTTTCATAAGACGAACGTCTTGTTAACACGTCTGTTGGAAGTTGTTTTTCTTTTTTTCTCTCCTTTCGCTTCATTTTTTTTTAATTATTATTTTTATAATTACATACTCAAAAGGGGTATATTCTTAAACAGTGAATTCGGTCCCAACAACAAACCTTCACTGATCGGTTCCACATTCTCTTCAGTCTTCAGATAGAGACCGTCTCCGTGGAAAGCATCGTCAAACCATTTCTCACAGGTCGTAGATACAATCCTTTATCTTCGACGTCTACGCGACACATGGCTCCTCCCTTCTTCAAGAACAGTCCATTTCCCCGCTTCTTCAAAAACAGTCCTCTACCCATTAATTTGTCGACTCTCGAACTAGCGAGTCCCGAGAGAGCTTCCACGTCCAGAGCTGGCAACACCATATTCATGAGAATGGGTAATGCTTTGGTGGTAAGTCCCGTCAATAGCGGTTAGAAACCACCTTTAATTCTCAGATTATATCTCAACTGAGCGGGATTCAGTCTCCCCGTCATTCCCATTCGATTACGAATTACTTTCTCCATCCTTTTGATTTGAGTTTTAGTCCAGGCGATCTGACGGCGACCTCCACTCTCCAGATCTTGAAGACTGAATTTAAATCTAACAGCCTCTCCTCGATTACTCAATGCTCTGTGAAGTTTAGCTTTCTGTCCTTCGGATATGTTCATGTTTTTATTTACATATCGACTCATATTTTTATTTTTTTTTAATTGGATTTGATTTGATTTGATTATATATATATTTTTTTTAAATTATTAATATTATAAGTTTCTTTTTTTATTTCTTACATATAAATAAAAACCTAAAACTTCTTTAAATAAAAAAAAAATAATGAAAAGCTAATTTAGGTAAAAAAACTGTGCTTAATAAAAAAAACTGTGCTTAAACAAAAAAAAATGAATGATCAAGATAGGGGTTGTTTGAGATGAAATCGAAAGCATTTGGTAGATAACATAGATGAGAGCAATTTTTTAAATAGGCTCGGTTGGAAATGACAACACCCGTAATACTGACTTCGGAAATGGAAGAACAAATTAAAAAACAGGGAACAACGATGAAAGATTGCGTGAGTCATTTACTAGATACGTTAACATATAGAGGAGAAATGTTTTTTGAAGAATTTATTATTGCTATGTTCAATTCCGGTTTAGACATGGACGAGTGTTTTAAGAAGGCTAAACCAAAAACAAATTGTTTCAAATAAGATCTGAAATCGTATAGTCACTCTCTCTCTCTCCGCGGAGATCTAACAGATCGCCGTTCTGATCCATCAACGTGGTTTTGATGCTATACAATGTGTCCAGAATCACGGGTAGATAGACGGGATTTCAAGGTCGCTCCCCGATCTTATAACCCAGTGAAACGTCCAGAAAGAATGAGTAGATCATAGGCTGAGCACTACCATTGGCGTAACGTCCTGTGATCACATTGACATTCACGAAAATGCTATTAACTGCGAGAATGATGACCATATTTTCGGATGCGGTGTGACCTCGATACATCTTTTGACCGAATTCCAACATCTTACCGATCGAATCTTCTGCACTAAAATCCACTCGAAAATTATCTCCCAAGTCTAATATTGTCTGTAGAGTACTCGTGTTGGGAGCGAGTCTTATCATCTTGCTTCCGTGACCGTCGGTCTTCAGTCTCATCTGGATGTGATGGTTTAGATCGTCAATGTCATAACTCCATTTGGGAATTCGAATCTCGAACCAGTCCACTCCGTTGGAATACTTGAACACGTTATTCTTTTCGGTGACGTTGAGAAACGAACAGTAAGTCTCGAGATTAACCAATGCTATCTCATATTCCTTTTCCTTCTTCAATTCGATGCAAGGTTCGAATTTCATAGTGAATCAAGTCGTGTCGTGACTCACTACATTTTGAAAGGACTGTATCGCACCCGTATTCTTGACTATCTGTTCTAATGGATGTTCTGACATTTTTTTTATTATTTATTATTTATTATTTATATATTTTTATGTTTTATCGATATTTTCTTTATTTTTATTTTCTTCTACATTATTATCGGAAATATAAAAAAATCGTCGAATCTGCTTTCGATATTTTCCATTGTTAAATTCGCTAGTCAAATCGTTCACCACGAAATTGTGAAGTCCTTTGTCCCACACCTTCTTACAGAATCTCCTGAATTCTTCCCTGCTCATGTCGTTGGCCACGTGATCTTCATAGATGTGATTGAGATTCTTGAGATCCTGACGAATGAGACACAGAAAATTAGCATTCTCCGTTATCGTCTGTTTGGGCAGTTGAAAATAATTTTGAAACAGATAGAAACAATCCACGTTGCTGTGACGTCCTCGAACATAATACGATTCGCATTGATTCTGTCTCTCCAACAGTAGATCATCGAAGATCATGAAATTCTTATTCTCTGACTTCGTCTGTCTGGGATTTGGAACGTCATCGGCGTTCTCGTAAAACAGACATTCCACATTCGAACACTCGACGTTTCTCCTAGTCAGTTCTCACGTCGCCTCTTCCAATATATTCGAAGTCTCGTGTCCTTCAAATTCATCTCGATTGTCGAAGATTCTCACCAAGACGTCCTTGGGTAATTTATGATTCATGCACTCTCGAAGCAATCTGTATTCCGGTTGAAAGAGACTTTTTCCGAAAACGAATATTCTGCCATAACCCAACCAGTCGGGTCGCAACAATAGATTCATCAAGAGATTGGTCTTTCCACAATTCGATTTTCTCATGCTCTTATGCTCTTGGAAAAGAACCCGTCATTCGACCTCTTGGTCATCTCGTCATTCCAAGACATGTCTTTGATATCTATTTTTTTTCACCAGTTTTTTTAACTATGTTGTGAACTATGTTTTTTTTCTATTTTTTTTAATTTTAATTCCTATTTTTATATATATATCATTTATAAATTTTTTTTTTCATTTATAAATCACTTTCTATCCCGATCCTTTCATCATTTTAGCTAAGTCTTGTATCGGTGTGACATCATCATTATAATAGATGTCTCGCCAACGTTTCGGTTCGATTCTCAATCGTTTGGCAGGTGGTTGTAGTGGAGTTATCAATTTATTAATCAATGCGTCGGCACCTCTCTTGCCAGTTTCCAAATCTATTTTACCGCTCGCTTTGGTCGCAGCTTTCTTACCCGCATCGATCGCCGCCTTCTTTCCAATTTTGAGAGCGCTCGAGGCAATCTGTTTCACGGCATCGCCAGTGAATTTACAAGTTAAAAATCGCATCATCGAATCCACAATGCCCGATCCACCGCAGACGTAAGATCCAGCGTATCCCCTGTTATTTATTACTAACATTTTTTTTAAAATTCTTTTTGTTTATTATTATTCTTATTTGAATACATATATATATATATTTTTTATTTACTTAATATATATTTTTTTTCTTTTCTCTTACTATTTTTATTGTTTCAAACGATTCATCAACTCTTTATAATCCTTCCTAGTCAAGACCTTCTGCCTCAACAATTCGTCACACATGCTCACTATCTCGTTATCCACTCCAGTGTTACCGGCCTCTCTGCAAGCCATCAACAATCTCAATCTCTCCGACAAGGCATCGGGTTCGCTCGGAAGAAATATAATATCGGTCATTCCCTTTCCAATCAGCGATTGCACAAAACTCTTAATCTCATCCCATATCTCTTTCACCACGTCCTTCCACTTGTAACCTCTCCTATCCTTCCGTCTCGTCTCTCTGGGATCATTGTTCCTCTTCATTGCGTGGGTCTGAGTCAGAATGTGTCCATAATTGCCATAATCCTCATCAGTGTATCCTCCATGTCTCTGGTGAGAGAGCAGAGTATTCAGTCTGTCGGTCAATTCGTACCTGTTCGATCCGACGATCAAATAGCCGTCTTCAAACGATACTTCCGTGTCACCCACGAAAGTTTTATGGCCATCATCACGAAATCCGTACATCGGATCTTTCACGATTCCACTATCATCGTCAAATCTAACGCTACTTCGATCGGTCTCCTCGATTCCCGTCGGAGTGTGTTCGGACAAAGTTCTCGGCACAAAACTATCGAGGAGCGAATCCATCTTCTGAGAACCTTTTTTAATGGGTCTCAAATCCTCAACGATCTCTTTCCTGGCTCGTTCTTGAACCTTGGTGACGGGTCTGAACAACTTGGTCGTCTATCGTCTCAACACCGTCTCTCCCAATTGCCTGGTCCTATCCTGCACCTGAATATTCTCCTTACTTACTCCGTATTAATTCGCGAACCTGCACGTTCCTTCGCTTCGAATCTCAGATGTGTAGAAACATTGTTTTATTTATTTATTTTCTTTATTCTTTTTTTCTTTAATGAAAAACAGTTATTTTTTGTTTTCTTATTTTTTTTTTAAAGTTGTTTTATATATATATTATTATTTTTTTTATTTTTTTAAACAGTTAATTTTTTTTATCAATCGTCTCACAACTCATGATAATATTTATATTACAT
The DNA here is from genome assembly GCA_031216915.1 of Pictodentalium vernedei. NCBI lineage: Eukaryota > Metazoa > Mollusca > Scaphopoda > Dentaliida > Dentaliidae > Pictodentalium > Pictodentalium vernedei. The sequence continues at coordinate 28,063,930 of CM062296.1, forward strand.
ACATTTTTTTTTCAATCACGATCCTCCCCCAATCCCCCAGATCGTCGTCATCGTCGAGCTAATCTAGTACAGTTAAAACTAGAAGTCCTGTCACGAATAGTGCGCTTAACTAGGCTTAATTGCGCGTTGGAATTGCGCGCAATTGCCATATCGAATAGTATCCAAAGCACGGCAGGTTCTCTTGGTCACTCATAGCAAACACATGCAATGTTTCTGCCAATGGACCTCCGGGTTACCCGGAGGTCCATTGGCTGAAACATTGCTTGTGCACAGGCCATATGTACAGAATTTGATATCTTTACTTGGGCCATAACGTGTACATTAACGCGCATATCAACGTGCTATTTGTGCGCATTTCATTACAGGACTTCTAGTTTTAACTGTAATTTTTAGACTCGAACGCTCGATCTCAAACTGTCAAGTTTTACTGGGCCAATTTCGAATTCGCCTGTTGAATTGGATTGGTTTTTCCCACGGGAATCGTGGGAATCGACGTTCGATCGCATCTATTTCCAGTTCGCGACCGCGAAAAAAAACAAAAACAAGACACACTAATCGTGTCTTCTGGGAATTTTGCCAATGGGAAATATCAATGGAAATTTCAATGCTAATGGTGTCTTCTGTCAAAACCCATTTCCGGAAAATTCGAAAAAAATCACCTCGATTGCAAAGTCGATGTTACATTGTGAAAAAGTGAATTTTTCACCGAGTTTTGTGACAAATTTTTAAAAAAAGTGAATTCGTCAAACTGGTGATTTTTTTAGACGTTTTTGAGAAATTTCGTCAAAACTGGTCCAGAAATGTTCGAATTTTAAACATTTTCCAGAAACAACACAGGGTTTTCGGGGGAAAAATTGAATTATTTTTGGAAAAACCCAACATTCTCAAAGAAAATAATTTTTTTTACCAGAAAAATTTGGGTTTTTCCAAAAGTAACTCAGTTTTTCTGGACCACAAACATTTCTGGACCACACGATTCGTGGTGGTCCAAAACACTCACATTCCCCCTACTCAGGCCCAATACGCTCAGGTCTGCTAAATCACTGGTAGTGCCGCCCCTGTAGGTTAAGATTTCATCTAAGTTTCAGGCGCCTGGGGCCGAGAAATACGGTTGCAGTAAGCCTCACTGCCACCTTGCCCCCCGAACTTCGCTATTGGGACTTGGTTGGGACAATCATGGCCTTAGCGCCCCACGACGAACCCGAGGTCGTCTGCTGACTGTTGCCGTCCTTCCTCTTTCTCCCCTTCCCAACTTTGTCTCCTGGGTGGGTGAGTCTTGATGCCTTTGAGGCCCGTCTGGCTTATCTGCTTCCGGTGGTTTGGTGGCGCTCTCCCGTGGCTTGTTCGACCTGGGCCATGGCCTACCAATTCAGTAGATACCACGTAAAGGGCGAGTGTAACTGGTTGCATGCGCCAATAAACATGTGCTGCACAGTACGTTCGCGGAGAAGTGTATTTATGACAAATCTGTGAAAATATCAGGTCATCAACCGATTCGGACCAGGAGATATTGGTCAATGTAAATTTGGGCGTTTTTTCCACGTTTGGCGGCTATTTTGGACTCATTTAAGAATTGAATGCAATTTTTATAATCTTTATTGGAGTATGAACGTGTGGGAATGGGTACAAATTGTATGAATCCCCATTCATACAATTTGTACCCATTCCCACACGTTCATACTCCAATAAAGATTATAAAAATTGTATTCAATTCTTATAATTACATTCCGTTTCTGTTTAAACTACTTTTTACCAAACAACAAAGCAGAAAGACGAAATAAAACACGAACGAACGAACGAGGGGAAAAACCACCCTCACACAAAAGACAAATCGCACAACTCTGATTTTTAATTTTCACAACTTTAGAAATGGAAACGAGTATTTTAGTAACGGACTTTATGCCACAGTTGGGAAATGTCACCAAAGAAACAGAAGCGAAGTTGAACACTGCGAGAGGCGCTAAAAGTTAAAAACCCGCCCAAAAAACCGCCCGAATTACATTCTGTCCACTGCGCCCTACCGTAAATGCGGGTCAAAGTTCGACCAAATGTATTCATCGGAAAATGAATTACATTTGGTCATGACGTTTCCATCCAGATGACCAATAGGAATTGAGTATTTGGACCCAAAACGTGTAACTACATTAACAATGTAATTATTGTGGATAAAATTCAAATTTACTTTGCTTTTATGATAATGATACATTACATTCTTACTATTCAGTCCATTACTGGTATTCTATTATAATATTAGAACGTTTCTTTTCATGTTCTATTTAAGGAATAGTGCATGGCTTGGAGTTGACTACGCCCATATAGTGCCCAGTGAGGTGATGTAGTTCCCGCCGCGAAGCGGAGGGAACTACACCACCTCACTGGGCACTATATGGGCGTAGTCAACGACAAGACATGCACTAATCCTTATATTATATCGAACACTCATCAAGAAAAACATCTGTCCGATTTTTTAATCTGTTACCAAGGTAGCAGCCCTACCAACCAGCGTTATATAGAAAAAATACCATGTAGTTTTTAAAAAACATTTTCTTCTTCCAAAACACGGCCAACTTGGGTTATTGATATGAGCAGAAGACAGATTTTGAATCGGTCGGCAAGGGTAAACAAAACATTTCCCCTAAACGGGAACTGTGTATTCTAGAATCGCGAATGAAAACTAAAATTTTCGAAATTTGACAACGCAGTTTGATAATTTCCACACATTTGTCACACATATACATACCGATTGGGTCAGCACGGGATACAAACTCCGAAGATTCAATTGAATTCCATTATGTATTCGTTTACTGCCCAAAACATACAATTAAATAGCGAAATAATATGAGCAGCGAAACAAACGATTTTTCATATCCGGACGCGTTCTCATGAAAGTTGGACCCAGGTATGGATCATTCTCTTCGAAACGAGATATAGATCATCTTCTCAAGGAATAAAATGAACGGCTCGAAAAATGTGACTTCTACAATGGAAAAGCGATACATTTTTCCACAAAGATTTCTTTCCGGGTGATTTTCTGGATGTTGTGCCTCTGTGAATCGATTTTTAAATTTAGTCTGATCAGTTTTATTCGCCCAGTATGAAAAGAAAACTGATATGGTAGTGTGCTAAAAATAGAAAACGTGTAGTGCCTGGGTGTAGTACCTGGTCAGTTCTGTGGATGCAAACTACACGAAATAGGGTATCATCTTTCAGCCAATCAGAATGCAAGGAAGTCGCGTGAGATATAATATCGGTCGACAGTACCTGAGTTTGTGTGATTTCTGAAATAAAACCTGAAGCAGCGAAGCTGCTGAAGGTTTTATTTCAGAAATCACACAAACTCAGGTACTATCGACCGATAGAACATGAAAAGAAACGTTCTTATTATTTTATTATGCCGAACAAAAAATAACTTTCATTGTTTAGCGTTAACTGCAAAATGCCATCAATCTTGTAACAATAATGTAGTCGAATCCAAAAACATGACGTCATTTCGAACGAATGACGTCTCTTCGAAAATGACTTGTCACAAGTGCCGTCGCTTTGGGAGTTTCTATATCACCAAATGCCAATGTTTACAACTGCATCAGGCTGTTCATGTTATAATTCATTGTTAATGCTTATGTGATAAGTGGTATAAATTAATGGAATATAAATTCATGTTTCTTTTACGACGATAGTTGTTAGAATTAAGCGGAGTGAACCAATTTATTTTGAGCTTGAGGCTCAGGCGGAGGCTCAGTGAGGTCGAGGAGTACTGAACTTGTGGAAATATAATTGATTGAAGTCATAACTCATATTCAGGATTCACTGAAGTGGTGAACAACACTTGAGTTTTTAATATTTCTGATTCTTTTGAATTCATTGTTTGCAGTTAAAATTAAAAACACACCCACTGAAATGATATATTTGTTGGTAGGTTTGTCACTTTGTGTCTTTCGGTGACGAAAAAAGTTAATCAGACACAGCGCCAGCGTGCGTAATCGACGCTGATCAATGGTAGTGGAGCTTACATTTTCTTTGTTCTCTTGTCTCCAGGGAAGAACGTTCCAATAGTACCCATGTTTTGCTCCAAAACTCCAATACTATGACTTTTAGAAGGTATCAAATTAACCAATCACGACTGATGTTACAAACGTGAGGCATAATAATAATTCACAGTACCGAGATTGTCGGCCAAAATATCCCATTCCCAACAATTCGTCCGATGCTGACTGCGCATACGCAACTTGTGGGGGAAAACTGAGTCTAAATTTTACCACCGTGGCCAATGAAAAAAATATTTTAAACATTTATTACACAAACAACAGGTTGAGTGACAATATTTTACGTGTTATGTCCATTTAGTTCAATATTTTTAGCTTTGGGTGCTATGCTTATGTTAGTTATTGCGCTATTTTTGTTTGCTTCCTTTTTGGATTGAAAACTGGTCCTAAAAATCGTGTACAACGTTAGTAAATTTTACGAAAATAGTCTACCTCAGGTGTGTTTAAGTCCATTTTTTTGACCTTTTTGAATATCTGTCTAAAGTTTTGCGTGTTACTTTAGTAATCTGCAATGGAGACTGAAGACAATAATCTAAAAATAATAAGTATGCACTAATGGGTTTTTGCTTCCTTTTATCGCTAAAGAAGAGCATTTTAGGAGATTTTTAAAAGTGAACACCAGTTTCCGTGTGAACTGAGTATCGTTGTCCAATAGGCAGAGTAATTCTTTTTACTTTGAATTGAGATGGAAAATTAATGCGTTAGGCACTTTTCTTTCACGATTTTACATCGAGGTTATTATAATTTTTATAATTTAATAATTTTATAATTTTTCTTTCACTTTCACTTCTACTTCATATGTCCATAAAGAGTCCGAAATTAATGCACATAAAGTTTGAGTATCTTTTCAGCTTCTAATCAGGGGTGGCGCCAGGGATTTCTCGACAGGGGGGCTGACCTCTCCGACAAGGGGGCTATAACATTTGACCTCCCAAACGAAGGAAAATGAGTGAAAAGTGGTAAATTGGAGAACCAAAATAGAAGCAAATTGAGTATGTTTGTTGATTATTTAACCCTTTACCTACATGTAACCTGAAAAGCAGACGACACTTGCAAAAATAATTTTTGAATAACTAATTTTTTTCATTTTTTGTCTCAAAAACATAGGTTATGACCCCTCGTTGGAACGAGCTCAACGAGCTCGTTCCAACGAGGGGTCATAATCTATGTTGTTGAGACAAAAAATGAAAAAAATAATGAAAATTAATTGGCGATTTTTGAGAATAGCGCTGGCCGGTTTTGGTCGTTACCTTAGGTAAAGGGTTAAAGTAAACATATTATAATAAGGTCGGGAAATATTTCATCTATAAAGCCAGTTTGACGAACGACATTAAGGAATTTCGTGAGACTCACTATTCTCTATCAAAGTTCCAGTGCTGCACGGGTTCGAGACAGACAAGACGAGATATCTACATTCGATTGTCGGAAATTTCTCGTGAAGTCGGGTTTACGAGACTCTCCGACAGACTGACTAAAAATCTCCGACGGGGGGGGGGGGGGGGGGGGGGGGGGGCTGGACCTCTCCGACGGGGGGGGGGGGGGGCTCTAGCCCCCCTGACCCCCCTTGGCGCCACCACTGCTTCTAATACAATTTTTTATATAGTTGTGAATGAAGGAATGAATGACTGAAGAACAAATGAATGAATTATATACAAATACACGGCCAATTGCGTCAAAATTACATTTTTTGATTTTATGTGAAAATAATTCGATTTCTGTATTACAAGATGAACATTGGTCTCATTTAAGTACATTATTGTGTTTGTTCTCTATCAAAACTAAAATCAGATTTATGTGGAATGTGCATAATTTATTCCTGACGTTTCCACCCAAAGCAAATCGTTAAAATCAGTTTGGAAATGTACATCTCCTTTTCTCTCCCCACCCCCCTCACCCCCCCCCCCCCCCCCCACCCACACTGCATGTGTAACATACGTCTGTCCAGGGTGAGATAGCAGGGAGAGACAGATGTATCAGACCCCACCCACGTGGCGTTATACATTTATAACGTTATTAGCGCGCGCAAAAGCAGCCCGACGGGCTGCTTTGATGCAAGCCTAATAGACAACGTGTACGTGAAATTGGAAAAACCAAGGAATGCTATGCCATCCAATCTAAACCGGAAACCGGAAGCAAAAACATGGGGAACCCCAGCTCTCGTTTTCAGAAGCGAACAAATCGAATGACGCCCCCTAAAAAGCGAACGGTTGTAATGCGAGATTTCTCCTTAGATCATTCCATGCAGACTGTGAATAATTTATTGAACATGCTTTTCAAAATTAAAGTTTTTCCAAACAAACTCAACTGTCGCTTGCTTTGCTGACTAAATGACAGAAATTGTCGAAAAGCTAAATGTTCCCATATATGCTCATTGGATTTCTTCGTCTGCTGGCTGGCTGTTGGGATCCCGCTGTTGTTCGATTCTGCGGAGTATTCTGTCACGTGATTTATCTGTTTTGCATTTGCAAGTGCAAAACGCTGTTCACTTCAAACCAACACTGCGTGTTATTGGAACAAAGTTACCAAATGAAAAGCATCAACAACACGTCCGTTTGTTGTAACTTAAAAGTACGCACCGGTCGGATTGTGGCAAAGGTCGTTTTCATTCAGTTATTACGAACCTAAGATGTCGAAGTGACATACTGTCTGACAAACGTCCACGAATTACCATTTCCAAAACAGAAGTTCCGTTCCACAATGTATGCACCACAGCGAAACAAAAACAATAAATTTTCGACAATACGTTTCGAGGCCAATTTTTATATTGTAGGTCTGATATGTTTTTAGGGGGAAATAAATCTACAAGACAGCATGTACATGCATTAGTTCACAACGCAAAATGTTTTGTTGGACGACCCCTTAAACACTGTTTTAAATTTTGTTAAGTTTATGTCATTATAATTTGAAAAACACTGTGAGTTGCACGCGCTTCTTGGTTTTACCAAAGTTCATATTATGACGTTATGCATATCGTATCAGTTTCTTGCTACCAACTAATTCATATTGACGTCATCAGAATGCCGTGTGATCAAAGTTTGATGCTCTAAAACTCTTTAAACCCCAAGATGCCACCGTTCCTAATTGATTTTGTGGTATATACCTTTGGTATATACATAACTTTTGCATGCTCTTAACGATGGTGTCCTTAGTTTTTATAAAGGACGAAGGCGCCCGAGTTGAGACGGAGGCGAAGCCGACGTCGAAACTCGTGAGTCCTTTATACTAATTTCACACTTTTTTTAACGTAGGAAGTAGTTAACGAGATGAGTCTTCACGAGAATGACTCTGGCTGATTAAACTTTTAGGGATTTTTCCCAAAGGAACCGAGGACAAATGAGGTTACATTTTTTCAAGGATCCTCGGACGCTAGAACAAGTGATGGCTCTCCACCATTGCTTTCACCCTCATTGGGTCAAGGGACCCTTAATATATTGGGTGTGGGTGGGTGGGTGGGGGGGGGGGTTAGGTTAATGGGTCACTGGTTATGTCACGTGACGTCCATAGCAAGTAAAGCACGCCCCTAGCAACGGGCAAACTACTGGGCCAATTTTGTCCAATTTTGATACATGGACCCAACATGCATTGCAAACGAAAATAGACAGGTCAGTGGTGTCGCCACATGACTTCCCTAGCAACCAGAGCGTCCCCTTAGCAACGGGCTAACTACTGGGCCGATTTTGACCAAATTCGGTATACTGACCCAAAATGCATTGCAAATATAAACAGATAGACCAATGTTGACGCCACGTGACTTCCCTAGCAACCAGAACGCCCCCTTAGCAACGGGCTAACTACTGGGCCGATTTTGACCAAATTCGGTATACGGACCCAAAATGCTTTCCAAATGAAAAGAGACAGATCAATCATGACGTCACGTGACTTCCATAGCAACCAGAGCACCCCCTTAGCAACGGGCTAACTACTGGGCCGATTTTGACCAAATTCGGTATACGGACCCAAAATGCATTACAAATGAAAACAGACAGATCAATGTTGACGTCACGTGACTTCCCTAGCAACCAGAACGCCCCCTTAGCAACGGGCTAACTACTGGGCTGATTTTGACCAAATTCGGTATACGGACCCAAAATGCTTTGCAAATGAAAAGACAGATCAAAGTTTACGTCTCGTGACTTCCCTAGCAACCAGAGCGCCCCCTTTGCAATAGGCTAACTACTGGGCCGAATTTGACAAAATTCGGTATACGGGCCCAAAATGCATTGCAAATGAAAACAGACAGTCAATGTTGATGTCACGTGACTTCCCCAGCAACTAGAGCGTCCCTTAGCAACGGGCCAACTACTGGGCCGATTTTGTCCAAATTCGAGATACGGACCCAAAATGCATTGCAAATAAAAACAGGCAGGTCAATATTGACGTCACGTCTTTTTTCCTCTTCCCTGACATGTCCCAGAAGCACAGGAATAGTGGTTTCATAATTACTCGCAGAATTATCTGTTGTGATAACTACAAACAATACCGCTACGTCGGTATTTTTTCAGAGAAATTAATGAAAATGGCTCACTGAAATTAGCACATAAAGCTCTAGACCTATTTAATTCAAAAGACAAGTCTGTGCTGTCTTGTGAAGTGTGTATGTTTGTGCTGGCTTGTGTAGTTTGTGTGTCTGTTGGGCAAATCGCCCAGAAACCTGATCCGAATCGTCCACAAACATGATTCTAATCGTCCGATAACTTGAATCTGATCCGAATCGGCCAGAAATATGGTCCGATTAGTCAATAGATCTGGGCCGAAACGTCCTTTATAAAAATCCGATCCGAATCGTACACGGCCCGCATCGTTCAGACACTGTATAACGAGTTAATTTTCTTACGTTGTGTACTCTGAGGTTATTGATTGAAAACCCCGATAGAACTGATCGTATTTACGGAAAATGCCGTAAATTCAGAACGTTCAGTGCTGTTGGAAAAGCGACGTGATTTGTGTACAAAATAATCTTTATATTTGCTCTTCATGTCATGTCTTTTTTTCTATAATTTCAGATGCATTCTTTGAAAAAAAGGTTTATTCCCTTTCATTTTTGGCTTAACAATTGTCAGAAAAACTTTTGTTTCCAGAGCACTAGAATGTTCTATGTTCCTCATGAATAAGTTTCCGAAAACTGCATATTTACTGAAGAAAGATACTAAAAAATTTTTTTTAAAAATAAATAAATAAAACCCCCCATCTTCATTGTTTTCCACAATATATTGACCGAGAATCAAATATATTTTGATTTGTTTTCAAATTGATCTGTTTATGTTTAAATGAATTATTCCTCAGATTTTTCCTCAATTTAATATTTTATTTGAAACTCAGTACATTTGTGATACTCAGTCTTATTATTTCAAAGATGTTTTTTTCAGTTAAAACTGTCGATTGGCATATTATCATCGTCCTTTTTTTGCACAGCACTGCTGTATTTTCTTGTTCAAACATCGAATACCAAATGAGTTGATTATATCAGCACGTGACCGCCGATTAGCTCTGGCTAACGTAACCGCTGTATGGTGGGGGGGGGGGAGAAAAATAATCCCTGATGGGTACGGGTGTGGGATGGAAAATCTAACCCTCGGGACAAGATATTTGGTCCAGACACTCGGCAAGCCTCGGTCTGGCCCAAATATCTTGCCCTCGGGTGAGATTTTCCCATCCCACACCCGTACCCACCAGGGATTATAACAGTCCCCACACATTCACTAAGTATCATTGGGTATAATTTCACCTGGGAATGGTGATATAGAATACGACCACAGTATAGAAAACTACAGACGATTTCTCCCTCACTATCTTTCTTTAATCTTACAATGGATTAAGCCTATACTAACTTTAATCCCAAGACATAAAACCAACAGGCATATTTTCTGTCTTCTATTAACAGCCACAGATTAGCGACGCACCAAAGTGCAACTAATATTGTCATGCAGTATTTGAGTAATTAGGAATATGGGATGGTACATCTGATTGTTTTTTACTGGCATCACAAACCATTCTGGACTTTTCCGGTCATGTCTGTTTGACAGCTTGATGGGACTATGCTATTTTTCCCATTGTTTTAACAATTATTGGAAGCAAACCCCCTTTATTAGTGTCCTTACAAATCAGACAAGAAATCGACACAAATCATCATGCATGTCATTCGCACCTCTGACTTCACGGTGTGAACACCAAAGTTAAAACAACATGGGAGCACTGGACATATCGGCAAGATTACAGAACACCATATCAGCTCTGGGCGTCTCTTGTCCCATCACCTGGACTATCCAGGAGAAGGGCGAGAGCGTCTACCTGACCTTGGAATTTTCCCACCACAATCGAGAACATCACACCACCTCAAGGGTAGAGGTAGTACCTTTAGTAAACCCCCCCCCCCCCCACACACACACACACACTGGTCCTCCCCCAAAGGGGTCAGGAAGCCCTGAAAAGAGTAAGAGCAGAAGAACCTTACAATGGATTAAGCCTACTAACTTTAATCCCAAGACATAAAACCTCCGAGAACAATAGGCATATTTAACAGCACCAGAGTAGCGGCGGACCAAAGTGTTACTAATATTGTCATGCAGTATTTTAGTAAACAGGAAGATGGCCCATAGTAAATCTGATTGTTTTAACAACCATCACAAACCATTTTGGACTATTCCCATCATGAGTAGAAAATTAGCTATTTTTTGGGGGTATTTTGCTCCAAGAAATGGTTGGTTCTCGGAATGCCGGCTCACGCTAAATAAACACTTCTTGGAATGCCGGCACATTAATTAATTTTGTCCACACAACAGAGTGAGATTGCATTATAGTTTATTCTATATTTGTGAACAGTTTTAAGACTGCATTTCAAGTGAACACAATGTTAGAAAGTTATCAATTGTGTTTTTAAATGACTGAGTACATACTCAATTTAATTTCTTATAAATAAGAAAAAATTGCGTCAAATTACATATCAGTCTAAACTGGCAAATGCTCAAGTGAATGTTCGGTTTATCACCAATAGACGTGGTGGTCAGAATTTAGTATATGGCGGATATAAATTTAGGGTAAAAAGCAGTAGAAATGGCACGGTGCATTGGAAGTGCAGTGAGGGTGGCTGCTCACCACCCATAAACACCAAAGATGGCATGCTCACGTCTTACAGAAATTCACACAACCACCAGCCAGATGAAGATAAGTTAACTGTCGACGAGATGTTAGCAAATTTAAAAAAACTTGTACGCACAAACTCCAGACCAGTTTCAGCAACATATCATGAAGAAATAACCGCAGTAGGAATTGTATCCCACTCTGATTTAGCGTGCACCCCATAAGCAAATGACATTTTTGGACAAAATGCATGTTCCATAAAAAATATCCCATTTGTAAGCATAATTACAACTTAAAATGTTTTCTTTATAAATTTGGGAAAGCTTGCTGGTGAACACTTGGGAGACAGGGATTGTTCCACTATTGACGGATGAATATCAGGTTGCATGCGATATTTTACATGCATTCTTATAAGCACTACAAGTATATTAAGAACATTGCCATAATGAAGATTTCATCTTTAATCATATGCTAGCTTGTGAAATATCTCAAATTATCTAAAAGATATTTCTCGATATCTATCGGCTCGATAGATATCGAGAATTATTTTTCAGTAGCTTCCTAAATGACGTCACGCTTCGCCGCATCACGTCGCCTTGAAGGAACGATCAGGTGATCTTTGTTATTGTTTTGAAAGGTACGCATTTGGGATCGAATTGGGCTGAATATTGGTGCAATAAAATGTCTCATAGCATATAATAAAAAGAAAATCTACTCTATTTTAATCAGTATCAGGAATTATCTCATGAGTGTGGGCCTGAAAGTTTTATTTTTCACGCGCGCTTGCGCGAGTGAAAAATAATACATTTAGGTCCACACGGTGAATTTTTTTCAGTACCTTCCTAAATGACGTTACGCTTCGGCGCATGACGTCGCCTTGAACGTCGTCCTGAAACATAACTGTTTGCAGTGAAATTGGGCTGAATATTGCACAGTAAAATGTCAAGTAGCATATAATAAAAAGAATATCTACACTATTTTAGTGAATATCGGGAATTATCTCATTCGTGTGGACCTGAAAGTATTATTTTTCACTCGCGCTTAAAAATAAAACTTTCAGGTCCACACTCATGAGATAATGCCCGATATTCACAAAAATAGCGTAGATATCCTCTATGTAATAAAGAAATCGAATTATTTTCACCACTATTTTTTTCTTTTTTTCATTTTTCGCTGTAAAAACAAAGCTTATGACCCGTCACTGGAACGAGCGCATCCCGAGTTATAAGCTACGTTTTTAAAACATAAAATAATTTTGGTTATAAGCGACATTTTCCGCAAGTGTCATTCGACAGTTTCGTTGAACACCACAGGGATGGTTTCGTTAGTTTTGAAGCTGATTTCAGTTTTCTTTTTTCAACAAACTACCAGTTTTTATTTTTGAAAATTTGTCTCAAAAACACAACTTATGACCCCTCATTGGAATAAGCACGTTGAGCTCGGTCCAATGAGGGTCATAAGCTATGTTTTTTCCATTTATTTATTCATGTTTTTTGTTTATTTATTTTCGGGTCAGTTTCGGTTAGCACGCAACTTGCAGGATTCGTGTGCTTGAAATGGCGTCTTGATTTGTCAGTGTAACTGCGGGCGTTAACTGTATTGGACTGTTGTTAATAAAGTTTTTAGTTGTGAAACATGAATTACGACATTTCATTCATGTAACTTCAGCTTTGGTTTTACGGCACAAGTGGGAAAATGAAACAGTTATCTATTTTATCCAACCACATTCTCTGATTCTGCTACTGATGAACCCTGTTAACCCTTTACCAATCGTGAGTTGTTGACGACATTTGCCAAAAATATCATGTAACTAAACAATGCAGTGTACAAAATTGTGTGTGTATGTGGCGGTGGAGGGTGGGGGTGGGGGTGGGGGTGGGGGTAGGGGTGGGGGTGGAGAGGCTTTTATGTAACGCTGTGTGGCGATTTCCCCTTTGAAGACTCTGGAAGCCCCGCCGACTCAGTCCAATTGTCACCGTGAGGGCGTGACGGCAGACTGATAGATGGATAACAAGCTTGTAAACAAAGATCAATGATCGATTTTTCATCGCCTCCAGTCAGCGAGAATATAATGATAATTTCTCGGGAACAATTGAATTTAATAAAATATACCGAAGTGGGAGACGAATAAAAGATCATACATCCAAACATGATTTTGGGGGAACTAAAAAAAAATGTTTTTAATGAGAGTGTTACGTGACTTGCTAAATATCTGTCGTCTGCGATCGAAAATCAAAACAACAAACAATTTGACAATGATTGACGTGACCTGTTTGTGGCACACTTTCCTGAGTTTGACTGTTGTCTTTTGCGAAAATTAAAAGTTTTTCGTTCACGTACACACAGTTTTTATATTTTAATATTACAGCCGGATTAAATTATAAGAAATAACTGTTGTTTTCCTTCGGTTTATGCGATATAAACCTAAAATTGTCAGCACAAGCTTACGCGAGTTATGAAGCTTGTGCTGAAAAATTTAGGTTTATATCGCATAAACCAAAGGAAAACAACAGTTATTTCTTAAATATTTTTGTGAGGACTTTGACTATTATATTCAATAAACAAGCTTAATCAATCAAGCCATATCCAATTAAGTGAGATCCTTCGCGGAACTGCACTTCTATTCTCCCGAAAGTCCATGATATGTATAGTTCAATAAGTGAAAAGGTAATTGCAATCGTTGACAAGTCGATGTCTTCAGCGTTAGTTCACATCAGAATTTCGAGTTAACTCCCTTGCCCATTCCGCTAGAATTGTTGGCCATGGATTTTTCAGGCCTATTTTTGATATTTTGAAAACTTCTGGCAGAAGAAATAATTTTGGCGAACCTTTGTTACCACCTGGTTATGAGAATGTACATTTATGACGAATCTGCGAAAATTTTAGGTCTTTAACCCTTTACCCAACGAATCGCTCGCATCTGCCCGCGTAATATGCAAATTCAGCAGTTGAAAAAATATTATTTTTCAAACAATTTCAACAAAACCATCCATGTTACCCCTCGTTGGAACGAGCTCGTCGAGCTCGTTCCAAAGAGGGGTCACATGATATGGTTTTGTTGAAATGTTTTGAAAAATTTAAAATTTAAAAAAATATATTTAAAATAATAAATTTTGATATCGTCTGCGTTGGGTAAAGGGTTAGACTCATTCGGACCAGGAGATATTGGTCAATGAAAATTTGCGTGTTTTTTTTCTCATGTTTGGCGACCATTTTGGATTCATTGTGGATAAAATCAAATTTTTTTTGGGGGGGGGGATTTATGTTAACGATCCATTA